>JBBCBC010000004.1:41365353-41769669 GCA_037126765.1 Stenogyne calaminthoides | reverse complement strand
ACGTCGTTCCGGCATCGCCGACTGCATGCTAAAGTATAAGGATTGGCTACCGTTACCGTGCCTCAAAGTCTGTGACGCTCAATTCCCAAGCAATGTTCGTTCGACTCGTGTTAAAAGGACCCCTCACACTCTTCACAGTGCCTGCACACGCATCAAAGCTAGATGTGGGCCCCGGCTGTGATGAATCCAGTGAGTTTGAACCCCCAAACCCATGCCCCACCCGCTGAACTAACCAAATCCACTCACTCGCCCATCAATCAAATAAATTCCTCCCCTCTCCCAAAATTGAAAAACCAAAAAAAACAAACATTTTTTTTTTTATCAAAATAAAATTATAATTTTTCTCGTTTATATCCGCCATTGTTGTTTTCCTTCTAAGTTATTTTCTCTCACTACCGTTAGCCATGAAATTTTCTGGAACCAGCTAAAATCACATAAACACGCACTATCAGTATTCGAATTAAGGCCTTGTTTGGTTCGGATTATTTACTAATCATGGTTTCGATGGACGATTCTCGCTCTCTCTCACTCACTCTCACACTCAAACCCCAACATCGCTGCTCGCTTCAACCAAACGCGGCCTTACTACTACTACACGCCGCCGCCGCCGTCTGCCAAGATAAGCCGCTCCATGGGCCGGTCCATGCGTACAATCCGGTCCACCATTTTCAGCGCCGATCACTCCGGTCCAATCTACGAGAAATCGCAGAATGTCTCGGAGAATCTCACCGACTCGGTCATCGACCTGCGACTCGGAGAACTCGCCAATAAATCGTCTAGCTACTCCAAGAGTGCGTCCTCCGCCGATTTCGATGATATGTTGGACATATCCCGAGCATTCAGCGATTTCTCGGCGTGCTCCAGCGACATTTCCGGTGAGCTTCAGCGTCTCGCGAGTCTCCCTGAACCCGGTCTGATCGAGAACAGTACCGGCTCCGAGCCTGAACCGGAGCCTTGTTCCGGTTTTCTGCAGAGGGAAACATTTTCTACGGAGATTATTGAAAGCATCTCACCGGAAGACCTTCAGCCTACTGTCAAACTCTGCGTCGATGGGTTGCAATCGTCGTCAATTGCTGTGAAAAGATCGGCCGCGGCTAAGCTACGATTATTGGCCAAAAATCGGGCCGATAATCGGGCCTTAATTGGGGAATCCGGTGCAGTACCGGCTCTGATTCCGCTCCTCAATTGCTCTGACCCTATGACGCAGGAGCACGCAGTCACGGCGTTACTGAATCTCTCCCTCCATGAAAGCAACAAGACCGTGATGACAAAATCCGGTGCAATCAAATCCCTAATTTATGTTCTAAAAACAGGCACCGAGATTTCAAAGCAGAACGCCGCCTGTGCGCTGCTGAGCCTAGCTCTGGTGGACGAGTATAAGTTGTCGATTGGGGCTTGTGGCGCGATTCCCCCACTGGTTGCGTTATTAATAAACGGGTCAATTAGGGGGAAAAAGGACGCGCTCACAACGCTTTACAAATTGTGCTCGGTTCCGTTGAACAAGGAAAGAGCGGTTAGCGCCGGCGCTGTGAGGCCTCTGGTGGGGCTTGTGGTGGAACAGGGCACTGGATTGGCTGAGAAAGCAATGGTGGTTTTGAGTAGCCTTGCGACGATTGAGGTGGGGCAGGAGGCAATTATTGAGGAAGGCGGGCTTGCGGCGTTGGTGGAGGCGATTGAAGATGGGAGTAACAAAGGGAAGGAGTTTGCAGTTTTGACTCTTTTGCAGCTGTGTTTGGAGAGTGTTAGGAACAGGGGATTGCTTGTGCGTGAAGGGGGAATTCCGCCATTGGTTGCGCTCTCGCAATCAGGGACTGCTAAAGCTAAGCATAAGGTTTGTTCATCGTTAATTATCTTTATCTTGTTCTATTGATGCATTATGTTTGAATTAGCTTAGTTCTTGGATTTCAATTTCTTTTACAAATTGTTCGTTTCTCTGCAGCAGTATTTGATTTAGGATCTTCTTTGATTGAACTTATTTGCACTAACTTCATTCAAATTTTCTGTTCATTCTGCTTTACCTAATTGTTTTCAATGCTGGATAATTGTCCGATTTACATTAAAACGTGAACATTAAATTCTTGTTGCCGAATTATTGAGAATGACAGCAAAAACTAAGGACAATGGTGATATTTCTGCAACTTTCATGAGCTTTTTTAATTATATTATGATAATTCCACTTTATGCAATAATCCCGTTTTATCAATTATCGATTGTTCTTGTGATGTTAATTAATGGCCGGGCTAGTGCTATCTTGTTTGTTTTCTTATCCAAAATTGGTATGGGAGTCCTACTGTTCTAGTGCTGTAGGTACCATCTTGTTCTTGCATAATTTAGACAGAATCAATAACTACTGAAATGTTGCTTTCGTCGACTTTAATTTGGTTGATTTTTTTAGTGTTTGAATCAAAAGTTACAATTTTTCTTCACGCAACTTCATCATTTAACAAATGGTATGTACTCATTTTTGTCAGGCTGAAAGGCTACTTGGGTACTTGAGAGAACCAAGGCAGGAAGCTTCTTCTTCAAGTCCATAAAAGAGATAGGTATTATATAGTCTATAGATAATTCATTATTCCTATATGTTATGCTTTTGTAATGGCTTGCTGTTGGCTGTATATAGCAAGTGGTTTTCAATGGACATGTACAGAGTGCTTGAGTTTTTGAGAGTTTTAAGTATTTTTTTCTAAAAAAAAAAAGTCAGATATATATTCCAAGATGCTTGTAGCTAGTGAGAGATGCTGACCTCGTAGTTTTGGTTGACTGGATTCTTGGCGGGGGAGGTTCTACGCACCAATCCCCGCCTTTACCGACTGGTGAAGTATGTTTCGTCGAGAGGGGAACCGTTTCTTAGCTTTTGTTTTTTTGGTATCGAGGATTTCGGTTAATCATCCTTACTATTTTTAAATTTTTTTCTGATATTATTATGTGTGTGTATATATATTTATATCTACTATTCTTCTTTTGGCATTGTCTTGTTATTATTGCATTAGCTGGCAGAGTAGGATTTTGTCCTGCTGCTTGGGCCAGGCCCATTTTTTACTATCACTCTCTCTCTCTCTTTTTGATGACAGAGAAAGTGTCGGTGTATGTGGGATGGGTAAAAGCAAGCATGATTGGGGTAGATATTATTCTCAAGCTGCTGCTTAGATTCGAATAAAATGATTTTTGGGATCATGATGTTATGGTCCAATATTAAAACATGGATGGGGAATTTCATTTATCAAACAAATAATAGTCATGAAAAATTATGCAGAAATCTGAACTTGAGGAAAATCCAATTCAGTCTGTTGTGTAATATCGATCTCAGCAGAAATCTTAGAAAATTATGAATCTTGAAGCTGTAAATTTTGATAAGATTTGCCACTATGAACTATCGATAATAGTACATTTTAGCAGTGTCATGAAAAAGGGAGTATTCACAATAAATTTGATTCACAGAAAACCTAACAAACACCTTTTGGTTGATTATAAATCTAATCTTTCGATGGGCACAATAATGAACTTAACTTGTAAAACAAAATTAATATCCCATGTTTTGATGGGCCTGATAATGAAATTAACTTGGAAAGAAAAATCGACCACGAGTTTAAGATTGGTTTGCTATGGTTCTTCCAATATGAAATTGACAATCAAAACTTGATAATAACAGTTGCCATTTTTCCTACTGCATCTGGGCTTAGCTGCTACAGAAGGAACACTACTTATAAATAAGAATATATAAATTACACAAATTGTTTCCAAAATTTTTACAAAGGCTAAACTGCCAATAAATATATTTAGAAGTAAAAACCTTATTTAGAAACATCTTCTTCAACATCGCCCCTGGAACCACCGCAACACAATTTGGGCCTGAACCCCTTCTCCAGCATCTTCTCCACCTCCTCGAATTTGAGCCCCTTCGTCTCCGGTACTATGAAATATATAGCTATGAGCCCCAAGGTTGAAAACCCGGCAAACAACAGAAACGTGCCAGACGAGCCGAGAACCTCCGTCAGAGTCAAGAACGTCTCGCTCACGATAAGATTGGACACCCAATTTGCAACGGCCGCAATCCCCCCTCCGATCCCTCTGTACTTCAGGGGATATATCTCAGAGTTTACAATCCAGGGCGCGGTTCCCATCCCCGGGGAGTACGAGATAATGTACAACCCTAGAAGCATGACGGCAAAGAACCCAAACTTGCTCGGACAACCTTTGGTGTACCAAGTACGATGTTCTTTGCCACACATCTTTTCCACGTCGTCTGTCTTGGCCAGGCATGCTCCAGGATGATACTATTAGGAAACACAATTAATTATGAACATTGATTCACATAAAATGAAACATGATGATCAATACAAGTTAAAAAGTTTTGGTCTCATAAAATTTTCTACTGTTTAAATTTTTGGTCCCAAAAAAATTATTTTATATTCAATTTAGTCCCAGTATTAGCGGCAAATTAAATCTTCATGTGACATTCTTGTGAAATAAAAAGACACCGTATTCAGTTTACCGATAATTTTGGGGCAAAAATTGGAAACATTTTTCTCAATAATGGGACTAAATTGAGAAAGTAAAATTTTTGGGACCAAAATTGAACAGTAGACAAATTATTAGAGACGTTTTTTTTTTTTTTTAATCTAGTAATACCAAGAAATGTTGCAAGAAATTTAACTCGAGTTCTTACAATGTTATTTCCGTTTGAACAGAAGCCGCATTTGGTGGTTATGCACGACATACAACTCCAAGACGGTGGCTGCAATTCTTGCACGAACTTAGGACACGTGGAGTTGCTTCCAAAGTGGATCGACTCCGTACTACTGACGAGGGGTGCGTGTAAGGATGCTGCATGGAATACGGCGGATAATGCCACAAGGCATGTTATGATTCCAAACATTGATATGATCATCAATTTTCTTCTACCGGACCGGTCAACAAAAGCCATGCTCACTATCGAGCCGAGAGCATTCAGACCAGATGTGATGAGAGAGAGAGCCATTGCTGTCTGTTTCGAAGCGAATCCAGCGAGCTGAACTATAGTGGGACTATAGTACATGACGGTGTTGATGCCGACAAATTGTTGAGCAACTTGAACGGTTATACCCGCGTAGAGTCCTCTACGAACAACGGTGTTTCCCCATACGTTCTTCAGTTTTGAGAAAAACCCGTCTCCGATTGACCCTTCATCGGCCATCTCAGACTCGACCGAGAGTTGCAGAGCCTTCATTTCATCTTCGACTTCATTGGCAGGGTAAATTTTCTCCAAGATTGCCCGGGCTTCTTTTACCTTGTCCTGATCAAGATCAATATCAAGTTACCATTGTAAATACTTATTGCTAGAGAAATGATCTTTATTACATTTTGGTGTTATATCTTTTGTTACAAACGTTGGATGTTTGACACGTGTCAAAAAATGTGAAAGATGGGGTGAGTTTTCTTTTTTCTTGAATTTATCATAATTACTACATTCTATCCACTATAACTGACGTTTTAAGGGTATTTCACGCAAATAAAAAAAATTATAACTAACAATAAATATACATATAAGGTGAAATTTTTTACGTTTTTGTTTACGTGCATAAAGCAATTATTGCATACTATCACAGAAAACAAGTAGAAGGAGAATCGGTATATAATATTTAAATCTCTTTTTTTTTTCTTTCTTAGTCAAATATTTAATTCTCTTACATTAGTGGAAAATTACAATTAATTTGGATAATTCTTATCCAAAAAGAAACTTGAAATGGATTGGATTATCTCTTACATGTGGAAAATAACAATTAATTTGGATAATTTTTCTATCAATTGCACATGTCAAATCAACAAATGTGAAAAATTGACACCAAAATGTAACAGAAAATCATGTTCGTTCATGGAAAGATGATTAAAATTGTCAAGTTACCTGACGATATAGCCATCTAGGAGACTCGGGGAGCGATAACATTAAAAAGAACTGAACAAAGGCTGGCACTCCGGCTACACCGAGCATCCAACGCCACGTTCCAGGCACCTTTAAACACATTCGGACACATTAAAACATGACTTGAAACATACATTTAAAACTTAAGGAAAAAAAAAACATACATTGGTAAATGCTAAATTGATGAGATACGACAAGAACTGCCCTCCAGTGATCAGCAAACCATTGGTGCTGACTAAAGCTCCCCGGATTCTGGCTGGGAGACATTTCGGATATATAAAGTGGTGACGTCATGGATGCCATCCCGACCCCAAAACCGACGAATATTCTCCCAATGATCAACATCCACGGAGCTACGGACGCAGCCATAACAACAGCACCGATAAAGAACAAAACATCGGCGAAAAGGATGGATACTTTCCGACCATACTTGTCATTTATCAAGCCGCCAAACGCAGCCCCAATTATGATAGCTCCAGCTACAGCCATACTTACAATTGTTTCCTGCACAATCAAGGTTATTATCCCATCACCAAACATGGATAGAAAGCAATACAAGATTGATGTAGAGCTCCTAAAGAAACTGTAAAATCAATATATTATTTTCTAAAATAAGAAAAAGAGATCAATATCAATGGCTGAGATTAATTTTTTGAAAATTACCTGCAACCATGTTTGCTTGTCAACTGATTTAAAGTCTTCGCGAATGTAAAGTAGGGCTCCAGAAATAACGCCTTAACAAACAAGAACACAACTTTGTTAATCCACAAATGCCCGATTAATCAGAAATAAGAAAAATGAAAGAAATGGTATTGATAAACGAGTAGTACCAGTATCATAACCGAACAACAGGCCTCCAATTCCAGCAGAAAACGCGAGACGCATAATGTAAGGCGTTTGCCAGCTCGTTCGCCAGCATTCAGTGAATTCTGTTTTGTCCGGTTTAAGAACACCCCCTTCCATTTTCTTCTAATTGATAATTCACTCCCAATTTTTCAGTATCAATTTCAATCTGAGCACCAACAACAGTGAATATTAATTGAGACACACACACACACACACACATATATATATATATATATATATATAAGTGTGTTGAATTTGAATTTGAATTTGAATTTAATTGACATAAATAGTATTGGAAAAAACTTAATTTGGGATAAGGGTAACAGAAACTGCAGAAAACAGAGTAATAAATTCAGATAAGAACAAAGATCTCCATTTTCATTTTATTAAACAATTTATGTTTCTCAAAATACAATTTAGGGCATAAAGCACTCTTCTGCATTACACTCGCCCCAATTTTCACCAATATTCCATCAAAAACTTCGAAAACCACCAATTTTGTACCCAGAATTCTCAATAACAATTAACAAAGACAAATCAAACGACATGGTGTCAAACAATTAAAGCACATAGAGACCCACAAAGGTAAATAATAAAAATGAAATTTAAAAAATGAAGCAATCTATTAGAATACCAATAGTCTGAAACACAAATCGATTGAATAACACCTAATCATCAAAAACATCGAAACTAATACAAAGATAGCACTATAATTGATGAACACGCATGCAGATTCTTGAATAACAAGAAGAAACGATCAGAAAGATAAATGGGGAAGAAAAATACCTCAAAAATCGTTTTATTCAGCCTTTTATTTGAGTGATATTTGATTGTCAATGAAACAGAGAGTGAAGTCAATGTATTATAGTGTAATTATGTTTTGTGGTTAAATAGAAATGGGGGATTATGAATTTATGACGTGAAGCGGCAATAATTGCTCTGTGATTTTAGGAAAATATACGGGGAGAGAAAATGCGAGATAAACCCTTCATTTATGTGCAAATTAGACAGCTTTTTGAAAATTAGATAAGGTTCACACATTTCCACGTGTGTTAGTTGGACTATATTTTTAAAAAAAAAAATTCATCATAAATGATTATTACTTTTAATAGGAAAAATTAAACTTTTCTTAAGATTGTGCGATTTTTTTTATTTTTTTTTTAAAAGTAAGGTTGTGTTTGATTTGAAATTTCTTAATCGATTAATTTGTAAATTTTGAAAACAATTTTATTTTGAGGGTTGATTGGATTTTAAATCAAGTAAGTCGATTTGATGAGTAGAAATTTATAATTGAATTTTGCACAAATTTGAGAGCGTAAATTGTATAGAATTTAAAAAATATTGGCACCGATTGATTGTCTGTGGGAAATTGTAAGTAAAATATGAGAAATAAAGTGTAAAGTAGAAGGAAGAAGATAGAGAGTGTTTAATTTGATTAATTGTATCACTTTTATGTTTCTAATTATCGGTAGTAAGTATATTAACCAGGGAAAATAACTAATACATATTAAGTTTGTTTAGTGGAGACAATTAATTGATTTAAAAGTGTAGTTGAGTTTTACTGTGCATTTGTTGCATATAATATTTTATTTTATCTGTCTCTTTTTATTCATTCACATAAATCAATTTTTTTAGGATATTAATAGGTAATTGCAAATTTATTTATTATTACTTAATGATATTAATAAGTTTATAATTGTAAGGAGTATTTATTAAAAGTATTGGTGCAAAAAAAGAAGAAGATAATTTTGTGTTGATATTATCAAGTCTACTGTTGTGCTTATCCATCCCTTGACTATGCAAATTAACATATTTCCGTAAAGGATTTATTAAACGTCATAATACTCAGGTTCAATAAATATCTTTTAATTTGCACAAAAAAAAATTAATATCTTTTAATATTTCGCCTGCTTAAGTATGGGAACATAATCTCCTTCATTGACAATTGGTGTAAAATGTAAATGAAACATTCCGGAATATCTCATGTCCATTTATATATCATATTATCCATGTAAAATAGAATGTAAATACAGTATCACGAATTTAATTATATTTTATTCAATCAAAAAAACTAATTTTTTATTATCTAGCATATTAATAGATAACTGCATATATATATATTTATTATTGTTTAATGATATTACTATATTTTTATTTAATTAGAAATTTTTTAATTAATTCAATCTTGTTGATATTTAATTATATAAACTGCTTGATCCATCCCTAAACTATGCAGGATAACATAACCAAAAAGGATTTATTAAATGCCGTATGGTAAAGTATTATTTGAAAATTTTGAAATGATTGTAATAGAAAAATTTTTAAATAAATATAATTATAAAGAGTTTATAAACCATAAAGTTTTAATTCGGTCAGATTAGATCTCATTATTCAACTTCTTTTCGGGTTGAGTTTATAATTGGGTAAAAAATAATTTAATATAATTAATGAACTCGTTTGGGTATCTTTATGGAATATATATAAATTTAATATTTCAATTAATTTAAAAACAAAATAAAAATTAGTATCTTTTAATATTCGTCGGCTTAAGTATAGGAACATAATCTCCTTCATTGACAAAAGGTGTAAATGAAATATTCCGGAATATCTTATGTCCATTTATATAGCATATTATCCATGTAAAATAGAATGTAAATACAATATCTTTTATTACAATTAAAATATGAGCTGGAGATGGAATTGATAACAAATCAATTAAATATAGATTGTGATTATACAATTTTAAAATTTTGGTTCGGGAGTATCTACATTTGACTATATTTATGTCTTATGATAGGGAGAGTGGGGCTACATTATTGTCATCTTTAGAAAATCTAGTCATTCATCTTTGACCTATTTTGTTGCACTTGAGTCAAATAAAAAAGCTATAAATTGTTTATCATATAATTAATTTTTTTATTGAAAAATACATTTTTGCCCTTTTTTTTCATCTTGTGTAATTTTGTTTTGTCTTATCATTTCATCATGTTTTTCATTTTAACTTTGCCCTATGTGCTTGTACTCTATAAACTTTTACTTCTTATACTTGATTAAATTTTGATATTTTCTCGTTTGGTTTTAACTTTGGGGGTGTTTTATAAAAATGCAAAAGTTATTAAAATAAAAGTATATGAAATGATAAAAGTTGAAAATTATAAAAAGGCGTGAAAAAGTAGGATAAATTAAAAACGTAAATAAATTGGAAGACTATCATAAGTATATTCTATCTTGAAAAAAATCTGCAGTTTATCATTTCAAATATTAATAAATATTTTTTATTTTTAAAATGGTTTAGTTAATGATATGTAGTATAAATAAAATGAGATAAAATTAATTTTAGTATGAAAAAAAAAAATAATACGAGAGGAGTAATTTTTTAATAGTAGAAAACTAGTGTCAAAGAATATGGAAAGAGAATGGAGGACATGTAAAAGTAGCGATGAAGAGAGAATCGAATAAAACGAGAATGAAAGAATGAAGGAAGAGAATTGAGAAAATGGAAACCATGAAAAAAAAAAAAAAAGAGAACGGAGATAGTTGAAACGCCGTGAGACGGATCCATGATTTTTTTATGATATGGACACAAAATAAATTCAAATATAATATATTAAATAGTTTTTTTAGCACATAATAAGTTAACAACAAAAGTTTATTACAATTATAACCTACAAATTTATATGGATTGAAAATGAAATTGAGTGCTTTTTTTGAAAGGTAACCGTGATATTCAATAAACGAGTACATGGGAAACTCAAGTCCAAAAATTACATAAGCACATTAGAATTTACAAAATGAAGATAGAAGGTAAAACAACTATTAGAATTTTTATGGGATTGCAATCCAACGAATGAAATGACCAATTGAAAAAGGAGCAAAAGAAAGAAGATGAATAGTGTTCCTTCAACCATTTTCATGAGTTGTAATTTTTATGCCATTCACAATGAAATTGAGTGTTAAGAAGTGCTGTATATTTGGGTAAATTTTAAGACTAATTAATATAATTTCTAAATATATAAATATAATAGGAAAAAGTGGGAACGGGGAAACGTTATAACTTATACGTGTGTCTGATTATATAAGCGCAAAATAATGATTAATAAAATAAAATATGACCAAATAAAGTTACCGCCTGAAGATAATGTATTTATTAGTAATGAACTGCAAATAATGCGTATAAAAACGTGCCACGTCGGGGAACAAAACAAAACGACCTTTTCTGATGCATCAACCAATTAATATTTATAATTAATCATTGTAACGAAATGTTGTTGAATATAAATGTCTGCACTTGTAAATAAATTCAACCCGACGTAATAAATTAATATGTGACAAGTGCCTAATTTGTTTGTTTCGATCTAGAGATAATCATTTCTCAGATATATCATATATGAATGAATATTTTAATTTTAAAAAATTGCAGTCATTGACTCTTGTATGTTTAAAGATTGAATTGTATATATGGTTTCTTTAGATCTGCTACAGCTACTCTGTCATCTGATTTGATTATGTACATTTCATGTTTGGTCAAAGATAGTTTTCTATGCATTAAGTATGTTTGTTTATGGATTGGGAACGTTTCGAGATTTCAAATCTCAAATCCCCGTTTGCTTATCAAGATTTCAGTATAAGATTTTAAATCCTCTAAAATTCTATTTTATAATACTTATAATATACCTATTTTACTTTTTTTTAAACACAATTTTTAATACACTATCAATCATCTATCATACACTATTCAATTATTATTATTTATTAAACCCAATACTATCTCTTTTACTTTTTTTACTTTATTATCATTATATAATCATTCAATCATTTCTATATTACATTTTACAATATAATATCATTTTCTATCATCTACTTTTTCAAAATCATACTTTATCAAATTCTACAAAATTCACATTCTCAAACATATACAAAATACAAATACACTTTTTACTTTATACCAAACTCTTCCAAATTCCCTCTACAGGATTTCAAATTCTCTCAAAATTATAAACAAACATAAGTGTATACGATAATTTAAATATTTTTTTACACGTTTAATTTATTTATATTAAAACGTTCAACTTATTTTTACTGAAAAAAATTATAAATTTCAATAAAATAAATTGAAAGTTTTAAAAATACATTTACGTTGTTGCGCGGTGAACCTAGTACACAAAAGATCTACTCTTGATTAAATTATTTAAATAAATATAATTATAATTATAATTCGTTTGTTATGTGATGACATTGAGTTGCACATTTCAATTATATTTATCTACATAATTCATTTTTTTATTTAATTGTACGATGTAATTGGTGCATAATAGATTTAATATTTTTTATAATAAGTTAAATCACATTCAATTCGCTGAAATTGTTGGAGCACGAGAAATATTTGGGGTAATAAAGTTGCGGTGGAAATGCAGAGATGCATAAATTATTTGTTCATGTAAGGAGTTTTTTTTTAACGTAATTAATTATAATATTTCCTTAAAATAATCAATTACAATAATTTTTATTTTTCTTCTACCACCAGATGCATGACAATTTGACTCCACAAGAGGGGAACTACCATAAAATGGAATAAATTATTTTCTCTTCGTGTCTTATGGCAATGCGACCTCATAAGAAGGGGATCACCATAAGAAGGAATAAATTATTTTATCTCCATGTCTCGAATTCAAGATCTCGAGATCTCAAATAGTGGAGCTCTAACCATTTGAGCTATCCACCCTTGGCATGGAGTATAAAACAAGTATGGTTTGGTTCTTTGCAAAATTTGCTATATTATACTCCTTCCGTCCCAGTATAAGTTTCATGTTTCTTTTTGTTATTTTGTTTAAGAAATAATAATAAAATAATAAAAATGAAGGGTAGTTGTAGGTATTGGGAGAGATAAAAAAAGTATGTGGAGTAATGAGTAGAGTAGTGAGTGACATTCTTTGCAATATTGTGTGAAAAATAAGAATAAAAATTATGGGTAGTGGAGTTACCTTTTTCATTTATAGAAACAGAAAACTTATTGTGGGACGGATAAAAAAGGAAAGGGTGAAACTTATAGTATTACATTGATATGAAAGTAAATGTCGAGGAAGTAATAAATTAAATGTCGAGGAAATTAATTTTAAATTAATTAAACTAAAAATTGGTTTTCGATATATGAAATTTGTTCATAAAATGTAATTTATACTATTACATTGATAAACTAATATCAGAACACTTATCAGTTGATATTAGTTTACACTTATAAACTGATATCACAACATTAAGTACTATAGGTATCAGTTATAAGAATAATGATATCAGTGTATAAATGTAATGATATCAATCTCACAGTATGAACAAGTTTCAAATGATGTTTATGTTAAAGGTATATTTAATTGATATTTAATAAGAGTGTGAGATATTCGTCTTTGACCGGTTAGACCAGAGCTTAAAGTTTGATTTCTAGGAAATTAAAAGGTTTGAGATCAATTTACTCTCGGAGTAGATGATCGAATTATATTTATAATCTCATTCGATGAGTGAAAAATCTGATTACGAGGTTGAGACATATCAATACACTTCATGACTTAAAATGTGGTTAAAAAATATAATAATTAACTTAGAGTTAATTATCCAACACTAAATTAATTCAACACACGCGTTTGAGATTAAATCGTAATGAACGTAGACGTCTGCGATGTTCAGATTCATTAACGTTTCAAATCAAATTGTAACGTCAAATGTTATATATGAAATTAAGTGTCATTAGTGAAGACAATTTAAAATGAAAATAAATTTCCATAAATGACATTAATTGTCGTTCTGAGCTCGCACATGATGGACATACATATAATTATGTTACATACATTTGTTGATTTGCACCCAAAGAAATCGAACGGTCGAACGAATTTTTTTACAAAGTGCATGAAGTCATTCATGCTCGTTTGCATATTCATATAGAATGCAATATAATTTTTACGTCATGTTTATTTCGCCAGAGCTGTTTGTGTTGGGGAATAAGTTGCACGGATCTATTCGGGATAAATATTTAAATACAAATTTAATTCTTATAATTATTACTAGCATGAATTAATCTTATATTAATTCAAATAATAATCCAACAACAAATCATGCATATAATCAATTCACGTAAAACCTACGCATGCGGAAATTCTAAGAGTTTACGTGAACATACCTCTTGGGACGGCAATGGTCTTGTTGATTAGACTCACAAAAAGAACTTCCCAAGTATTCCCTTAATCCTTGCTCGACAATCCGGTGGAAGGATACTCGCGAACAATTAACAAAAGGAAAAAATAAACTTTGTTGCACCACTTTCGTGGATTTGCTAATTTTTCCAGCACATGGAATTGTACACTACTCACAATTGACGTTTTTCGAAAAAATACAATCTGTCGACGTTTCAAAATATTTGATATTTTATCGACGTTGATATTTTTCCGAAAAACCAATTTTTGTGTGTGTTTCTGGGAATGAAACATTCATCCCCTATTTATAGAGGGTGGTGGACGAAATTTCATGTGGAATAGGGAGGAAAAAATCTTTTCTTGATCTCCAAGAAATCTTGAATATATCTCATATATTCTTTTCTCCATAATTAAAATATTCCACAAAATCTCACTCTCTTATTTGTTATGGAATATTTCGAAATATTAGGGAACAAGAATCCAAGATTTGGATCTTCTTGAATTTATGAGATATTCTTGTATTTCAAGAAATACATATATTTTCAAGAAAATCTTTCTTGCCCTTTATATTCAAAATTTTCGAAAATATCCCCATAAATAACCAAGTGTGAGATTTCTTGAATTTAATGAGATAATCTTGTATTCTAAGAATACATATCTTCATTCCATAACAAAATTCGAAGAAAATCTTTCTCCCTCTTTTATTTATGATTTTCGAAATTATGAGGGAAAAATAAGCAACAAATTTATTTTATTTTTAAACACATTTTTCAGTTATTGGACTATATGTTGGGCTACTTAGGGGGCCTTTAGGAGAATTAAGATTGGATCTTCCAATGGATCTTGAATTATCAATATTGAGCCACAATATTATTCAAGCCCATAAATATTAATTAATTCCACTACATAATTAATATTGCACTATCCATCTTAACCCATATTACAGTCAATATGGCTCCCGGTTATTATTTCCCGTGTTTAAGATTATCAAGCCCATTAATTAATTCAAGCCACTAAAATAGCTTTCCATTAATTAATATCTTTTGTCCTTGGTTAAGGAATGGTTCAACATTATTACTCATACCGGAAACTAGTTCCACTTCCAAGATTTGGTATGATAAAACTTATGAACCTCCCAAGGGGGCAAATCGAACAAGCGTACTTGCACACGATTCTCCGTATTAAATCTTAGCAATCACATGTGACCAATAATATTGCCCAAGTTAAAAAGTATTGAATCTCTCGTTGATTCTCTACCCATGATAAGTCAAAGCAATAGTTATCAACCACACGTGATCCTATTTAAGGAACGAAGATTAAGAAATAACGAACCCGAGGTCTAATTCTTCCTTGTTCGGGCCTCAAGAATTTGTCCTCATGTAGGTCCTATTCAAAGGCATCACCATGCACTAGTGTAATCTCTTGGTCAAGACAAGCCAATCGGAAGCCTTACACTTCAACCTTTCACGATGGATTGTTCATGTCCATCTAGGTCGTGAATGGTGTACTTTTTAGTTACAAGGAATGTTAATTTAATCTTACGTGATCCGTATCACTAAATTAACTACAATGTAACACGTACTTATTTATTGAAGCAGTTATGCGGTAAATATATGTAACATTCAATGATATTTAAAGCATCATGATAAACAATTTATTTCAAATAAATAAGTCCGAAATTGGTTTTGATTATACAAAGTAAAAGCATACTTTTCAAAGATAATCCCAACAATCTCCCATTTATAGTCAAAGTCCGCTTTTAAGTATACTACATCATGTCTTGTGTAGTTCTGTACGTGACATCTAATGTCACCTACACGAATTTAACCTAATAATTTCTCCCACTTATACTCAAAGCAGATTGACAACGGTCTTGACACCCATTCCTTCCACATGTCTCTCGAATGTATTCAGAGGCGTAACTTTTGTGAATGGATCAACTAGGTTGTCTTTCGACGCAATTTTTGCCACCTCTATATCTCTTCTCTTAACGATTTCTCGTATGAGATGGTATTTCCTTTCAATGTGTTTGCTGGCCTTGTGGGCTCTTGGTTCC
Organism: Stenogyne calaminthoides; assembly: GCA_037126765.1. NCBI lineage: Eukaryota > Viridiplantae > Streptophyta > Magnoliopsida > Lamiales > Lamiaceae > Stenogyne > Stenogyne calaminthoides. The sequence goes on along the minus strand of JBBCBC010000004.1, from coordinate 41,753,687 downwards.
CTTGAATTTGCAATCGCTTCCAAGCATTGTCACAATAAATGATGATTGTCTTTGGGCAAATTTGGAACTACGTCCAAGACCATTAGGAAGTTCTTGAGCTAAACCGCTTTTTTTCATTTTGCCCTCAAAGTTGCCTACATATTCGCTTCCATGGTAGAATCTGCGATGTATCGCTTAACGCTTCTCCATGTCATGGCTCCTCCCCCATGCAAAACACACTCTGGGAGGTAGATTTTCGAATCTAAGTCCGATTGGAAATCCGAGTCCGTGTAGCCGATGGGGATTAGACTATCGATCGATAAATTAACATTCTATCCCGAGTTCTTTTCGGATACTTGAGAATGTTTTTAATTGTCCGTCAATCTTCTTTCCGGGTTACTTTGATATCTTGCCACCATGCCCACGGCAAAAAGCAGGATATCCGGGTCTCGTCATGACATTGCATACATAAGGCTTCCCACGGTAGAAGCATAAGGAATGCCTCTCATGTCATCTATCTCCTTTTGCGTCTTAGGGCACATATTATTGGATAGATGGATTCCATGTCTGAAAGGTACGAAGTCTTTCTTGGAATCCTGCATGATGAATCGTTTCAAGACAGTGTCTATGTAAGAAGCTTGCGACAAGCCTATCATCTTTTTCTTGCGATCTCGAGTGATCTTAATACCAAGGATGTGTGCTGCTTCCCCTAAGTCCTTCATATCAAACTGTTTTGAAAGCCATGCCCTTACGTCTGATAACACCTTTACATCGTTCCCGATTATCAGAATGTCGTCTACGTATAGTACTAAGAATACCAATGCAGTTCCGACAAGCTTTTGTTGGGATTATACTGGAAAATATGCTTTTACTTTGTATAATCAAAACTGAATTTCGGACTTATTTACTGAAATAAATTATTTATCACTGATGCTTTAAATATTATCGAATGTTACATATATTTACTGCATAACTATTCAATAATTCGTACGTGTTACATTGTAGTTAATTTAGTGATACCCGATCACAGAAGATTAAATTAACAGTCCCTTTTAACTACAAGTACGCCATTCACGACCTAGATGGAAATGAACAACCCATCGTGAAAGGTTGAAGTGTAAGGCTCAGATTGGCTTGTCTTGACCAAGAGATTACACTAGTGCATGACTGATGCACTGAATAGGACCTACAGGAGGAAAAATTCTTCAGAACTGAACAAGGAAGAATTAGACCTCAGTGGTTCGTTATTTTTTAATCTTCGTTCCTTAAATAGGATCACATGTGGTTGGTAGCTATTGCTTTGACTTATCATGGGTAGAGAATCAACGAGATTCAATATTTTTTATCTTGGGCAATATTATTGGTCATATGTGATTGCTAAGATTTAATACGGAGAATCGTGTGCAAGTACGCTTGTTCGATTTGCCCCCTTGGGAGGTTCATAAGATTTATCATACCAAATCTTGCAAGTGGAATTAGTTTCCGGTATGGATAATAATGTTGAACCGTTCCTTGACCAAGGACAAAAGAATTTAATTAACGGAAAGCTATTTCAGTGGCTTGAAGTAATTAATGGGCTAGATAATCTTAAACACGGGAAATAATAATCGGGAGCCATATTGACTGTAATATGGGTTAAGATGGATAGTGCAATATTAATTATGTTGTGGGATTAATTAATATTTATGGGCTTGAATAATATTGTGGCTCAATATAGATAATTCAAGATCCATTGGAAGGTCCAATCTTAATTCTCCTAAAGGCCCCCTGAGTAGCCCAACATATAGTCCAATAACTGAAAAAGGTGTTTAAAATAAAATAAATATTGTTGCTTATTTTTCCTCATTAAATTCGAAATTTATGGATAAAAGGGGAGAAAGATTTTCTTTGAATTTTGTTATGGAATGAAGATATGTATTCTTTGAATACAAGATTATCTCATTAAATTCAAGAAATCTCCCACTTGGTTATCTATAAGAGAATTTCGAAAATTTTAATAAATTAAGGACAAGAAAGATTTTCTTGATTTTCTTGAAAAGATATTACGGAAGATATGTATTTCTTGAAATACAAGAATATCTCATAAATTCAAGAAGATCCAAATCTTGGAATCTTGACCCATAATTTTTGAAATTATCCATAACAAAGAGTAGGTGGGATTTTGTGGAATATTATAATTATGGAAAAAAGAATATAGGAGATATATTCAAGATTTCTTGGAGATCAAGAAAAGATTTTCCCACATTGTTTTTTTTTTGCCACAATTTTCGACCACCTATGCTCTATAAATAGGGGATGACTCTTTCATTCCCAAGTACAATTCCATGTGCTGAAAATATTAGTAAATCCACAAAGGTGGTGCAACATAATTTATTTTCCTTTTGTTAATTGTTCACAAGTGTCCTACCACCGGATAGTCGAACAAGGATTAAGGGAATACTTGGGAAGTTCTTTTGGTTAGTCTAATCAACCAGATCACTGCCATCCCAAGAGGTACGTTCACGTAAACTCGTAGAATTCCACATGCGTAGGATTTACGTGAATTAATTATATGCATGATATGTTGTTGGATTATTATTTGAATTAATATAGGATTAATTCATGCCAGTAATAATTATAGGAATTAAATTTGTATTTAAATATTCACCCCGAATAGATCCGTGCAACCTATTCCCCAACAGCTTTTTGTACACACAACTTTCGAACTCGTTTTGATCAAACCTATAAGACTTTATAACATGATCAAAACATTGGTTCCAAGCTCTGGATGCTTGTTTGAGTCCGTATATGGACTTCATGAGCTTACAAACTAGGTGTTCTTGGCCTTTTTCAATGAAGCCTTGGGGTTGTTGCATATAGATCTCTTCATCAAGACTTCCGTTAAGGAAAGCTGTCTTGACATCCATTTGCCAGATTTCAAAGTCGAGATGCAAGAACAATCGATAAGAGAATCTGAGATGGACTTGAGCATGGCTACGGGCGAAAAAGTTTCCTCATAATCGATCCCTTCTTTTTCGAGTATAACCTTTCGCCCATGAGTCTTGCCTTGAAGGTTTCCACCTTCCCGTCCGGTCCTCTTTTTCTCTTATACACCCACTTGCAACCAATGGGTTTGACCTCATTAAGTGGTTCGACTAGCTTCCACACTCTGTTATGATTCATAGAACCCATTTTGGCTTTCATTGCTGTTTTCCAAGAGTCTGCATCCTTGTCTTGGATTGCCTCGTCATATGTCCATGGGTCTGATTCGTCTTGTCCGGGAATCAAGTCCGAGGACTCTCCTATTCCCATGAATCTCTCGGGCTATTTCACAACCCTCCCACTACGACGAGGTTCCGGTTGTGTAAGTGTGTCGTTTGGTATGTCATCTTGTACAGTTGGCATTGAGGTTAGCCCCCTTAGCTCATTTAAGGTAATCTCACTACGGGTCTTTCTTTCGTTCATATAGTCTTCTTCCAAAAAATCTAAAATGGGTGCTTATGACCACCTTTTGATCTTCGGGACCATAAAACATACACCCTTTTGTTCCTCGGGGTATCCCATAAACAACCTTAATTACGATCGAGGATCCAATTCTGGCTTCCTTGTCCAACACGTGGGTCGGACACCCCCAAATCCTCATGTGTCTCAAACTAGGCTTTGCGCTTGGGTCCACAATTCTTTGGGAGTTTTGGGAACCGATTTGGATGGCACCAAGTTCAGAATGTAGGTTGTTGTTTCCAAGGCATGACCCCAGAACGACTTGGGAAGATCCACATAACTCATCATAGATCTAACCATTTCCAAAAGAGTTATGTTTCTTCGCTCTGCAACCCCGTTTTGTTGAGGGTTTTTGGTCTTGATTAAATGGGATGCAATCCCTTCATCAGACAAGTAGTTCAAAAACTCATCGCTGAGGTATTCGCCTCCACGATCGGATCGTAGAGACTTGATACATTTTTCCCTATGATTCTCTGCTTGAGCCTTAAATTCTTTGAATTTCTCAAATGTCTCGATTTATGCTTCATAAGGAAAAATATAACTAGTACCTTGAGTAGTCATCAATAAAAGTGACAAAATACTCATAACCTCCTCTTTGCTTTGGTTGACATTGGACCCATACATACGTGTGAGCGATCTCTAACACTTCTTTGGCTCTATTCCCTTGGCTCCAAATGCCATCTTGGTCATTTTACCCTCCAAACATGATTCGCAGGTTGGAATAGGTTCAACTTGGAGAAACTCCAGTGAACCGTCTTTCACCAACCTTTGGATCCTCTTTGGATTTATATGTCCCAATCTTAGATGTCATAGAAGTGTCTCGTTCACGTTTTCTTTTATCGGAAGCTTGATTGATGTGTTATAGGATGCATTTTCGTGAGTGGTGTGCACGATTAATTGTATAGAGATTTTCCATCAATGTTTAAAGAATCAGATACACTCATCATTTCAAGAAATGATGTCATTCTTATTAGAAGAAACTTAGTGTCCTTTAATCAAATTTTAGAAACTGAAAGTGAATTCTTTCCAAAACTGGGAACATAAAGATAATCTCAAAAAAAAACTTCATCTTTAAAAGACAGGTGCATTTCTCTCACTGCTTTAACCACTGCTCATGTAGCATTGCAATATCTGCTACTTGCATAGTATTGCAATAACCGTTACTATCGTAGCATTGCAATATCTGCCACTTACGTAACATTGCAATAATTGCTACTTTCGTAACATCGCCCAGTGTGATGAGGATCTCACTCCCACTAAGTAATAACCATGATTAAATACAGGATTATTATTTTACTTTGAACGAGCCTCGTGGGGAGGGTCATCGTCGCCACTAGTAATAATCCACAATCATCCATTTGGAATTCATTCATGTGAAAGCTAACTTTTGACCAAATAAAAGGGGAATTTCTCCAAAAGAATTCACAAATAAATAAATCATGGAGGTCAAAATTAATTCAATTTTATTATCCGGAATAAAATTGTAAATTAATTATTTAAACATACTTAGTAATTTTTATGGTGAGATTTTTCATTGGGTAACTCTCATGCAAACACATTTAAACAAATTAAATAAAGCATAAGATAACACAATAATAAATCAAGCAAAGCGGAAAAATAAACATATTGGGCACAAATTATCCAATTGTCATGGTTTGAATTTTCTTTGCTTGATTTTGAAGAAACGCCGTCTTAAATTTCTCCCACTCAATCGTCTCGAAAAGAACTCCGTCGCCACGCTTAAGTAGCTCATGGCGGGATGCACGCTTGCATCCGCCCCCCTAATTTGGTCGAAACAACAAGCAGGCTTGTGCCTTTATTCGCCAAGAGCGCTTCGCTCGGCAACCTCGCAACCTAAGCGTCGCAAAGCGTCGGTCTCGGCACCCTCGTCGGGGGCTTCGGCGAGCGGCAGCGTATACCGCACGCGCGCCGTCTTCGCCGACACCTCGCCTGCGGCGGAACTTCAGCGCGCCGGCGCGCTTCGCCTCCGCCCGCCAGATCCGCTCCGCGTAAGCGCCGTCGTCCCACCCCGTGCAGCGGCCGATCTCACTAAATATTTCGGCCCTCGGACTCGCCCTGCCCGTGCGTGCTTGCGTGCATCCGCGTCGCGCGCGTGCCTCCCCAGCTGCGTTTTGCGTGACGCCTTGCTTCTACCCGGGTTACGGATTTTATCCTTTAATTCTTCGTCTCTGCCTCCGTTTTCCGATCCGGTTACAATTTATTTATAAAAAATAAATAAACCTAGATCTGAACTAGTCTATTACATTGATCAAATCAAAACAAATCCTAATCAACTCGTGGATTTTCTCACGCGAGGCAAAACGAATCCGAACGAATCGAATTAAAAACCACAATTTATATGCATGCATAAATAAACACATTAAATTCCATGATAATTGGATACCTGCAAAAAAGATCTAGCAATTCTACTATCCAATTTTAAATTTAATGACAACGAATTAAATTACAATTTAAAAAATTCAGAGCCCGAAGCCGTGGCTCTGATACCAGTTGTTGGGGAATAAGTTGCACGGATCTATTCGGGATAAATATTTAAATACAAATTTAATTCTTATAATTATTACTAGCATGAATTAATCCTATATTAATTCAAATAATAATCCAACAACAAATCATGCATATAATCAATTCACGTAAAACCTACGCATGCGGAAATTCTACCAGTTTACGTTGAACATACCTCTTGGGACGGCAATGGTCTTGTTGATTAGACTCACCAAAAGAACTTCCCAAGTATGCCCTTAATCCTTGCTCGATAATCCGGTGGAAGGATACTCGCGAACAATTAACAAAATGAAAAAATAAACTTTGTTGCACCACTTTCGTGGATTTGCTAATTTTTCCAGCACATGGAATTGTACACTACTCACAATTGACGTTTTTCGAAAAAATACAATCTGTCGACGTTTCAAAATATTTGATATTTTATCGACGCTGATATTTTTCCGAAAAACCAATTTTCGTGTGTGTTTCTGGGAATGAAACATTCATCCCCTATTTATAGAGGGTGGTGGACGAAATTTCATGTGGAATAGGGAGGAAAAAATCTTTTCTTGATCTCCAAGAAATCTTGAATATATCTCATATATTCTTTTCTCCATAATTAAAATATTCCACAAAATCCCACTCTCTTATTTGTTATGGAATATTTCAAAATATTAGGGAACAAGAATCCAAGATTTGGATCTTCTTGAATTTATGAGATATTCTTGTATCTCAAGAAATACATATATTTTCAAGAAAATCAAGAAAATCTTTCTTGCCCTTTATATTCAAAATTTTCGAAAATATCCCCATAAATAACCAAGTGGGAGATTTCTTGAATTTAATGAGATAATCTTGTATTCCAAGAATACATATCTTCATTCCATAACAAAATTCAAAGAAAATCTTTCTCCCTCTTTTATTTATGATTTTCGAAATTATGAGGGAAAAATAAGCAACAAATTTATTTTATTTTTAAACACCTTTTTCAGTTATTGGACTATATGTTGGGCTACTTATGGGGCCTTTAGGAGAATTAAGATTTGACCTTCCAATGGATCTTGAATTATCAATATTGAGCCACAATATTATTCAAGCCCATAAATATTAATTAATTCCACTACATAATTAATATTGCACTATCCATCTTAATCCATATTACAGTCAATATGGCTCCCGGTTATTATTTCCCGTGTTTAAGATTATCAAGCCCATTAATTAATTCAAGCCACTAAAATAGCTTTCCATTAATTAATATCTTTTGTCCTTGGTTAAGGAATGGTTCAACATTATTACTCATACCGGAAACTAGTTCCACTTGCAAGATTTGGTATGATAAAACTTATGAACCTCCCAAGGGGGCAAATCGAACAAGCGTACTTGCACACGATTCTCCGTTTTAAATCTTAGCAATCACATGTGACCAATAATATTGCCCAAGATAAAAGGTATTGAATCTCGTTGATTCTCTACCCATGATAAGTCAAAGCAATAGTTACCAACCACACGTGATCCTATTTAAGGAACGAAGATTAAGAAATAACGAACCACTGAGGTCTAATTCTTTCTTGTTCAGTTCTGAAGAATTTGTCCTCATGTAGGTCCTATTCAGTGCATCAGTCATGCACTAGTGTAATCTCTTGGTCAAGACAAGTCAATCTGAGCCTTACACTTCAACCTTTCACGATGGATTGTTCATGTCCATCTAGGTCGTGAATGGTGTACTTTTAGTTACAAGGGAATGTTAATTTAATCTTCTGTGATCTGGTATCACTAAATTAACTACAATGTAACACGTACTATTTATTGAACAGTTATGCAGTAAATATATGTAACATTCAATGATATTTAAAGCATCAGTGATAAACAATTTATTTCAGTAAATAAGTCCGAAATTCAGTTTTGATTATACAAAGTAAAAGCATACTTTTCAGTATAATCCCAACAGTTTGACGTTGTGGTCCTGCTCGCCAATGGGACGAAGTCGTTTTACATTTGAGATTATTACGTCAAACCGTGAACACTAGCCTAGACGTGTTTGCTTTGCGAGCAAATGATGCATCTTTGACTCGATTTGTTGCTGCTAGCTTGTTCGTACTGTTTTAAGTTTTTATTTGTTGGTTGATGCTTTCGTACTGCTTGAAGTAAAGAGTTGTTATGCTTGGAAAACTACTGATAAAAAGAGAAACTTATATCTCTGAAAAATTATTAATTCTATTATTGAAAAGTATTAATTGTAATTTTTTTCAATTTTCTGTTTCTCATTTTTTTTTATCATTATTGTAAGTCATCATCGGTGCTCAAAATTCCAATATTAAATATAACATTAAACATAATAGAGGTCAACTATAGTCTATTAACATAAAATGTCCATCTTTTTTTAATTAATTTGATTTTTTAAATGTAAAATAATGACTTATAAGTCATAACCTCATTATATAAATGGGAATAAATTTTTTATAGTCCAGTAATTTGTCACGATTTTGATATTGGTCCCAATAGTTTGGACTTTTTGATTTTGATTCTTTAGGTTTGCAAATATTTTGAAATTAGTCCTATTACTTACTCTAGCAAGTTATCCAACAGGTTACTAGTCATGTGGACAATTAATTTCATTTTCATTTTTATATTTGTGCCACCTCGCCTTTTTAATACATAAAATTAAGTAAATATTTATCATATTAAACACATTTGGGAAAATCTTTGGGGGCAGCTATAGTTGGTGGCTTCTTGTTCTGTTCCTCTTCCATGGCAGCTGCTATAATTAAAAATTTTATACAGTTAATTTAAATATTTTTAGATACTAATACTTACACTTTTCATAAAAATAAAATGTGATGCAATCCACATTAATTCTATTTTTTCGATGCAGACCATATGAATTATATTTTTTCGAGCCCATTTTTTATTTAATATTAAGAAACAAAAAATATTAAATAATTTTCTACAGTTTTATATATAATTCTTAAATATTTTTGGTATTTGTAGATATATTACCGAATGGAATATTTTCTTTAGAAGTAATTTTAAAATTTCTTAAAAAATCATTCAATTAAAAGTAATTGGGAAATATGTAATTTTTAAAAAAAATCAATTTTTATTTTTTTTCCTACTAATTTAACGAATTTATATAATAAATAATGTCACATAAACATAAAAACTCAATCAACTTTGCCACATGTACAAAAAAAGTCAAATAGACTGCTACATAAGTATTGATCGGTTTTGTGACCTTTTATAGCAGGTAATAGGATTAATTTCAAAATATTTACAAATTTAAAGATCCAAAATTAAAAAGTCCAAACTATTGGAACCAATATCAAAATCGTGATATTATTGGACTATAAAAAATTTAATCCCTATATAAAATGTGGTGTTGAAACTACTTGAGCTATTTTACTTTTTTTCACTTTGGAATCTTTTGTCACGATCGTGATTATCATGTGTGAAATAATTCCAGATTTCTTATTATTTTTTACAGATTAAAATGTGGTGTTGAAACTACTTTTTGCTATTTTACCTCTTTTTTACTTTTGAAATCTTTTGTCACGATCGTGAATTCGTGATTATCATGTGAGAAATAATTCCAACTTTCTTGTTACTTTTTGTTGATTAAGGGTCAGTTTGGCTAAGTTTATTTTAAACATCTTATAAGTTGTTTTTTTTTTTTATCGGGCAATGTTAGTTGTTAGTATACCAAGCACTCAAATACTCCACAAAATCGTCAATCCACCTTATAACTCCCATAATTCTAAATTCGTTCCCAGGGGAAATCGAACTTGGGTATCCCACTCAAATGAGGAGCCCAGTGGTCAGGTGGACATCTTATAAGTTGTTTTGAGAGCTTATAAGATGTAATTTTTAAGTAACTTATAAGTTGTTAAAGTATTTGGCTAATAAAACTTATAAGTTATTTAATAGTAATTTTTTAAAAATTATTTTTTAATTTTAAAATTAATATAATTTTTTCGTTTTTTTTAATAATATTTTTTTCCAGAAAATAATTTTTTCAAAAATAAATATTTTTTCAGAAAAAAATCGAAAATATTGAAAAAAAAATCCAGAAAATAATTTTTTTCGAAAATAAATATATTTTTCCAGAAAAAATATTTTATTTTCGAAAATAAATATATTTTCCAAGAAAAAAAATATTTTTTTCCAGAAAATAATTTTTTTTTTCCTTTTTTTTTTTTTTTACCAAAACAAAAAAACGAGCCGGGTTGAATTGAATTCAGACCGAGTTTGGGCCGGGATGGGTTGAGATATGATAGAGCTTATTTTATTTTTGTAAAATAAATTAGGATATCCCAATTTATTTTTTTGGAGCTTATAAGTTCTTAAGAGCTTATTTTTAGATCTTATAAGATGTTAGACATCTTATTTTACCAAACAAAATTAATAAACTTATAAGCTCCTAAACAACTTATAAGCTGTTTTAAAGAGCTTATAAACTGTGTCGAACACCTCCTAAAGTTACTTTGCTATAATCATAAGTGGTATGTTATCCCTTGAAAAGAATGAAAGTTGCCCAATCCAATCAGTTTCGAAATTGTAAAGTTCCACTTCTTTTCCATTTACCTTTGCTAAACGAACATATGGCCATAAATAAAAGAGTAAAAAGAAATCACATCATGATGATCCTTTACAATTATGAAAAGAGATTGAGATCCAAGATGTTTGGTTTGTGTTTAAAATATTGCTAATTTAAGTAGCATGTAAAAATAAAAAACAGAGTACATGTTTCCATTGTGCGTGTGTGATGTGTGCATATTTTTAAAGTGAGAAAGTTGCATCATATGCAAAAATCCCATGTTTTACTCTTATTATTTTTTATTTTTTTTGGAATTCCGTTTTGAAACTATCCTACACAACTGTCCCTCGCAATAATCTTACTAATAAGAAGTTGAACTAAAATACGTAATGTAGTCTGATTTTATTGGTATTAGTTTTACTGTTTATTCCATTACGTGATTTGACCAAATTATTAATAAACTATATACTTCGCGTCATCAAAAATCTATACATGCTCCCAAAAATATGACAAAAATTTGTATGCAATATTGCATACAAGTGATATGTGCAATTGAATTTTTTTTTTTTTTTTGCGGGTCATGTAATCGGGCCGGGTTAGGGCAAATTGTTGGCGAGTGAATGGGCTTTCTTCTTCTTCTTCACAGTCGCGCAGTCACAGACGCTGTCAGATTTTTTCTTCTTCCTCTTCTCGCGTCGCAACAAACTCGACCAGATCTCCATTGATTTTGATGGCAACGCATCTCTAGATTTTTCCTCTTCTTCTCTTGTTCTTGTTCTTCTTTTTCTCTTTCTCTTCCATATTCTTCTTGCTTTCTTCAATTTTCTCATCCTTGCAAATTTACAAGTCATTCTGCTTCTCACGATGTTCTTTGAATATATAATTTTGGACTAAGGATTTATTTTTCGCAACTGTACTGATTTTTGTTCATGTAGTAACACTCTTTTGGTCATATGGTAACACATCAAGTTGTTCTTTAAATCTGTAATTTTGGACTCAAAATTTCTTTTCGCACTTGTACTGGTTTTGTTCATGTGGTAACACGTTTTTCTTCATAGGGTAACAATTTTTGTTCATGTAGTAACACTTGTTTTTTTAGTAATATGTAACATTGTACACATATCGTCGTGATACTAAATGAATATTCATGTGTTACCATATGAACAACAATGTGTTACCATATGATAATGTATTTTTTTTAAATGATAATGTAATTTTTATTTCACGTAGTAAAACATTTTGTTTCTATAAGTATCACATTTTTCTCATGTAGTAACACATTAAAAAAAATATATTAAAAATTATGTGCTCAATAGAAATTGACCTACAATCACAAGCATTAACAACAGGCCTGAACCACTAGACTACAATACATATTTGATAAAAATATTCTTCTATAAAGATATATCCGTCCTCCCAAACTGAAGGCCACAACCCACAACCCATGTCCGCCCTGCCCGTGCCCGACCCGCCCGCCCGTTGACCCACAAATTTTGGTCAATATTTGTCTTATTTATGTTATATTGCACATAACACTATTGTGCAATATTTGACTAGACTTTTTCTCCAAAAATATATCGCATTCCGAAAGCTACAACTCAAATCTTAAATTTAATTGATTAATAAATATTTTTTTATAAAACTATTAGTCACAGTGGTCCATAAAGTGTAAAAGTAAAGTAAATGGGATCTTCTAAAGGAAAAAAGTAAATGGGCCATATGATAAATGGATTATGGGCCACAAAAAAAGATGGATCATAAGGCCATTGCAACTGGACAAGTTGGACTCCGATTTTTCCCGGTCGTTTCCAATTTTTGTTACCTTTTAGCAATATATCTACACTTTTGTTTTATTATTTTTCTTTTCAGAAATTTGAAAAGTAGATAAAGATTCTTTGAAAATATCACCACATGAAAAGAGAGTATAAGGTAAAGGATGTGATTTTTAAAATTATGATATTTTTTTCTTTTAAATAATTAAAATATCTTTAAAATATTATGCCACATGAGACACGGACGCTTATCTAGAGTCACCTATGGGCCATATATAAGTCACGCATACCTAATTTTCTACTCAATACAAATAGGGACTTTGAAAGAGCAAGAGAATGAACTGGGTCCGACTTGGACGAGTTGGATGCCTCGGAGGACGAAATACTCGTAGAAGCTTGGGTCCTTGTGGGGTTGATGCGCCGGGAAGCCGAGTTGTGAAACGTGGTTGCCTTCGAAAAGATCTCTGACCTTATTCATACCCAATGAGTTAACCATATACAATCGCCGGCATAGAGGGAGAGGGGTGTTGGTTGAATTGAACTGTTGGGGCGAGGGTTAATGTTTTTTCTACAATTCAAAATTATAAATTAATTTGGTGGGTGTGTTAAAGTAATCATTGTATTAAGGTTATAATTGTAAATTTTAAAGGGTGTACTAAGAAAAATTAAAAAATAAATAAAATATATGATGGATTAATTTAGTAATGGGTGTACTTAACAATTTTGTTGGTGTGGGTAGCCGCGCCCATCCAAATATTTAGGGTCACCTATGGGCCATATTTATTAAAATAACGATGGGCATGCATTTCAAATTAAGGGAAGCCCATTTCTTACACGGGATGGGCACATTCATGATTTAAAGGAATTAAATAACATTTTGGTTAATTAATTATATTAGTTTGGACTAAGTCTTGTTTACATTCAAAAACATTGTACGTTCATAGTGCATTTTAAAATCATGCAACTTGTTTATACTGAATTGTGCAATTATTAATATGAAAAATAGTTGCACGGTTCAGTGTAAAATAATTGCATTTTTCAATATAACAAGTTGCATGATTCTAAAATGCACTATGAGTGCACGGTACACCTGAAAATACATTAGACCCCCTCATTATTTTGGTATCAATGCGTGTTGGGTATCTAAATTCAACCCAAAAAAAATAAACCAAGGAATTTATCAGTTAAGCAAATAATATATTCTTTGAATACATATTTTATATAAGTTGGTCTTATGTAAAATAGTTGTATTACACAATTGATTTATAAATCTATACGTATCTAATAACAAAATATTAGGCCAAAAGTTGGGCCAAAAAATTATTATAATTTTCTAATAAAATTTTAAACATCATAACAAATTTGATGTAGCTCAAATGGTATAACACATATTTCTTATCTTCTTTGTATGCAAGAGTACAAGATTCAATTCCCCATATCTACCACACATATATAATAATTGTTTTTTTTAATATTTTCTAAATTATTAATATTATTTTTTAATTTTGAACTAGATCTAATTATACATACATAATAACAAAATATTATACCAAAAAAAAATATCAGCAAAAAATTATTACAAAATTTTAAACTAAATCTATTTATACATATATAATAACAAAATATTATACCAAAAAAGAAAAAAAATCAACAAAAAATTATTGCAAATTTATCATAAAATTATAAAAGCGGCACGTTAATGATTAATAATATAAGATGTTATATTTTGTACTCTCTCCGTCCCAAACTCCATGACATTTTGACTGTTCATAAGCATTTAGTGTAATAGTGGAATAGTGATAAAGTGGTGGGGTATGAAGAGTTGTTTATTAGTATTTTATATGATAAAGTGATAAAGTGGTGGATAATTGGTTGTAGAAAGTGTTGTTTATTAATATTTTATGTGATAAAGTGATAAAATGTGTAAGTAACTTTACCATAAAGATTGAGACAAAAAAGTGGGTACTTGCCGTAAAGATTAAGACAGAGGGAGTAGTTGATATAGATATATTTAAAAAAAAAAAAAAAGTTACTCCTTCCATATTTTTTTTAGATTACTCACTTGATTTTGACACAGATTTTGATGAGAAAATCTTTATTAATATTTAAAAGTAATTAAATAATTTTTTGATAAGAATATTTTGTCAATTTTAGTGAATACGATAAAAAAATAAGTTAATTTTATATGTAATTATTAGTGACATGTGATGTAATTTAGTGAAAGCATGAACTGTATAGTTACTTTATTGCTATTTTTAGTATATGATAAAAGATGGACTTTTTGGAATTTGAGCAATCTAAAAAAGACGAGAAGTATTGTATATATGAAAATGTATAATTTATATACTTATTTGTATGATAATATTACATGATATTGGATTTAAATTGATTAGTACAATTACCATAAATTAGTTGCATGAGCTATTGACATTAGACTTAAATTGTTAGTTGAATAATTAAATTATTAGTTGACGTTATTAGTTGAATTGTAAAATGACACTAGGTTGGTAGTGATAAAGCTCGATTTGTTTACTTATTTGTATGATTCTTTTATAGGATATAATATTTAAATTGATTAGTCCAATCATGGACGGATCCAAAAAACTCAAAAATAAATAATATAACAAGTAGATTTTCCTGGTGAACCCGGATTCACGTGAATTCTATTTTTTTAGTGTCACGATTATGCATATTCAATTATACACTATTACTATCTTAAAAATATTTTATTTTTTAAATAGTGATAGTGCATATACATAACAGATTTACAATTTTTTTAGATGAAATATTTGCATGATTAACTGATTATAACACTTTTAAAAACTCATTTAAGTCATTATATACATATAATATAAGTATTACTCCCAATGATTAAAATATATATAACATATACTTAAAAAATATGGGGGCACGTGATCCCAACATAGGACATGTATGTCCATCATTGAGTTTAATTTCTATGAATTAGTTGCATGTACAATTGACATTAGACATTAGATTGTAAAATGATACTGAGTTGGTTGTGATGAAGCTTGATACCCATATTTTTAAAAGAAAATACTAATCGAGACTAACTTAGGATAAAGAGTATTGATTTCGGGAATGACACTGTCATCATCAGATAATAGACTCTCTTTAACATCTTGGAAAGATAATTTTGACTAATGATATCTTATGACGATCATTAATAAAAATTATAGACAATTATTAAAAATCTTGGACTTTCTTAAGGAGAATAATTTCAATCATGGGTAGTTATATGTTATCATGTTCAGAGTAACTAAAGGGACAGTTTAAAAATTTTGACATCTAATGGATATTGGGAAGACGATAATGGGTGACAATTAAAGTAGTTTAGAAGGAAATAATTTAAAATTATAAGAAAAAAATACATTTAAATTTGCATTATTTAACAATGTAAATTTTTAAGCAGTTGGAGCGCCACCCATTTCTCATGCCTGATTGCAAAAGCAAAATATGTTCATAAATCGCGCGTTGCATCTAAATAAAAAAAAATTAAATGAAAAAAAGATTCTTATTATTATAAATAAAATAATTTTTTATAATTTATTTAACATAAAAATGAATATATTTTATATTATGTTCATTTTATACTCACAAACCGTGAAACGTACGGGTGATATACTAGTATAATGTAATAGTACAATAAATTTATACTTTTGAATGGAACATCTAATACCAATAAAGTGGAGTAATATACATTTTTGGATTGGAATTGTTTGGTATATGAAAGTATAGAAAAATATAGTGTTCGAGGGCAACATTCCTAATTCTTCAAAAATTACAGCAGAGATTATAGTAAGATCGTGTTCATGGATAGTAAAGAGTCTCGTGGCTAGGCATATTTCTTATTTGAGTTAGCACAATGATTCTAGCAGAATCGGTCCTATAATTTTAGGGGCCAGGTGCAAAAAATAAAAAATAAAAAATTGGGCCCTTTATTTTTTTATGATAAAAATTATGGGGAAATTACTCTTAGATACATAATTCCCCAAACAAGTACCCATAAGTGCATCCCAAAATATGTATTACTCTTAGGACATGATTGGTATGACTGAATGGAATTGCGGCCGAATGAAATGAATTAATGAATGGAATGAAGGTTTGAATGAAATGATATAGGAATGATCATTCTTATGATTGGTATGACCTAAGAATGAAATATAATTATTGGTAAATCTATTTTAAAAATATTATTATTAATTATTAATTATACTTTAATATTAATATTATTATTGATTATTATATATAATTTTAGTATGTATAATATATATTATTAGTGTGTTTATTATAATAATATATAATTTTAGTAAACATATAGTATATGTATATTAATATGTTTTTAATTATTATTGAAAGTATCAGTTAATAATAATGTTATATATATTTTTAATATTTTTATTATTAATAATATATTACTCCCTCCGTCCCGTGATAATGTGCATGTTTACTGTTTTCACGTATTTTTGCGAGCGAGTTTTTTATTAGTATTTGAAATGATAAAATAGTTTTTAAAAATGCATGTAATATATGAGAGATATATCTATAATACCTCCTTAAAAATATTTTATCATTTGAAATACTAATAAATAATTCGTTCACTTAAACTCGATAATAAAGGTGGGGTGCACGTTATTCTGGGACGGAGGTAGTATTAATAATAATA
The DNA here is from genome assembly GCA_037126765.1 of Stenogyne calaminthoides. Classification (NCBI taxonomy): domain Eukaryota; kingdom Viridiplantae; phylum Streptophyta; class Magnoliopsida; order Lamiales; family Lamiaceae; genus Stenogyne; species Stenogyne calaminthoides. The sequence goes on along the minus strand of JBBCBC010000004.1, from coordinate 41,736,733 downwards.
CTTTTATTTTATTTTTATTAAAATATTATTAAGAATTCGCTTTAATTTATATTTTTTTGAGATATAGTATTATTATTTAAAAAATTATATTATTTATATATTTTAATATTATTATATTTAATATGATTATTATTATTATTATTGGAGTTGATTATTATTTTTATTTTTATTAAATAATTTTTTTAATAAAATAATATTATTATTAAATTATTATTGTTGTTGTTGGGTAGAAGATAATATTAAAAAATTTAATTCCTCAAAATGTGGAATACATAAACCCATGGGGTATGTAAGGAATCACAATTCCTTTATTTTTTGGAATGATCATTCATAATGGAATTATGATTCCTTCCAAAAATATATACCAATCAATGTATTTGGAATATATTAAGGAATGATCATTTCATTCCTTATCTATTCCAACATACCAATCACATCCTTAAGTACAAAAGTACACACACAATCTCTTTTATACCCTCAGCTCCAATTTCCACACAATTGAAATTCATAATAAAATTAAAATATCCCCAACCCCCGTCTCAGATATTGATATGCTCAAATTCCACGTCTTCTCTCTCACTCTACCCAAACACCACACCTTTCTCTCTCTTTCTCTAGAACAAAAAACCCACCCCTCCGCCTGAGAAGAAATCCCCCTCCTCTATTTCACGACGGCGGCCTACAGACGACGGGATGTGGGCCTACAAACGGGATGCGAGCGGCAGAGGCTGGGACAATGGTGGTTCGACTGTGTCTTGTCTGAGGTTTTTTTGTCGGAGTGGAGATCGGTGGTGAATCTATGTTTCTGCATAAATTGGGTGCGCGAAGACAGCGACGGCGGCGACTCTGGAATAATTACGACTGCGGCTTGGATCTGTGTAAGATCTATTCGCAGGGGTGTGGATTTTGCTGTTGACGGCGGCACGTGGGTGTTGTTGTGCAAATCCCGCCGGAGACGACGGTGGTGGATTTTGACTATTGACGGTGGCGTGTGGGTGTTTTTTTTTTTTTTATCTCCTTCATTTAGTGATAGTGATTTTTTATTTTTTATTTTTGGTGGGTTTTGGTCTAGCTTTGAGCAAATGTTTGGGTAAACTGATGAAAAGCGGAGAAACTTTGAGCAAATGTTTTGGTTTTTTTGAACAGGTGTTTGAGTAAATGTATTTGATTTCTTGTATTTTGGTGTTTTTTTTTTTTCACAGAAGAAAATTCTTATTGGGTATAATGTGTATTTGTGCAAATATTTTTTGCACAGATTAAAATTTTTTTGAGTGTAAAATATTTTTAGTATGGATACTTATCTATAAATGAAGATGATTTACAATATTGTTGTTTTACCCATTTTCTATAACTTCATTAACCATTTTTTTAACCCAAAATTGCAATAGTTCTTTTCTTCCCTTCATTCTGAAATTAGTAAAATATTCAGCGATTTGTGCAAATATATTTTGCACTGATGTTGAATTTATTTTGTGCTTGTGCAAAAAATAAACGAGGAAGATGGATAAAAATTGTATGCAAAAAATAAACAAGGAAGATGGATAAAAAATGTATGTAATATTATGTTTTTACAATTGCAGATCAGAAATAAAAAAAGAAAAAGAAAGAGAATTGAGAAAAAATTGTATTACACAACATTGGGAAGGTAAAAACATGTCAAGTCATGAACATATACTGAATTAATTTTGTTTTTGGGCGGCTGCAGGATAATGAGTTTTAGTAAGGTTAGTATTGGTTTTTTACACTATATTTTGTATCTAAGAGTAATAGATTTTTTTGTATGCACCTAAGAGTAGGTATACACTATATTTTGTACCTAAGAGTGAATCCCCCAAAAATTATAAAAGCATTTACAAAGAATATTTGAGTTTCAATAAATTTTTCTACATCTTTTTTCTTCTTATGTTTTTCCTGTCCGGATGGATATTTTCGATGAGGAGGCATCTCAATTCTCAATTAACTATTAGCAATAATATAATAAATATAAATCAATTCAAGAATAATAAAAAATTATAAATAAAATACATTATTGAAGATTTGAAGTGATCCAAATAAAATTTATGAATAAGGAAACTAAAATTAAAAGTACCTTATTAGAAAAGACACGATTCTTTTTAAGGGTCGTTCGTCAATTTTCTTAAGAACGCACTGAGATGTATAAGACTAATTTTAAGAGAGAGAAAATTAAAATAAGTGAAGAAGAAGAAGAAAAATAAGAAGAAAGGGACGGGATGATTCTTTTATGAAGATTGTGTATAGATTTGTTTGATAAATTTAAGAAAAAAAAAGATTGGGTATAGATTTAATTCGAAAAAAATAAGAAAGAAAAATATTAAAAAAAGAGAAAAATTTAAAAAGATATGACCGTGTATGGAAAAAAAATATGAGAAAAAAAATATAATTTGAAAAATAGTAATAAAGGAAAATATAAGGAAAAAAGAGGATTGAATAAGATATAAATATTTTGTAAAGATTTGGAAATAAAAATACAAGGGGAAATAATTTATTGATAATATAAAAAAAAATAGCGGAATTAGGATTGAATAAGATATAAAGATTTGGAATAAAAATATAATATTTTTTTTTATTGAAAATATTAAAAAAATTCGCGGAATTGGGGACTTGATCTCGCGAGATTACACACAAATGGTTCTTGGGCTCCTATTACCAAGTCAACTACCCATTGCATATGACATAAGCATTGACTTTGTAAATTATAACACATATATACAAATATATATATATATATATAAACGGGGCTCTCGTTGGGAAGGGGCCTGTGCGGCGGCACCACCTGCTCCGCCCCAGGGCCGCCCCTGGATTATAGAGCGGTAACACCTTAGTAGTTTTTTTATCTTGGTCTTGGAGTTTGTTTCTTGTTGTATCCATTGTTTCTCCTATGTTCTTGTTCTTTTGGTTGTAAAGTTGTAAGGGAAGGTGTGTCGTGCCGTGTACCACTTGTACCTCAATTCTTACTCAACGGAACGATTTTTTTTGCTGATAAAAAAAAAATATATATACTCCATTCGTCCACAAAAAATGTGCACACTTTTCTTATTTGTCCGTCCACTAAAAGTGTGTTCATTCTCTTTTTGGACACAACTACTTTATCTTCACATTCCAACCATTACTTAATTACTCAATTGCCATTATATTTTACCTACAAAATTCACTTTATTCATAAATGGATCCACAATACCCTACAATACTCTTTTTTTAATTTATCTATTTTATCTACTTTTTTAAAAAATTTGTTCCCAAAAAATTTAGCACAGTTTTTATGAACAGAAAGAGCACATTTTAATAAAATATATGATTTCAAAATACACACAAGATGCAAATAAGTTACACGATCCACCCTTCTAAAATAGCTTATAAATGTTGTGAATACATTCTATTATTGTGGACATTACTTATTAATGATAGTATTATTAGTGGGCTTAATGTCACATGGGCTTAAGGTTGTTAATGCTACAACCCACTTCCTAGTATATATAGATTATCTTTGTACGCCGTGAATAGAGATTACAGAGAAGAAAGAGAAATCCTCCTGACTTGATCGTCCCCATAGGTAGTCCTTCGTGATGAACTTGGTTAATAAATCTGTGTTCTTGCATTCTTCTTTATTGTTATTCTCATATTTTACAACACGTTATCAGCACGAATGTTCTACACTATCAGGGTTTTCAAAATTTGCAAGAGGTGGAAGCACAGATCGTGACATGCGAAAAAGGCTGCGAACAAAAGCTAAGTTATTTGATAAACATTTTGTTAAATTTATTATTAGTTTATATTTATTACAGTTGAAGTTATACTTCCTGATACACTTGATAATTCTTTTAATTTGATTTATAATCTTTGAGATCGGCTCATAGTTTGAGATGGTTTGAGCGTCTTTCTCGTTGTGATTGCACCCATCATTTGATTCATTTCCTAAATATAACCATGTGATTATTTTGTTTATGAACTTGGAGCTTTTGGTTGTCGCCGATTTGGAGAATTGTGATATGTTATAGGTTTCATATTGTTGGAGTATTATTTAATTTGATACTATAGTATACTTTGCCAAAATTGAATATGAATTACTAATTTTTATCCGCTTATACTCCGGCGTATATCAATTTATATAACAACAATTATGTTTAGGTGATTGGTGGCACATGCTAGAAATATTGTAGTACTGTATATTGGGGTTTAACTTTTTATTATACATTTTCGAAGAATTTCCTACATTGTATGAGTAGCATAAAGGACCATTAAAATATTTACAGTATGCATTCTTGTCATTTATATTATATATGTTCATGGGACTACATAACTTTGTTCCAGAAGAACACTTAATGTAATTAGTGAGTGTGCTCCGTTTAATTTAAAGTGATACAGGAGCCACTGGTTTCCTTGTGTTATGTTTGGTGACATTAGCATTGAGGTTGATTAACGAGTTAAATATTCCTTCATTGATGGTTATAAGGAGCCCTTACATTAAGGTTTCGATCTGGTAAAGAAACTTAGTCCCTTTTAAATTTCAGCATTTAGAACTGCTTGCTGCAGAATAGACTTGTGAATTATTTGTTGAAGAAATTAGAAATTCTGTGAAAATTCCTTATTTGTCTATTATTACTGATTTTTGTGGCTAAACTACATATGACAATTTATTGAATCTGAACTAAATATGAAAGTTTATATCAAGTTTTCCTTATGGACAATTGTAATAAAAAAGTATTTTCAAAATCTATCAAGCTTGCTCTTAACTGTAATTATTTCTTAATTTGAACTTTCCACGTTGAGATTCATTTTGCTATACGTGTTTTGATTAGTGGAAACAATATAAATTGTATCTGAAAACTCTTTAACTAGAATTGAGTCCTTACATAATTATGAGCAAAATAGAATATCATTGTACTAGTTTGCCCGAAGCAAATATGAACATCGAAAATGATGATTCTTTTAATGATTCACTAATTTACCTGAAACAAATTTATTCAAATTATGGCATGAGCGGTTCAAAATATGATAAGTTGGATTTTAACTAGTTCTATTTTATATTGTATGTCAAATAGCATAATCCCCTTATGTAAATTAAGTTATATGTAGTACGACATTCTCATACTAAAGTTGGAATTGTATTTTTTATTTTTCTTGAACGAAGTCATGAAGATACTTGTGGACTGATTTACCTGAAGCAAATTTATTGACAATATTATTGAACTTAAATTTTGGGATCATCCAATAAACTCATTTGAATGGTTAATGTCGATAAAAGTTCACATCGATGACATTTAATAATTATTATATGGTACTGAGAGTTAAAATTGAGCATTCAGTCTTTTATGTCCACATCTAGGATAGTTCAACTGAATCACTAAAGACTTCATCAAATTAATTATTAGAGCATTATTGCAGCATTCCAATTTACTTATTTTATATTGGGGGCATTGAATTTTACATGGCGCTAATCTTATTCAAATCCGACCCACTGCATATCATGATTGTTCCCCTTTTATAACTAGTGTTTAATAACTAAACATTTCCTATCTGTAAATATTTGAGTGTGCAATATTTGTTTATATATCGCTACCACAGTGTACCTCAATTCACGACCCAGTTGGTTGATTGCACATTTGACGAAGATAATTTCTCGGCATTAGGGGGAGATAGGAATTTAAAATTAAATGAATGCCGAGAAATTTCGTGGAATATAAAAAGATCTCCAATATTTAAATTCGTGCACTAGTTAATTTGAACTGGAAGTTCAAAAGATAATTAATTTGCAATATTTAGCAAGTGACCTGCCAGATTAATCTACTAATGATAAAGAAGTGACTAAAGCACATATACTTGTTGTAAATGCACCACAAAGAGTAAATGTGCCAATTTTAGACAAATTTATATGTTAATGCCCCTATACGCCAGAAGCGTAAAGGACCTCTTATTATGTAAGACATAAATCCGCAGTAATTACTAAAGCTAGCAAATATGTTCAGTCACTCTCAAAGTCTCCTGAAGAGATTCGCCCCAAAGGCGAAAATTCTAGTAATGAAGCACGTGCACAAAATAATCATAATACTAGGATAGCGGAATGACCAGATCAAGATATTTTTGGAAATGGTGAAGATCTGGTTAATATAGAAATTGATATGATTTTATAAATACAGGAGAAATGTACCACTGTTGTCGACAACGTATACACCGCCACAATTGCTCTAACTATTACGAATAAAAATCTGGTTCCAGTACCAAAGTCAATAGTTGAGCCAGAAGCACTTTGACTAGATAAAATAGAAGAAGCAATTGGGGCAGAGCTAGACTCGCTAAACAAAAGAAATTGTATTTGACTTTATTGTACATACACATATGAATGTTATCCCTGTTGGATATATATGTGTATTTGTACGAAAAGAAAATGAAAATAACGATGTAATGAGGTACAAAGCGAGATTTATAACTCATGGGTTTTTGTAGAGACCCGATATTGATTTTATCAAATATATGCTCCTGTTATACATGAAATAACATTCTGCTACTTAATATCCCTGACAACAAGAATATTTAAATTTAGAAATGCAGTTGATAGATGTTGTAACCGCATGCCTGTATTGATCAATAGATGTCAATATTTATATGAAGATCCCTGATGGATATAAAATTCCTCAGATGAGGAATTGTGAGAATCGTACTATGTACGATATTAGAATTACAAAGGTCATTATATGACATAAAATATTTGGGTCGAATATTCCACGATCGACTCAATTAATTCCTCCCGAAGGAGGAATAAATAAACATTGAAATATTTCCTTATGTGTTTACAAAGAAATTATATTGATGGTGTTTGTATTATCTCAGTTTATGGTGATAATCTAAATATTGTTGGAACAAGTAAGGAAATTAAAGAAAATTAATTTAAATCTTAGAAATGAAATTTGAAATAAAAGTCTAGATGAAACCAGACATTGTCTCGACCAGCAGATCGAACATCTCCCTAAAGGGAAATGAATCTTTGTATGTCAACTTACTTGGAGAAGGTATTGGAGAGATTTTATATTAGATTTCATCTACTTAGCACACTAGTAATTGTTTGATCTCTTGAAGTAGATAAAGACATATTTAGACCTAAAAAAGATACATATGACATGTTATGACCAGAAGTTCCTTATTAGAGTGTCCTTAGTGCATTACTATGTTTTAAGAACTGCACCAATTCGATATTGCGTTTACATTGAGTTTGCTTGCGAGATTAATTTAGTGCTTCTCCTATAAGGAGACATTGTAAAATTTTAAAGCATATGTTCAGTATCTTTGACGTTTGCAAGATTTTGATTTAAATACATTTATGATTCATGTGATAATGATATATCTCCTATCATTCATTATGAGAAAAATGCAACATTTGTTGCCCATATGAATAATAGGAATGCTAAAGGGAACTTGCAAAACATATATCCTCTAAATTCTTTTACCTACACGAACTCCAGAAGAGTGTAGAAGCATAATACAAAAGGCTTGGAAGACTGTTGTCTTCAAGGGAGCGTTTTGAAGATTGAGTTTAGAAGATCATTAGTTGTATTTTTTCTTATTTTACTAAGTTTTTCTCTTTGAATTATTATAGCGAAATTTTAGTTAGGCATGAACATCACGTCGTAATGTCCAAGGGGGAGTGTTGTAAATACATCATATTATTGAATTTATTGTGGACATTACTTATTAATATTAGTATTATTAGTGGGCTTAATGCCACATGGGCTTAAGGTTGTTAGGGCTACAACCCACTTCCTAGTATATATATGTTTTATCTTTGTACGTCGTGAATAGAAATTACAGGGAAGAAAGAGAAATTCTCCTGGCTTTGTCGCCCCCAAGTGTAGTCCTTCATGACGAACTATGTTAACAAATCCGTGTTCTTGCATTCTTCTTTAGTTTTATTCTCATATTTTACACCAATATATTATCTAAAGAAATCACATGTGACGCCCTCAATCGAAAAAATACATAAATTGAAAAAAGAATTGGAATTCATAATATTGGATCTGGATTTGGATCACCACAGAGCAGTCACATGTTTGATAGGGTCGAACAGGCTAGGAGTAAATCAGGTTGTACTAAATAGTACCAATAGGCTGTAGGCATTAATTATGATCAATATTGGACCACATATTTTCCCTCTTGGGCTTAGCACCTGTTAAAACCTAAGCATGCTTGTACTAAATTTACTTCATCATTTTCAAGAAATAGGCCTCCAACTCTTATTCTAATACCAACGGGCTTACCTCTTAACTTAACATATTGGGCTCCACTCCTACATACTTCATTTGGTTCACAAAATAAAACTACTCTACTTTTTAAATTGGTCTCGATTATTTTATCTTTTTTATTTTAGTCCTATAAATTTCCTAAAATTTCAAAATTGGTCATTTTCACCTGCTACAGCAGGTTACCAAGCAGGTAAACACTACATATATAATTATTTTATTTTTCTCTTTAATTTCGAAGCTTCACTTGAACTTTTTTAATCCTAATAATTTTGGTCGAGTTTTAGGTCGGATTTAAAACAATTTGTATATCAAAAGACAAAGCGAATCGGGTCGATTTACTGGGGTCTAAACTGACCCAAAAATAACAAAATTAAATCAATAAACGTAGAAAACCACTCTCCTTTCCTAAAAAAATAAGAAAAAAAAATCCCGACACAAAATTATTTGGATTAAAAAAGTTTAGGTGACATTTCGAAATTAAAGAAAAAAACAAAATAATTACATAGGTGACAGTTACCTGTTTGGCGACCTGCTACAACAGGTTAAATGACCAAATTCAAATTTTTTGATAAGTTACAGGACCAAAATCAAAAAGTCAAAACAATCGGTACCAATTTCAAAACGAAATAAAATTACGTGACTACAAAAAATTTTAACCCAAAAAAGAAATGTCTTTTTTATTCTATTCAACTTGAATTTTTTTGACAAAAACTCGTATGAACTCAAGTTCACAACTTTTTTATTATCATTGTTATGTATAAAAATTATCACTGTTATGCTTAAAAATAATCACTATTATGTATAAAAATTATCATTGTTTAAAAAATATTTTATATTTTTTAACAATAAAAATTTTGTGCATAACAATGATAATTTTTATATATAACACTGATAGAGTTCATGTATAAACCCGATTGACAGGAGTATTGCTCTTATCTGTAAAGAATTCACACTCTAAATTAGAATCTTAAATTCTTCTAAAAATGATTAGGGCAAATTTTAAAATATTCACATGTTCTTTTCGACATTTATAGCCTCACAAGTCACACATTTGGGGAAAAAAAGCGATTTCTTATCAAACGATTTTTTTTTTTTTGTGGTAAATCATTTATTAGTGTTTCAAATAAACCATCATTTTAATTTAAACCACCGTTAAGTACAAAAGAAATTATGAGCTTCCAATTCTCATATATGATATTATCCCAAAGATCCATCCCAATTTTTTATTCAATTAATATTCAGTACTTTTTTTCCAATATCATCACTGACACGTCAACTATGTAAAAACATTGTTATATTTTGATAACAACTAATGATATTAAAAGTTGAAAATAGAATATATTATTATATGAAGACCCCAGACGAGTGCCAACGGACAACCCAGAGAAAATCCCAAATCTGATGGATTTGAGTTTTATAGTATGAAAAGATGGACAAAACTCATAAAAGGGAGACAAAAGATTCAAGCTCAATAAAAAGAAATTGCAAATATTTTAACAAAGTTACATTCCAGAACCTATATAGGGCTACAGTGGAAATCAATTGCTCAGTAATATTATTAAATAAAAAGTCATACGAGATAATTTCATGCATAAAACGGAGTACAATTTGATATAAATTAATATACATCATTTTCAAAATATTAAAACTTCAATACTCATATTATGCATCGTCTAACTGTGAAAACCGTCTCACACATGAGTGTCTCGTATTATTACTGTAAACAAGATTGGAAACATGTTTGGGGGTATCTTGTATAAATCTAATCATTGTACTTTCTCTTTAGTTTAGTTAGTATCTATGTGGACCACATGGCAATGGAGAAATGCCCACCGCCACCCCGTTACATACACACATCTACACATTAATTATATACATATTTGATGTGAATTGGATTTACTTAATCTCCTTTCTTTAAAGTATTAATTAACATATATAATCACATTTTAGTAAAAAGTATCACCCCTTCCGTCCCAAGTTTGATTTAACATTTACAGTTTGAAAAAATTATTGTTTAGTAAAAGTTGAATGATAAAATAATGACATGTAATATAAATTAAAGTAAATAGTAAAATTGATTTTAGCATAAAAAAATAAAATAACATATGATGTAATTTTTAAACATTTGAAGGATATAGTTTAAAATCCAAATGTTGCTTATTGTCATTTTATGAAATGTTGAATCTATCTTGAGACGGACCATGTGAACAAATGTTGAATCAAAATTGTGACGGAGAGAAAACTTTTTAAGAAATGTTAATTATAGGTGTTATTCTTCTAAAAAAACGACTAATCAATGATATTTTGTACACTAAAAGGTATTACTTCATATGGTAAGCCATGTTACCGATTTAACATTAAAATTTCTATAAATCAAGTTCATATAATTTTTTATCATAATATATGTATGCACATACACATTGACATCCGAGTAATGATATGGGGTTCGATGGTAAATTTCTTATAAATTCCAACACGAATATTAAACACTTACATATTAAAGTATGATACAAGTAGTTTATGTTGATGCTGAGCTATATAAGATGATACAAAGAGTCTATGCTATGTAGAGCTTCATAAGAAACCACCGCAATACTTCAAATCAAAAGCAATGCTCTATGAATCAACTCAAGTAATAGAAATAGAGATCATAAATGCATTAGAAAAGGAAACCAATCAATTAGGCAATTAGCATATCCTACATTAACCAAATATTTGGGCCACCCCACTCACCCTATAATAAGATAACAACATTGGGCGTCCTTATTGTCCGTGGATTTTATACCTTTTCAATTAAAGGACATACGTTTTGAAAATATATATATATATAATCAGCAAGAACACATGTTTATATATTAACTGTTAAATTGTTAATTCATATAAAGTTAAATATTTTGTGATGCGTTTCATTTTTTTTCACATTTATATTTTATTTTGTCCAGAATAAGGTAGAAGTTTATAAGGAAAAAGGTAGAAATATAAGTTAGGATAAAATCATAAAAGTGAAAGGAGCAAAAATATGGAGTAATAAAGATTGAAATAGTAAATAGAAAGAATATGAAAATAAAAGGAGTAAAAAATGATTTACCTATTATATATATATATATATTGTGTGTAACTGTGCCTTTCACAAAGACTCGATTAAAATTCATCAACAGTTTTTCGGGCTCCCATTCTCAACATTGGGCTTGCCAATTGAGCTAAATTAGACCCGACTGTTCTTTCTCGATTCCGCCATTTATTTCTACTGTGTCGAAACTCTAAATCTGGTTTCCTGCTTATTCTCTCCTCATATCTCGAAACGCAACCCTAGTCTCTTTTAAACCCAGAACCGTTACGATTGAATCGATCCATTTTCCACCTTCAATATATGGGAAAATCTGCTTCTACACTTTCCCCATCTTTTTTGATCTGCATTTGAAACGGTTCTGATTTGACCAAAAGAGCTTCCAGGACAGAAAATCGAGGGGAAAGTGCCGCATTTATTTTTTCTAGATAGAGGTAGGTATGTTTCAATTATTTGTCTTGTCATTTCAATCCCCTTGTTTTGGCATTCTATGTACGACGTTCTGGAAATTGGTGAGATGAGATGAGTGTAATTTTATTTTATTTTTTTGGTTAATTGAACACGCCTATTTGTTTCATTATTGTTTGTTCTAGATGATTGTTATCCTTTTTGGGTAAATAAGAAATCACCACCAAAATATGTTAGTTAGTACTCTGAAAAGGGAATGTTGTTCATTGGATTTGATTTGGTGGTTTTTTTTTTTTGTGGAGTTGCAAGTTGCAATCTTAATTCTTGCTGAGAGATTTTGTTCATTTGACCATATAATTTGAACGGTTGATATGCTATTCAACCAGAAACTGCGTGGGATGTACTAAAACAGTCTCCACTGCTGTTTTTCCCCCTCTACTTACTGTGTGTCGGGACTATTTTTTCCAAGTCCAATAGTAAGTCATTAATGTACAAGGGTATGAGATGCAGTTATGTGGAATGAAGATCTTTTCCATGAGATTATTGATCTGGCATTCATGACAAAATATTCTTGTCAAATCTGAAATTTATTTTGTTCGGCAAAATAACAGTATTCTGTATATAATGAATTAATGATCGGATAACTGGAATTAAATTGATTAATACTCCTCTCTATTTGGGATTGAAGAATGAAGAATGTTTGTATTTGATTTGTTGACTTCAATACGTACACGGTTGTTATGTGGGTCCTATAAAGATTTAATGCAATATCCCTCATATTACATGACTAGAAACTTGTATTTATAACTTCCTCTTTGCCATTGACACTGATGTGGAACTTGCATTAGGTCTGGAAACTGTAATTTTTTTAAACATTTTGATACTTTATCAGAACTTGTTAGATTTTGTACTAGTTCATCTTTGATTTCTTGCAAATTTTGTACAACTCTTGCTGGTCACCACACATCAGTGGAGAAAGTTGTGCACTTTATTAAAATGTGGGTTAATGTCAGGCTTAGAGGTTTATGATTTTTTTTTAATTTCTGAAATGAGTTATGTAATAAATTAATGGCATGCAAACATAAACCCATGTGAGTTGATGACTAAACCACACTTTTGGCCATTGAACATACACATGTCTGTTAGGTGGCCTGAAAGTTATCTGTTTTTTGTTTACTTTGTTGACAGATAACTTGATCATGATATTTGGTATAGGATTGGTTTACTGGTCTGGCATGAATTTGTTGCTTGCAAGATAGCTGGAGTAGGATTGTAAAGTTCTCAGTTCCCTTTATTATTAGTTTCCCCCCACCCTCTGGGTAATAAAAAGAGCTTTCTACTATGTGTATGCACATCCATGTTCACTTTGTTTCATGAATGTCCTAAATTCATAGCCTTATATTTAAATTTAAAAGTTATTTTGGCACCAAAACATCTTTGATCTGTCTGTTTAGTGGCGTGCCTTTTTTTTTTTTTCTTGGGGTTGGGAGCTTGTGATCATAATGCAAGCCACGGCCTACTCATATGTGTACATTAAACTTTTTGTCAATTGATTTATCTTTGTTGCTTTAATTTAGTGTTTGGAAATAAACATCAAAATTCAAATGGTCAGTGGGATGTCAATTATAAAATAAAAAATTATGTGCCAAGATTATTAGCCCTGTCCATCACGTCTCCCATCAACTGGTTCTTCTTTTGTTGCTCTGAAGTTTGTATAAGCTTGAACTTTCACTTTTGAGTTGCAATTTGCAAACATGTATCTATTTATGTTTTTAATGCAGATAAATTACAAATATTGGTAATTCTTGTGAACAACTTATTTCAAGCAGTTAGAAAATAATCAGTTGGATTAGATGTGATTTACAGTTTTTTCTTTTTATTTTGTTATAAATAGTAATAACTTCTCTATTTCTGACATTATTTGTCAGAAGACTACATGCTACTGGGTGGAAAATTTACTGAACTTGCATTATTGAGGCATATTTTAGAGCACAGGTTACTTTTTCAGCTATTCATTATTTACCTCTTTCTTTTACATGTATTCTTTGGTCTTCTGCTAAAATTATTATGTATGTGAAGTTAATGGGAATCAATGTCTTACTTTAATTTCTATTAGTTTATACAGAGCAATGGTAATGGGAAAAATGCCCCCTAAATTATGATTCTTATACTCTACTTGTTTGAAATTTGAATTAGAAGAAAGAGGAGGGGATGAAGAAGACTAAATTAGTATGATGAATGATTTCAAAATTTTCAGCTTAGGCATAATTCATGTTTTAAGAAGCATTGGAAAATGAATGTACTGAGATTGTGTTTGGATTGAGGGATTTGGCTTTGTGGGCTTAAAATCACCTCAGTTCACTGGGACTTCAAGTCCCAAAAACAAAACCAAAAGAATTTCAATTTTTTTCTCTTTGATACAATTCTAGAACATGTATTTAATTTGTATACCTATAAAAGTGTCCAGTGGAACTGTGCAATTTCTGGTCCTTAATACTTACTTGATGATGCAGGTGCTTTGCTATTCACATTTTACTGAAGGGGTAATTAAGATTGGGGAGAGAAGATTTTACCTGCAGGACTGGCTATTTGTAGAGCTTCTATTTAAGGGCTGTTTGGCAAGCAATTGGCTCATCTTCATTGTTGGTAGGCACATATTAATTGAAGAGTCCTTCCTTGAGTGCTACCTCTTGATCATAAAGCTGACCAGACATATATACATCTAACATTCTTAGAGGACCTTCATAATCACATAAATTTCTGCATTGATATTCTTTGAGCCGTAGCATTTGTATCCTGATTTTGTTAATATCTATTCATCACCACGATATGGTATTGTACCTGTGACTGGAGGGTGAAAGATGGCCTTAAATTCTGAAGAGGAACAAACGGAGGATTACCTTTTCAAGATTGTTCTGGTTGGGGATTCAGCTGTTGGTAAATCAAACTTGCTTGCAAGATTTGCTAGAGATGAGTTCTACCCTAATTCAAAATCTACAATCGGAGTAGAATTTCAGACCCAGAAGATGGAAATTAACGGGAAGGAAGTTAAAGCGCAGATATGGGACACAGCTGGTCAGGAACGGTTTAGAGCTGTTACATCTGCTTATTACAGAGGTGCAGTTGGAGCCCTTCTTGTCTATGACATCAGCAGACGCCAGACCTTTGAAAGCGTCACTAGATGGCTTAATGAACTTCATAGTAAGCAATACTGCATTTTTTTTTTTTTTGCTTTCTTTCTTATTATTATTAGAATCAAGACAAATACTTCTGTGCGCTAGTTGCACATTTTTAAATGGTATTAGTTGTTTTCACTGGACGGTTGTTTTCACTGAACAATATTAGTTGTTTTCACTGAACTGTATTAACTGTTTTCACAGAACAGTATCCGTTATTTTGTTCATGACCTGACTAGAAGGACACTTTCTTGTTTGAAACAGCTCACTCGGACATGAACGTAGTGACGATACTGGTGGGCAACAAGTCGGATCTGAAAGATGCTCGAGAGGTTTCAACTAGTGAGGGCAAAGCCCTGGCTGAGGGGCAGAGTTTGTTCTTCATCGAAACTTCAGCTCTGGATTCATCCAATGTAGCTGCTGCTTTTCAAACGGTTGTGAAGGAGATCTACAACATCCTTAGTAGGAAAGTTATCCAATCTCAAGAACTCAAAGTAAAAGATCCCAGCTGGATGGCTGATGGCAAAACGGTAGTTTTGCAGTCGGATGAGGCTGAACAGGAAGGACAGAGTAAAAAAGGTGGGTGCTGTTCTTCGTGATTGGTTTCCCAATAAATCATGGTTATTTCTCGACACCTTTCGATGTTCTGTTGTAGTTTCTTTTCACTGTAGATGTTAAAAATCTCAGCTCCCGTTTTTTCTTCTGTTTCTTTCTTAGTATCTGATGTTGCGGGAGGAGAATCTATGGTTGGACTAGAATCTGTAAATGACTTTAAAAGGTTTTAGAAATTTTTGATCATGTCATTTAACTATTTTCGATCATGTCGTTATAAATTTTACCCTCATTAGTATTATTTGTTAATGGTAGCTCGAATTTGATGGAATTTTTAATCTGACGTTCATATCCCCTTCTTCCCTATCGTATGATTCTACTTCCAATGCCCACTCGTATTGTGGTTAGTATTTCGGGTAATATTTCACATGCATTTCATCGAACGTTTTATTCATTTACAAAATTGGTAATTTGAACTCATGACCGTACTAGTGTAAACAATGGCGTTCTTGCTACTTGAGCTATCTCACTTCTTCACTTATTTTTGTTCTTGTTTTTTCATTTTTACATTTTAGTGCGACAGTTTTTACAGTTACGTACTGTTGCATTGCCTTGTGGTAACGAACATTAGTTGTGGCTTGTGGGTTATGGGCATGGATCATATTATCATGATTATATCCTATCCAATTAGAGGTAGATAGATAACAACCCAATCCTTTTCGGATCCTTGATTTTGACCCGTCTGATTTGATTAAACGTGGACCCCTGCTGTAAGATCTCAATGTCAAATCTGTTTCAGTTTTGTTGTTTTAGTGAAAGAAAAGAGGTACAAGTAATTTTGTCTTGCTATTTATGGGCATTGCCTTATCAGGCATATGTTCTTTGCATATTTTGCGCTGGGATAAAAGGATTGCCTCTTTTGTTTTCAGAGTAATTGAAATAAAAAAGACTCCGTCAAAGACCCAAAGTTTGTTTATATTATTATAACAATCCTGTTGAAATATTATCAAATATTTTATTAATCAATGTAAAAGATATGATGTCTTCTTCCTGTTTGCAATGATGGATTGTTGTGTTATTTTGCATTTTTGGTTAGGCAAACTGTTTTTTTTGTTTGGTTAAGGGGGTATTTCATAATGCTTAAAAGCACATGTTGTTTGGTTATTTTGAACAAAGCTTTAAAGCCTTTTTTTCTTTTTTTTTTAGTAATTTACCCTCGTTTTTGTTTCTACCAATGAATAAAAGGGGTAAAAATAAGGTTCTCTTATTCTACTTTAACATTTTACCTCTTTGTTTTAATTATTAATCATCACTAATTGAAAAAAAAATGTGTATTATGTGCAAATGCCAAAGTGGAATCGAGAATCTTAATATGTTTTCCGGGCAGATGAGCTATTAATATGACCAATAATCACACTTATGATTTATGCCATTTTTTTTATAGTCCTGAACGGCTGGACCAATAATTTATGAGCATCAGACTGATCACTACAATTCACAACTCAAAACTTACTAATTGGTACATAGGTACAAAAATATTGCATATATGTAGGAACATTTGCACATTATGTGCAAATTCGACTGCATATATACAATTATTTTGTACATATTCGTAAGTTTTAAATAATTTGTACCTATTAATAACTTGTTTGATTTGTCAGATGGCGTTATACGACATTCATATTTCTGTATTCAACCGAATTTGTTCAACCAAACAAGCAAAATTACATATGCTAATTTTATGAATGTTATAACTACGTATCACATACTCCCTCCGTCCCAGGATTATTGCAACATAGAAATCGGACCACAAACCAAGGAAATGGGGATAAAGTGGGTTTGAGTGGAATAAAATAAGGGTGTTGTGAGTGTATTAATATTATATTTATTTTCTTTTTTAGGAGTGTTGCAGTAATGTTGGGACGTCTCAATAAGACAAGTGTTGCAGTAATGTTGAGACGGAGGGAGTATATAATAGAGGTGTAATTTAGAAGCTAAGAAAATAATGTTACAAGTTGGCGTATAGTCGTAATACCAAACGGGGACCAATTGCCATCCTGTTTAATTGATTTAGGAAATATGCGCAGCTGTTTTGTTCTGGCATTAGTCCTTCATATTGCACGTTAAATAATTAATCACTTATTTGTACATAAGAGTAATTATTAGGGGGTATCGGTCATTTAACCATAACTTTTGTATTTGTGCCTAAAACCAATCTAACGGCTTCTCCGTGCCGTAAAGTAAACATTATTACTTTATTGACAAATCGTCAATTTTTGTTAACGTTTTTTTGTTTGGTATAATAAGACATATTCTTGATCGAAAAAAAAAAATCTGAAATTTGAGAATTCTACGTTTAGAGAACGAAAATAAGACATAATAGTGTAATAAATTGACAAAAACACATTTAATTAAAGATAAAGCAAATAGTAGAATCGCCAAGACATGTTTCTGGAAATGACTCATTTACTGGAATAAATTTTTTACGGTTCCTCTGAGTCAATTAAAACACTCATTTTTACCTAATGCCTCATTTTTTACAGGTGCCTCATTTTTTTTTGTTTCCTCAATACCACTCATCAAAATAAAATACCAAACTAATATTTTAAGTTTATGTGACTTCATCAAAATCAAACCCTTAAAAGTTTATTTAAAGACAAAAACTCGAATTAGACGGAGTGCAACTTAGCACCATCAACATTCATCCCTCCCATAGTGTTAAAACACCGATGATCAAATTATATCCCATCTCACCATGAGACGGCCTTACGTAAGTGTGTGTCTTATTTAAAAAATTATATTATGACTATCATCAATCCAAATTTCCAAATCAGTTATTTTTGTAATGTATGATTTGTTCAAAACCATTTAAGCTCGCAATGTTTGAAACATTGACTGATGACAAATAAAGATGGTAGCCTAAGAATAATTCTACGTACTACTACATATTACATATTTAGAAATCGTATATAGGAGATGAGAAAGCTGAAGACAAATCAATTTATATTATGTATATAATAAATTCATCAAAATTATTCGATTACCAATAATGTAGATCGAAATAATGTGTTAAAGTATCCACTATAACAATGTAAATGAGTTAATTCTGTTATTTAAAATATCTGAGGATGATTTTTACCACCAATAGTGAACACAATTTTAGAATGAGAAATCATCATAATTTAAAATACCTTATTGATTTAATTCACCCAAAAAAACATTCTCTTAAAGGACAATGGGTTAAGAAAGACACGAAAACATCTTTCTGTATTCTTAAAAAAATGTAGAATGAGTAAAAAGCGCTCTTCATCTTGACTAGGTTTTTTAAACACTGGATTCACCGCATTAACATAAATAATCATGTTTCATGTGCATTCAAATGTATCGTGCACTCACCATACATTTTAAAATCGTACAACTTATTTTATTAGAAAATGCAACTTACTTACACTGAATCGTGCAACTATTTTTTTCAAGAATACATAAAATCTCTGAAAAGGGCTTATTTTAAAAATACAGTGGTAGATTTCAAATTCATATAAATTCAAACTAACCATTGATTTTGAGATTTGTAGACTTCAAAAAACCCCTCACCAAATACTTAAATGCAATTGCAACCTAAACATAAAAAATATTTTTTACGCATGCATGTACGAATGTACACCCAAATTAATGAGCATGTCCGGTTTCACACAAATGATAGGTACAAATTTAATTAAACGTAGCATCTACGAAATGGTAAAAACATGAAACAGGATAATGCGTCTATAAAAAGATTCAGAAAAACACACGAGGCAAAAAATACGACTTTACAATATTAAAAAAAAAAAAACTCATATTTTAGAAAAAAGTAATTGATTAAGCCATGGCTTAAGCCAAAGTTAATAGAAACTAATACTCAGTCTGAAAATAAGTGAGAGAGTATTATACTCAACTTACAACACAAAAACAATATAAAGTCTACACAAAAGAATAGAGGCCCCTTTATGTCTCACCATTTCAATAGTAATATACTTTTTTTTTAATATATCCTGCAATAATAATCTCAAATAGAAGCCTATATTAGAAAATGCTCAATTCAAACCTTACATGAAACCTTTTTTGCAAACAACGAAACGACGTCTCTAGACGGGTATTCTGATGGCTGTCTCAAGTATCTCCACCAAGGAACATGTGCAAATCATGCTCCTTTGTATATATATCATGCCTACTATAATCTTTCAACTTTCCATACAGTAATATGTCCTAGGCTGCAATTCCTACTTCAAATGCAGGACATATTCGTTAGATTCATCATCAATATGCATATTTGTCGAATTCAGATCATTTTTAAATTGACAAAAAACTTAGCATGTGAAGTAATATTGTTTAGCATACGAAGTACCACTGTTTAGACATTTTGAGAAAAATAACGCACAAAAATCAATTTTTTTTTATAAATAGTGATACTTCATATGCTAAAAGGTATTACTTTGAATAAGAGAGTTCACGTGAACTTGATCCACATGAGACCTACTCTTTTAGATGATGTTTTAAGTAATTCCGTAATGCCAAGAAATATAGAGTTGAAAAAAAATGGATATTCGTACCTCTATTCGACCTAGCATTAACACTATAACCGCCAACATAACCAACAGAGTTATTAGGTGTTGCATCTGTAGTTGCACCAAGCTCGTAACCAAAAGGGGCGGGACCCGCAAGATCAGGAGACGGTGAACGCCAAGTGTGGCCACCGTACAAGGACTCACTCTCATATAAGTTTCCCAAATCTCTATCATGAATATCGTTTCCCATAGAGTATGATGGGGTTGTACCAGCATTGTTTCTACTATAACCAACCCTCCCACCAAAATTGCCTTCTCTGATGCCATAACTGCCAAAATTTCCACTAATCAAAGAAGAATTTCCCCCACCCTGGGTTGAAGGAGACGAACCCCAAATTTCTCCAATATTTCCAAAACTTCCACCTAAACCCGTGTTTCCATTTCCAGAACCGAAAGCATTTGATATCATCGAGTTTGTACCATAGTTAAGGCTCCCCTCCCCCCAGGGGTTTCGATTTGCAGCATTAGAGACGGGCCCTGCTCCAGCAACACCCACATCATAACTACCAAAACGGTTTGTATTCCCAGTGTAGTAAGAGTTCATCCCACGTCCATAGCTCAAGGGGGAATCACCATAGTTTAAACCGAATCCAGAGTAGGAATGCAATCCCATGTTATTGGAAGGACTGTAGGGAGGATATCCGGTTCGACCCACACTCACAGGACTAAACCGCCCTTCAATTCTCATCCCATATCCACTTGGCGAGCCAGAATTATAACCTTGACTATAAGCATTAAGGATACTGCTCACTCTGTTGAGGCCATAATTGTAAACACCGGATTGATTTCTTGTGGGCCCGGATGACAACTCTTTAGGCACGGCCCGTTTAACCTCGACCATTTTTCCATTAAGCTCGTGAAAGGTTTTGAAGAGAACTTTCTCGACTGCTTCCTCCGAGTCATATGTGATGAACCCGAAGCCTCTAGGTCTTTGAGTGTTGTGATCGTACATAACAACCACGTCTGTTATGGTTCCAAATTGATCGAAGTATCGCTTGAAGTCACTTTCTGTGACTGTTGATGCTAAGCCTCCTACAAATATCTTTTTTGTACGGGCGGGACCAGGGGACCCCTGAATGCTGCCGCCGCTGTTCCTGTTGAAGTTTTGATGGTCGTCTCTAGGAACAGCCTTCTTTGCCTCCACCTGATGAGTGGAAGATAATAAAATAAAGAGTTAAGTCTTATGTAAAACAATTTTACCGTGTAACTGATTCACAACTATGACTGTACAGTAAAACAACTCATACTATCAAACTAATACCTTTAAATGAAACAACTAATAATGTTTAGAAATACATACAATATGCAAACCAGTTGCACGGAAAAACTGGTTTATATAAGACTGCCTTAGATTAATTATTAAAGCGTGGAAGATAGTGTCTTTTAATCTAATATGGCTGGTGTAATGCATTGATGAATTGAAATTATCGTCCCAATCAATAAAGACAAATGCTGGTGCATCAGATTATATTATATTAGCATATTACCACTACACTGAAACAGGTAGTGTGATTCAAACTAATCAGTAAATGAGAAGACTACGAGTTTTGCTGATAGCATACATGTCTATAACCAACCATAAGAGATTTCAAAACATGCTGCAATAAACATTACAAATAATCCAAATTAATAAATATTGTTTGGTGTATGACAAAAGAACTGAGTGGACAAAGAAGAGAATGATGAGGACACTTGCAAGCATTGAGTTCTTAACTAACATTACCAACATGTAAACAATTTAACGGACACAGTAACACCAAATATTTTATCCAAAGCTCTTGTTTGTTTATCTGATTATTCTGCATGTTTTAACAACATCAAAAGTGTATGATTGCCCCACCAACACAAACTAAAATCCATCATCATAGCTTAACAGAAACAATGCATTTTGGGTTTTGTTTCTCGATTGCTAAAGACAATGCGCACTACATAAACATCATCTAGTGCTATCATATAGAAGATCGGTAGCAGGTGATATATGTCTTCTAAACATATGAGAGTGAGTGCATAAAGTATGGAAATGCCATCACGCATGTATATCCACTGCATTGCTAACAAATGTCATATATATCATACGAGACGAAACAAACTAATAATCATCTCCACTCATTTCTCAGTGTTTATGAGAGTGCATTAAATAGAAGCAACAGCATTCAATCATAACACACATGTTCTCAAGAGAAACTTCACCAGCAAGTTTGAGCATATTCTTAACAACATTGATTGGTTTTTCCAAAAAACAATGATTAACAGGGACCAACAAATAAATTGCACGAAAATGCAGCACTAATTCAATTGCAAAATGCCACACGAATAACGAATCACAACTCACAGTTCTTCCATCTATGATGTGCCTTTCCTTAACAACTATCTCAGCAACAGAAGCATCGACAAAAACAACGAACCCAAAACCACGGGCACGCCCAGTGGTGCGATCTTTCATTATAACAGCTTCTTTTACTTCACCAAAAGTCTCGAAATAATCTTTCAAGCGTTCTTCACTGGTGTCCCATGAAATCCCACCAATGAACAACTTCCCAGGTTCCATCTCCATTCTCTCCGCACCTGATTCCCAATCAAACAGTAAATTATCAGTCAATCAACCCCACTCCAACCAATAACAACAGAATTTCCACATCAAACAATCCACAAATGAGGGATCCAATAGCAAGTGAAGGCAGATCAGTTAAACTAGCTGATTTCACAATAAAGAATTACACACAACATGCCTTTCTGAACACAGAATCAATCAATACTGCAACAGAATCCAATCAACAAGAAACATGATAATGTAGATTAGTAAAGAAAGCATACCTTAGAGAATTAAAAAACAACAGAAACCTGGGGGATTCTCCCAGCTAGATGAAAAACGGGCAATCAATTTCTGTCAACAGAAGACCATCTGATCTTCAACAGATCGAAAATCAAGAGCACCCACAATCCAAAACCCCCTGAAAATCAAACACAAAGATTCAAACTTTGACTTGAAACAAGCAAGAAAGAGCAATACATCGGAAAATATGCGCGCTAATTTACCAAATAATCAAGACCCAGATAAAAAATGATTAAATTCAAGATCTGGGAGGAGGCATAGATAGGGAAGCAGAGGGCTTGAAGGCCCTCTTGTTTTCTTCTCTTTTTCTTTTTCTTGTTTACCAAAATTCAGTCCTTGTTAGAAACTAAAATTGCCAGAGGTGATATATATATATATATATGTGTGTGTATTATTATTTATTAGTATATGTTATATGAGAAAGAGAGAGAGAGAACCAAGATAGTGTGGCCCGTATAGATCGATTTTCACATCCAAAAATGGGTAAATGTAAAGTTGATATAAGCGTGTGGTGTGTGAAATATATGTATTTGTGTATTGTGTATATATTATGGAGAGAAATGAGAGCCCTTTGGGCTATCCTCTCTCTCTTCTCTTGTAAGAAATGTAGGAGAAGACGATGGAAATGGTGAATGGGGTGTTTTTGAGAATTTTTTAAACTTTTCAATGGGAATTAAAAACATGTATACTAGTGGATGTTAAATTGTTGTGTGGCCCACCAGTTTTTCAATATTCTCGTTTTCTGCCTTTTATTTTTTGCAATTACATCATCAACTTCCACTCTTTTTTTTTTCAAGACTGATGATGCCAAATCTATGGGCGAGCTGCTTTCCACTTTTTTTTTTTTTTTTGAGAAATTGCTTTGCACTTATTTTATTTATAAGTAGGTGTGTGTATTTGTTATTTAAATTGAAGAAGTATTATCATTCTTGTCAATTAAATTACTCCCTCCGTCCCATAGTTGATTTCCTATTTAGTGTGTGCTCGGGTTTTAAGAAAAAAATGATAAAGTGTTGAGGTAGAAAGAATTGTTTATTAGTATTTTATGTGATAAAGTGATGAGTAGTTGGAGTTAAAAAGAGTTATTTATTAGTATTTTATGTGATAAAGTGATAAAATAGAAATTTCCATTTAAGAAAATAAGAAATCAACTATGGGACGCCCAAAACGGAAAACATGAAATCAAGTTTGGGACAGAGGGAGTAGTTGTTATCATTAATTTATTATGTATTACCAATTAAAGGTGACAATCCGTGATTTCATGTTGTGAATCGTGTCGACACGACTAGATAAGATTGAACATTAATGCGTCGATAAGAATGATAAGAATCTGTGTTCATACGACGTCGAAATCGAAAAATTGTATCGATAGGATATGTCACGATAAGAAGAAAATTAAATTTAAATGTACAATATATATTATAATATTACACTTTACATGATTTGATACGGTAAGAATAATACAAAATATCAAGTCATATAGACAAGATCTTGCATGCACCAGACGCATTATGCAATTCAAGTGCATTTTTTAACATATAATTTATTGCACTGAAACATGCTACGAGTTGCATGTTTAAAAAATGAACTTGAATTGTCATATGCACCTGGTGCACATAAGACTCAATCATATATGCAATCGAAGATTTTTTCGAATTTAATGAATTCACACCAACACGACATAAAAAGTATGTTCTCGTTATAGTATAATTTATAATTCATAATATCTTTTATATATCGTAATATCATATCATATTCGAAAATCTGATCCCCACCCTAACCAACTCTCCCTTTTAGTTGGAGTGAAGGTTGAATGTATAGGGAATGAGAGATGTGGACTTAGGTGGTAAAATTTCTCCCTATAGTCAAATAAAAAAAAATGTTTTTCTAAAAAAAATTGTTTCTTCACAAAGAAAAAAGGTATGAAGGATACCCTAAAAAACAATGTTTGTTTAAATTGTTTATTTTATTATACATTTTTTTTCTATATTAAAAAAATACGTAGTGAGCTATCTATCCTTTCTACAATTTGAAGCATAGCTACTTTACTTTAGAATTCTCTATGATGCATAAATTAATTTATGGGAGGAGATAGTAAATAACATGCAACGTTAAAAGCAAAATCAGAAGTGAATAAAAAAAAAATGCACGTTCGCCAGCTAGCTAGGTTAAACTAGTTTCTCCATTTATTATTTTAGTTTAATAATTTGTAATGCGGCTAATGTATTTATTGAATATCATTATATTTTAATAGGAGTTGTATAATGGGAAAATAAAATTAAAAGATGGTTGCTTCATGTGGAGGCAAGTCACGAACCCTAGATATAATGGACGGCGTGGCGCTCTGTCCTCACATGCCGCTGATTAAATTCGTGTCAGTAACAAGTAACAACTTACTATGTGTAATTACATATTTGCGCCATCATCTTTTAATTTATATCCTCATATATATATGCATAATTTCCCATTTGGTGAATTATATAGATAGAATATATATAAAATGTAGTTTTTAAATTCATTCATCACAAAACTTTAGATAATTAAAAATTTAAAAGATATTTTAATATATATATTTATATAGTATATACACACTTAATTTTGTTGGATATATAATGTAAGAATCAACAAAGATGGTTGGAGAATATTACGCGATGGGATAAACATTTTATTATGTAATAATCTGTAATTAAACAGGCTTGGTCGACAAAAATAAACAAGATATTCAAAATTTGTGGTGCTACCGGAGTTGGTGGATGAATCTCAATCGGTGTTCATTTCGGGACGTATTATTCATGATAATGTGCTCATAGCTTTTGAGTCCAATATTCACTTCATGAAGAACAGGAGCCACAATGACTATCTACCCAACATAAGTCAAATCAATAGTTATTAATTTCACACGATCCTATTTAAGGGACGGAGATTAAGAAATAACGAACCACTGAGGTCTAATTCTTCCATGTTCAGTACTGAAGAATTTATCCTCTTGTAGGTCCTATTCAGCGCTTCATAATGCACTAGTGTAATCTCCTGGTCAAGACAAGTCAATCCGAGCCTTACACTTCAACCTGTCACGATGGATTGTTCATTTCCATCTAGGTTGTGAAATTCGCACTTAATTATAAGGATTTGTTAATGTGATCTTCTGTGATCTGGTATTGCCACATTAACTACAATGTAACACGTACTATTTAATGAACATGTATGCAATAAATATATATAACATTCAATCATATTTAATGCAACAGTGATAAATAATTTATTTCAGTAAATAAATACGAGACTCAGTCTGGTTATATTTTTTATAAAATACTATGAACACATCATGATCTTTAAAAGTTTCTTCAGCCTGAATCAACATATTCTTCACCCTAATTAAATAGAAGAACTACAGACTCGAAAATTACAGAAATCCTCATATTCTTATCATGTTTTAATCTTTTCTTTGCGAAGGAAATTAGAAATAACCATGATCGTAAATATTTGAAGGCTAGGTCTTGTATGCACCCGGGTGCACCGTGCACTCACAGTGCATTTTATAAGCGTGCAACTTGTTATACTAAAAAATGTGACTTATTTACACAGAAAAGTGCAACTGTTAATATGGGAACATAGTTGCATGTTTCTGTTTGGAATAGTTGCACGTTTCTATTTTGTATAGTTGGACGCTTCTAAAATGCACTATAAGTGCACGGTGCATCCGAGTGCACTTGAGACCCACTCATATTTGAATAACAACCAGAGATGGCTATTGTAGGTCCCTCAATTCTTAAAACATTATTAGTAGTTTTAATTAGACTTTTTTTGTGATGCCTAAATCCAGTTGTTTTGCACACCAAATGAATGACTGATACTTATATCCAATCATATTCATAATAGAAATCTAGAGAAACTAGAATATAAAAGACTTCTATATTCCTAAAACTAGAGAAATGGATATAAATTTGATTAATGAGGTGTTCTGGGAGCAAGATTGAATTCAAATTTTAAAGACCACGCCGGCTCCAGGAGAAGTGAAAGACAAACAAGTTTGGATTTTTTCGCCTACTGGCCATTAAACGGTAAAGTCGGCTTATAGGCTAACCATGCGTCTCGTTTCGGAGACGGGGGAGGATTTATAGGTTGACTGGAATTTATGGAAATTTAAGGTCCCGCCTCGGATTACTTGGAGACTGAGTGGGCATGGTGTTGCGAGATTCTTCGGGAACTCATCTCTTATCCGGGACGCTGATGAAGGGCAGCTACCTCAAAGTAGATAAAGGAAAGACATGGGTGTTTATGAGGCAGTTCGGTGGGCTAGTAGTTTGGGGCATCGTGAGGTTGTTATCGAGACGGATGTTAAGCGTGTACATGATGTGCTCATTAAGACGGACAACGACCAAACACCATTCGGAGACTACATTGTTGTTATTGGGAATTTATTATCTCATCTCCCAAATTACATTCTGGTTTGGGCTAAGTCGAAATGCCAATATTGTGGTACATACTCTTGTTAAGGCTGCTCGTCTTTACGAGAGTCCTTATTGTTGGGTCGAGCCTCCAACCATTGTGGATGACCTTCTTAACACTTGCCGGTGCAGAGTGTAACATTGCTTCGATTTCGGAAAAAAAATGTGACCTTTAATCAATATTCATATACGTAATCAATCTTAAAACTACGGTTTGTTTTTATTTGGCGGAAATTTTGTACTAAATATTTTATGGATATAAGATTCATGAAACAAGACCCGCGAACAAAATGAGAAGTGCATAAAACATAGCGAAAAATTTGTAGATCTTGTGCGGGTTCAACCGGTTTAATCAGATATTTTAATAAAATTCGCACAAAGGCAGAACAAAATAACTTGTTTCGAGATATATGCTATTATAAGGGCAAACATGTGTTACTGTTAGTACATGTATGTGTTACCATAAGACAGGATCCGTGAAATATGACTCGTTGGTCAGAAAGAGATGTGCATAACTAAAGAGTCGTGGATCTTGTGTGGGGCGAACAGGGTAAAACTGATTTTTTCATAAATTTCGAGTAAAGGCAAAATAGCGAAACTCGCTCTGAGGTTTGTGTTACTATAAGAGCAAACATGGTTATTGTTAGTAAATGTGTTATTGTAAGGGCTAAACAACACCCTCTTTATTTTCATCTGTTTTCCATCTCCATCTCCTTCTGACTTATGACCAATTACCTTAAATAAAGGTCCAAATCACTATATTACACCATTGAATTAGTATAAATATATCTCTCTTTTTTTCTATCATCACATAGTATCACATAATTATCTTCACAGCAACACATATTTGTCTTTATAGTAGCACACATTGAGAGCGAGTTTTTCTATTTTGTCTTTGTGTTAAATTTTAGGAAATATTCACTTGACCTGATTCGACCCGCATACATTCTACGAATTTTCAGCTTCCTTCCCATTTTAATAAATATTTTAAAATAAAATATTATAAAGGAAAATCCCCCCATACATATTTATATAACGAGAAAGTCTTGTGTGAAATATTGCACACTAATGTTATGTGCAATACAATATAAATAAGATAAAAATATTTCAAAATTCACGGGTGGGTCGGGCAGGGGCGCGGGTGGGGGGGGGCAGTGGGCTTTAGGTTGGCGCAGTCGCATATGTATTTATAGAAGAATATATTTATCAAATATGTGTTGTAGCCTAGTGGTTTAGGTTTGTTGTTAATGTATTTGGTCGCAGGTTCGATTCCTACTGAACACATAATTTTATTTTTTTTTTGCTCAAATTTTTGTGTGTTACTACATCTATGTATAAGTGTTACTACATTGTTATATTGAAAAACTTCATATTTTACGTAACACGTAATTAACCATATCGTAACACATAAATATTCATAACGTAACATGGGACACATGGTAACACATTATTGTTCATATGGTAACACATGAGTATTCACATAGTATTATGACGATATATGAACAGTGTTACATATTACTAAAAAAACATGTGTTACTACATGAACAAAAAGTGTTACCATATGAAGAAAAACGTGTTACCACATAAATAAAACCAGTACAAGCGTGAAAAGAAATCTCCAGTCCAAAATTACAAATTTAAAGAACAATTTGATGTGTTACTACATGAACAAAAAGAGTGTTACCATTTGAGCAAAAGAGTGTTACCACATAAATAAAATCAGTACAAGCGTGAAAAGAAATCCCCAGTCCAAAATTATAGATTTAAAGAACAATTTGATGTGTTACTACATGAACAAAAAAAGTTTTACCTTATGAGCAAAAGAGTGTTACTACATGAATAAAAACCAGTACAGACGCGAAAAAAATCTTCAGTCCAGAATTACAGATTTACAGGACAACGTGAAAAAGAGTGCAGAATGATCTGAATTTCATCACACACTTTGTGTTGAGGGGCAATCCAAACACCACACACATATTCTCTCTTATTCTCGTAGAATCCACATCGAAATCCAAATTGAATGACATGATTTCATCCAATGATCAGAACGAATCGAAGAAAAATTAAATTGGACAAGAAATTAGGGCACGAGCGATGGAAGGAAGAAGAAGAAATCTAGTCTGTTGCAGCGATGGAAGAAGAATTTTGAAGCGCCTCAAGGAAGAAGAAGAAATCTGATCTGTAGCGGTGACGCGAGGAAGAAGGCCCATAAGACCCATCAATCTGTTTGCCCTAACCCAACCCGGTCCTGACCCGCGAAAATTAAAAAAAACCCAATTAAACTACAATTGCACATAACATTAGTATGCAATATTGCATACAAGTTTTTGTCTTATATAACATGGTAGAAAGTAATCACCAAAGATATTTAGTCATATAGAATTATTCAAATTCCCCAACATTTTTAAATTTGTTCATATTTGAATTGTCTGCATTTATATATATATATATATATATATATATATATATATATATATATTTGGCAGTATGGGAAAGTGCTTTACGTGTTGAGCGACAATAGTATTTCAAATTCAAGTGAACTAATGGAGCATCTTACTTTAATTTTTTTATTTTTTTAAAAAATGATGCATCTTCATACTTTTAAATTTTGATGAGATGTGCTTTTAAGCTTTGAGTTCACAAATACCTAGCTAGCTATTTACCTTAAAATGATATTACACTTTTAATTAGTTAGATCAAATACACATATAAAATTATATTTGAAAAAAAAATTAACATATATATATATATATATACGTATCTTATCTTTCGTGAAATTTGTTCACCGTGAAACTGATTTCATATTTATAGATCTTATCTTTCACTTATCACGACTAAACTCTTTTGTAATATAAGTCATAAAATTCAGTTATCAGATTAATATATTTTTATAATATAAATTGTACCCTTCGATATCATAAGTAATACACTTTATTTAGTAATAAATCATACCCTTCGTTTGGTACTTTTTATAATATAAATCATACTCTTTAATTATACGGTACAATTCATAGATCCACTTATTTAAATCTTGTTCACAATATACTTTGCCTCCTAGAGTGGGTTGTGTACCTATTTTCTACAGCACTAATTTTGGCAGTTACAATATTAAGTATTTATATCTTTCTCAAATATACTCTAGGTCTTGAACCACACATATTCAGCTGAACTTTTTTCATTATTAATTTAATGTTAAATACTTTAAATATATATTTAATTTAATTAATTTAATTTAGTTATAGTGATTTTTATTTTATTTTTTTATATTATATATGTGCAATATATTTATTTTAAAATTCGTTTTTAGATTATAAGTAATAGTATATTTTTTAGAAAGAACCTTTTCAATTGTGAATATTTATTAAAACAAATAAGAAAAATTATTGATACAATAAATGATTAATCTTTAATCATAATTAATTTGTGTACCATTAAATTTGTGAAATGGACTAATTACAAAATTAGAGATAAAATATTAAGATTATAGACTCCGTGATTTATTTTTTTTAGTATTGTCATTAAAATTAGTATAATCACTAAATTAGGAATAGATGCAAGGGAAGATACAAGCTTTTTTTTTTTGTGGGATTATATAGTGCTACGCATGTTTTGCTTTAGGAAAAACAAAATAACAGAAGTCAACACGCTTAACTATTGGACTTGGCATAAATTGATTTAATTAGATAATTTGGTATGCATAAAAAATGATTCGAGCCCCACGGCCAAAAACGGTGAAAAGTAAATATTGGGAGAAAAAAATTATTTCCTAAAACTCTTATTTTATTTCATAAAGATAAAAAATTGTGAGAATCTGGTGGGTGAATTCTATTTTTTTCAATATTATTATTTATAAAAATTATTAAAAAAAATATAATTTAATTTTAATAATATTAATAAAGTTTATATATAAACTTGAATCAAACGAGTATTAGTCTTTCAAATAACACTCTTTCAATAAATGATGAAGCCTTATCTGGAAATTATTCCATCATTATTCAACTAATGCTCACCGAACTTCAGCAACGGGCAGTTGGAACTTGGAAGTTGGAAGATGTTATTCAAAACTCGCTGCTTTTGTTAATCCATTAGAATAATATTTACTAGTAATATTTTTATTAATGAGGAAGAAGATATAAATCTGAATATTGGATGACCTTATATTTTTTACCCAAATTCATAAGCAACTTGTCAACCAGGGGGATATTGAATTTTAGTAATTTATACAAAAAAAATTGATGCAATATTTTTCTTTGTATTCAAGATTATCATTCTGGAGGGGTACGTTTAGTGTAAAATAGTTTCAAATATGAAAAATAAGGTGTGTTGAGAAATTTTATGAATTTTTTAAAAGGGATTTTAATTTATTTTTGTAGTAAAATCAAAAGTAAGGGTGTTTAGAAATAAAGTGATTTTAAATCAAATTGAGAAGCGAAAGTATTTGCAAAATAATTATTTTTATTAACAACAATATACAATTATAACTCTCGAGACATGTAAAATGTGAGACACAAGGAAGTTGAATAGCTCAAATGGCTAGAGTACTATTATTTATGTCGTGAGGTCATGAGTTCAAATCACTATTTATTCAATTAAAAAAAAAAGTAAAATGTGAGATACAAAAGGGTACATTGTAAATAAACATGGTAGTAATTAAAGGGTGATGTGAGAAATACTTTTGAATAATCTAAAAGTTGGTCCAAGGTGCTTTGCTAAAATTGATTTTTTTAAGTGCTTAAGATAGTTGTTGCAAACTTGAGAAGTGTCGTTCTTTTTTCTTTTTTTTTTTCACAAATAAAGTGATTCTAGTATATATTAGGCAAAGTATAGTGTGAACAAGTTTTACGGTGAAATTGGTTAAGGAGTGTGACTTTTATTACTAAAGAGTGTGACTTTTTACTGTAAATGGTGTGACGTTTTACTATAAAGATTATTGCTCATAAAAGTGACGAGTGTCGTTGTGATAACTGAAGGGTGTGATTTATATTACTAAAGGGTGTGACTTATATTACTAAAAAGTATGTCTATAAAAAAAAACCAATTTCACGGTAAACAAGTTTCACAGCATACCAATTCTATACAATAAAGTTTGCAAACAGATATATAGTTTACTTAGTTCTACTTTGATATGATATTTGAATCATGTTTATTTTTAAAATATGATTAGATTGGAGCACTATGTATCCATGTGCTATATAATATCATAGGTGAACTTAGAACTTTGCATCATGGTTCTCATAAACACACATGATCTACCAACTTGAATATCCATGAAGAATATAGATTTTTTTTTTTGACAGCATGAAGAATATATATTATTGAATTTAGAATATTGCATCATTTATCTTTTAGTCTTAGAATATTGCATCATTGAATGCGCCATCAAAATCAAATTCATCCATGAACAAATTTTTGGCATTATATGAATTTTATACCAACTAAAACAAGACATTGTATTAGCCCAACAGTATACTTTGACCCAATTTGGCCCATATATATTTCAAATTTGTGAAACTAATTCAAGATTTAGTTATGAAGTTCGCAATGTTCATTATATAAATATAATGGGGTAGGTCTCAAATATACCAGACACATCGTGCATTTTAAAAAACATATTGAAATATAATTTGTTTTTTATTAAAAAGTTTACACCGCCGTTTGAAAAATCGTCACTGCCTTCCACCTTCACCGGTGTCTTCAAAAGGAATGTCGTCGTCATCTCACAGCCTTGCATCGCCGAATCGAAGAGCATGTGCGACGGCGTGCGTGCGGGGGAGGCGGAGGTTTTCAGGAGGTGGTGGTGCAGTGGGGTACGATTTGGTGGGGGTGGTGCAACGGCGATGTGCAGCGTGGTTGGGAGTTTCAGGCCGGATGGTGGTGGTGTTTCTGTAGATAAGAGAAAGAGTCACGGGGTGGTGAGGATGGCCGGGTGGTGTTGAATTTTGATTTTGAATTTTGAATGAATGATATATGATGTGGGCTGATTTTTAACGTGTATGCTAGGGATGTTAATGGGCTGGGCCGGGTCGGGTACCTGAGTACTCGGACCCGACCCATTCTTTGTACGGGGCAGGGCGGGTTGACCCGCCGCGGGGCACGGGTCGACCCATTCTAAAGAAAAAAATTAATTATATTTTAAAATATTTAATATAAATTTAATATTTTAATTGAAAGAATTAATAAATGTTAAAAGAAGCATGTTTATAAATTTGTTTTCACATTTTAAAGATATTGATATCAATATGAATTTTTGTTAAATTACCATATTGTATTTAATATAATGTTTTTTCAATATATATTGACCTAAAATATATTTCTGAAATTGAATTATTGTTACTTACATACTATATATACTAATAAATATGAAAATTATAGTAATAAATTATATTTATATATATTATATCCAATATATATATATTAAAATTTAATATGAAAATGGGTCCAAAAATTAATTAGGAAATTTTAAAGAAGTGATATCTGGATTCGATCAACCCGACCTCGGCCATTAAGACGGATGAGTGACCGAACATCGCTGTGATCGAGGGTCATACTTGGTCGGGCCAATGTTGACATCTCTAGTGTATGCAATGGTATTATAGGTAATTATGTTTATTTTGTAATTTTTAATAATGTTTAAATAGTGTGTAGTTTTTAGTATTAGTGTATAAAATTTTGTACTTTTTAGTAATTTTTCCATTATTAGGGTATTATTATTAAGGCGTGCGATTAGTTTTGGAAATTTAAACAGCTCCAACGGAAGAGAAAGGTCTCATGTGAAATCAAATTTTATAAGCATACGAGACTTAAATTTACAAATTTATCCTAATTTATTTAATCTTCCATCATTCTAATAAATTTGAATAGTTATCACAATACCTTTGTCTAATGTCTCACACAGTGTTTTCATAATCGAACCGGTGATCAAACCCGGTGCAAAGCATCGATTTTGCCGGTCCGGCCCAATCGGTTGGATGGGTTGAACCAAACGGTTCAACCGTTAAATTGATTTATGATATTTTTTTTATATTTTGTATGTTACATTAAAAAATAAATATTTATTCATAAAATATTAAAATTATACTAATTTATAACTTATAAATCTTATATTAAAATAAATACAATAGAGTTTGGAGACAGGAGATGATGGCGTTGTGGATTAATTCCACACAATATGTGATTTGACGATAAAGAGATTAAATGAAATTAATGACTTGTGAATGAATTTATTTGAGAGAAAATGATATTGAGATAAAAACAATAACATTATATAGAGAGGTTTAGAAAAAAATAATAAAAAAATAAAAAAAGTGATTTAATAAATAATAAAAATAATAAAACCGAATTAACTGCTTTTTAAGAAGTAACGAACCGCGACATGAAGCGGTTTCACGATTAACAGGATTCAACCGATTTGAAAAACACCTTTGGTCTCACATATAAAATCATCACGTTAGTACAATGTCTTATTGTAGGAAAGAAATAAGAAAGTCTCGCCTAAATCTTAACGAACTAAATAAAGGAACATTAAATTTCTTTCGGAACTCTAGCATTCGATCGATTACATTTATGGCCAAATAGACATAACATGCGTATTGCTAAATGACTGAATTGTCAGTTTATGTTTTTTAAGGAAGATGCGAGAAACTCCTCCGTGTCATTAGCTCTTCAATCGGACGGATTGTAAATTGAAATATGTGTCCAAATAGCAAACAATCACGAAAAAGAGCCAACAACATTCAATTTTCAGGACAAACTTTTATAATATTTCAATGAAAATTTTATCTCATACGATATTCGAATCTGCATTGCTCGGGGACTTAAATAATACTAATCTTAGATTAGGTTTTTGTTAAATTAGCGTAACATATGCACCCGTCTTACAGAGTCAGGTGATCGGTTCAATCCAAATTTTAATTTTACCAAACTACTTCAACCTACGAGATAAAATCAATTACCCAAAAAATATACTATTATTATTATAAAAAAAATGAAAAAGAAGGGTACAAATAGAACAGAATCATGAGTGGTCCTCACTCTCTCATCCAAACGCGAAGCCGTTTTTCACTTTTTTTTTACTTTACAGTCGGCCTTTCGTATTATCAAACAAACAGACAAGCAATCACATCTGGAAAATTAATAAGACCAAAGTCCGAATCGTATTCTCTTGTGTTATATATATATATATATATATATATATATATATATATATATATATATATATATCCTGTGTTTCCAACAATTTTCAATTATAGTTAAAAAAAATTAAAATTAATTTCTATGTATTCCCTAATCATATTTAGTTATTTATTTCTTAAAAAATGTATTTATACATTCCCCTCAAAAGTCTTTTCCAAATGATGGTGTCATTTTAGTAAATATTGTTATGCATGTGGACCGTGAATTATTAAGTCCACATGCCACACACAATAATTAATGTTGCACCCAATATACTTTTCAAGGACTAGGTCCTATTAATATGTTTAAGTTAGATTTATGTGATCTAGCTAATTGTCTTTTCACCTAAAATTGTATAAAGATAATTTTTTCTGAATGTACTTTGTAGCTATATTATTAGCTCAGATTGACACGGACATATAGGTGTTTAATCCAATTCAATGTTTCATTCAATAAAATATCAGTGACTGAAGTATTGTTTAGAGGGACATTCATAATAATTTTGACAGCTAATAATATTGTACATGCATTAAATGTCAATAGATCAATTGCACTCGTGGTAAAATGCAAATAATCGAGTGATACTCTTAGGCCCAGTTTGATTCGTGTGATAGACTGTGATAGATCGAAATTAGCATTTTAATTTAGGTAATCAGTTGTTTGGTTTGTGGAATGAAGGCCCAAGATACATTTTTAGCCCGGTAAAAAAATGTGTTTAATTTATTTTATTTATCTTATGTGGAAGGTAGAACAGAACCTGTCCCTACTACAATATTACAATATTGTCCTTCTATTTCTATTTGAAATGAAATGTGATTATTCTAATTTAATTCAAGGGTATTTACGACATTGCAATAGATATCTTATATAATCACTCAATCCAAACACGAATATTGATTTTTTAGTACAAGATTAAAAGATGCAATCCTACAATTCAAACACATATCTTGATTCAAACAATTCAATACAATCAATTTAATTTTACCTTATCCTACTTAATCATATCTTAATTAATCAATCAAGTTTTGTGAAACAAACATGACCTTATACAATATTATATATGCAATATTAACATATTTATTTAAGGAAGAGCAAAGCAAATTACCGTATGAATGAGCATGATGTTTTACCATATAATGACACTTGAATTTCCATATAATTTGAAGCATATTTTGCAAACTTTTTTTATTTATTTAGAGAGAGACAAAAAACTCTCCACCTTGTACTGTTAGCCCCTCAATCGAGTGAGTTATAAATCGAGAGACATGATATTCGAGTAGAAGACACTTTTAGAAGAGAGCCAAACATAAATATTGATATGTGTAATATTGTATACAAATATTTCTATACATTTTTTTTTGGAGGAATTAATAAAAGATATTGTCCAGACAAAGAAAGCCATTTTAATTATATACATTTCGTATAATGATCAACATGCAGCACAACTCATCGTCCTGTGATTTGAAGTGCATGTCTAACCATCATCAACCTAACCCAACAATTTGTTGACATTTTAAATATCTCTCTCTCCTTGCACATCCATTCTATAATATTTTACTTTAATTCATCACGTCAAGATAATGCTTTTGAAATAAATCAATCTCATAAAATGTTATAGTTAATTATTCTGAAAATTGTAAACCCCTCCTTATAGAATTTCTTTCACACGTGCAATGACACACATATTAAAAAAATT
This sequence comes from Stenogyne calaminthoides, assembly GCA_037126765.1. NCBI lineage: Eukaryota > Viridiplantae > Streptophyta > Magnoliopsida > Lamiales > Lamiaceae > Stenogyne > Stenogyne calaminthoides. The sequence goes on along the minus strand of JBBCBC010000004.1, from coordinate 41,699,525 downwards.
ATATATGATTTAGTGTAAGGATTTAAGAATAATTCTGTAAACCTTTATGTTTAAAATAAAGTAAATAATTGAATTATGTATATGTCTGAGGACAAAAATAATGACATTTTGTATAAATTTGTAAGGGCAGAGTTTATAAAAAGTTTCCCTTTTTAAAGTATGTAAGTAATGTTAGGACTTAGGACGTTCAAGATTCCAAATGAGTGTGCAAGTAATTACGGGAAGAAGAGAATTATTAAATAATTTTAAAATTTCTAAATAAAGTATGTCTCTCATTAAAGGATTAAAATATAGTGATAAAGAATAAATGGAAAATTCCAAAAAAAGAAAATGGAAGGAATTAGAATATAAGGTTGAGTGCTAGGTCTTCTATTATCCGACATCGTACACTTCATAATGGATTTTAAAAACTTACAGTTTGTTGACTAAAATTTATAATCTATTACACTAAAACATGCAACTGTAATATACGACATGTTATGCATTTTAATATAATAAATAATATTCCCTCCGTCCCACTTCTTCTGGTTGAAATGTTTAAAAAATAATATTAAAATATTAGTTAATGAACCTTTATACTATTTTATGGATGAAAAGTGAAGAGTATAAGGTAGTTGAATGTTATTTTTTCCTTTTATAAGATAATGGAGTGTTACTTTTTTCATTTATGAACTGATTTTTTTTTATTTTTACAATACAATATGAAGTGTACGGTGAAGCTAGTCCACAATCCATTCGAGGTTGAAACTTGAGAGAACAGAAAGAGAAGGAAGGAAATGTGTCTTTTTCACCCATATGTTGATGGAGTGTATTTAGTTCATATTGAGGGTTTAAATTTTTTGTAGTCCAGTAACTTTGTTTCGTTTTAAAATTGGTCTTGATTTTTTTGACTTTTTTATTTTGGTCCTGTAAGTTATCAAAATTTTTGAAATTGGTCATGTAAGTTATTAAAAATTTTGAAATTGGTCATTTAACTTATTATAGCAGGTCACCAAATAGGTAACCGTCACTCATGTAATTATTTTATTTTTTTCTTTAATTTCGTAATGCCATCTAAACTTTTTTAATCCAAATAATTTGTGTCAATATATTTTTTCGTATTTTTTTTAGGAAGAGAGGGTGATTTTCTGCGTTTATTGATTTTTTTATTTTATTTTTGGGCCAGTTAAGACCCAATAAACCCGATTCAATTTGTCTTTTAATATACAAATTATTTTAAACTTGATCAAAATTATTAGGATTAAAAAAAGTTCAAGTGACCCTTCAAAATTAAAAAGAAAAATAAAATAATTACAAATGTGGTATTTACCTGCTTAGTAACCTGCTGCAGCAGGTGAAAATGACCAATTTCAAAATTTTAGAAAACTTACAGGAATAAAATCAAAAAGTCAAAACAATCAGGACCAATTTCAAAACGATACAAAGTTACGAGACTTAAAAAAAATTTAATCCCTCGGTAAAATTGGGGTGTGAATAGTCCGTGAATATAATAAAATATTCTCAGGCGGGACCCCCTTCGACTGTCGTCTTCGTCCGACTTTCCCTCCAAGCCAAAACCCTAACCCCTAAATTGCCTCAATTTCTCAAAATTTCAAAACCCTACCGTCCTCACTTAGCACGCAGTTCTTCTTCTGCTCCAATCTATAAGCATTCATGTTTATTTGTATAATCAAATGATATATGGAGTATCAAATAGTTAACAGTTTGTGAAAAATCCTCACATCCAAAGACGCGATAGTTTCTCATAAATGTTTAAAGTTTCAGCAATGAAATCACTTCTCACTCTCAGCCCAGTTCTCTCCAATTCAACCACCGTCGCTCCTATTTTCGTCCACCGTTATTCCCAATTCACTATTCTTCTTCGCACAGCAACCAACATTAAACCCCTGAAAACCCCTAAATTTATTCCGGCAATTTCTGCAAGAAATTCTCTCTCTAATTATGCAAAACCCTCTAGTTCTAGTCAAAATCGAGGGCTGTGCGCTGAGAGCGGAGCATCGGGAGAGATTCACGTTATTGTGGGACCCATGTTCGCCGGGAAAACAACCACCCTTCTTAAGAGAATGAAATCCGAGAATAGTAATGGCAGGTTAGAAGGATATTCTTTCTAATATTTTTTTTTTGTGTAGTTAATTTGGTTTGCTAATGCATTGTCTTTAATGAACTTCTATGATTTAGTTGCCTAATTACTATTCGTGTTTTTGCTCTTCACGCATTCAATGTATAATGCCCAGAGTTTTTTTGCAGTATTTGCCGTAACATTTGCATATATTTATAGTAATGTCATATCTTTGAGTAATGTTGGATTTTGAGAGTAGGAGAACTGATTATATGCACCTGAAGGTACCCTCTGTTGTTTGCTGTTGGGTCATTCATAAGTTTAAATGTTTATCCTTTAATTCAGAAGTTAAGACTGGATACTAATTTAAATTTAGTGGTCGGATTAATTATCACTACTCAGAGTTTCCCAGATTTCAGGGCAACACTGTAAAGAAATCCAGCCAGTTGGATAGAACACTAAAAGATCTCTGTTTCATGGGGAAACTGAAAGAAGCCGTTGGAATATTATGCTGCACAGGAGTGCAAGTACATTCTGAAACATATTCACTTTTGTTGCAAGAGTGCATTCACAGGAAGGAATATAAAAAGGGCAAAAGAGTTCATTGGCAGATGGTGGTTGTGGGGTTTATTCCTGATAAATATCTGAAGATAAAGCTACTGATATTGTATGCAAAATCTGGAGATTTGGATGCTTCCAGCATTCTTTTTGATGGGTTGCTTACGAAAAGTTTAATTGCATGGAATGCAATAATTTCAGGATACGTTCAGAAGGGGCTGAATGAGGTGGGCCTGAGTCTGTATCACAGAATGAGACAATATGGTTGGATGCCAGATCAGTATACATTTGCGTCTGTATTTAGGGCCTGTTCCTCCCTAGCCATCTTAGAACAGGGAAAACGAGCCCATGTTGTATTGATTAAGAGTCAGGTTAGTGGTAATGTTGTAGTTACTAGTGCACTTATGGATATGTATTTCAAATGCAGTAGCCCGAATGAAGGGCATCGAGTATTTGACAAGTCTGTCGAAAGGAATGTTATAACTTGGACTTCATTGATATCTGGATATGGCCTGCATGGGAGAGTATACGAGGTTTTAGATTCTTTCAATCAGATGATAAAAGAAGGCATGAGGCCAAACCAAATTACATTTCTTGCTGTACTTTCTGCATGTAGCCATGGAGGACTGGTGGATAAGGGGCGGGAGTGTTTTTCATCGATGATTAGAGACTATGATGTTCAACCAAGAGGAAAACATTACGCAGTTATGGTAGATCTCTTGGGTCGTGCTGGTAGAATTGATGAAGCTTACGAGTTTGTCCAAACGTCACCTTATAAAAAGCACCCAGCAGTATGGGGTGCCTTACTTGGTGCATGCAGAATTCATGGAAATGTAGATATGGTAAAACTTGCTGCAAATAAATTTTTCGAGTTGGAACCAGAAAATGCTGGGAAGTACGTAGTATTGTCTAATGCTTATGCAACTTTTGGTTTATGGAAGAATGTTGCAGAGGTTAGGAGTGCAATGAAGGGATCTGGGATAAAAAAGGAGCCTGGTTATAGCATGATAGAGGTACAAAAGGAGGCTCATTTCTTCTCTATGGGACATAATACTCATAAGGAAACTGAACAAATACATGAGTTGATTAGAGACTTGGCCTTCATATTGAAAGATGCTAGTGATGCTCCGGACTTGAGTATTGAGTTGGAGTAAAGAACGGCAGCATGATGTGACAAAAGGTAGGGGTGGGATTGTAATTATACTTTGCAAAGGTACAGTGAGATTATTCAGTGAGGCAGAACATTTGGCACCATATCAAGACAAGATTTCTGTTTTGATAAATGTTACAAGATTGCTTGCTTTATTAAAATCATCTTTGTGGAGTGAATGAACCCTTTGCTGATATTACTTACAGCCAAGAAATAATACCTTAATTCTGCCAATTTTTACATGCATGTTTCATCATTCTCGCTCCATGGCACATTAATACTCTCATATGTACTGTTAAATGTGACTCTATTGCCGTGACTTCAACTTTTGTTGTTGTTAATGATCTTGCAGAAATATAGTCATAATAAAATCAAACAAAGATATTAGGTATGGATTGGACTCTATTGTGACACATGATGGAGAGAAGTTACCATGCTTGCCATTAGCAGATCTGGCATCAATCCGAGAAAAGCTGGGTGCTGAAGTGTATGATAAGGTATTGCTCTTGTCTGTGATCAATTCAGTTTCTGGGGTTGTTTCTTCTCGTTGGGGCGTTTATCTTTGTCTCATTTAAACTTAGAAGTGCTTAGGGGTATGTTTGTTTTGGGATTATAGTGGGCGTGGAAAATCCCGGACTTTGAAGTCCTAAAATTTTAAAATCTTGATGAATAGTTAAGATGTATGTTTGTTGTGGGATTTTATAGGGTAGGATGATGGAAAAGTTGATTGATGTGATATTATTATATTATTTTGAGTGTATTGGAGAATAAAAAAATAGATGATATAAGTGCATTGAAAGAATATAAGTAGAGTAACAGTAGATGAAATAGAGTAGGATTAATAGGATTTCAAAATCCTTAATTTAAATTTTAAAACAAATGGGGGTTTGAAATTGTAAAGTCCAAAGTCCGGCCGGGATAGTCGGGAAACAAACATACCCTAGCAGTTTCCACATGTAAATTAAAGCACTCAATATGCAGCATTCTTAGCAAATTCTTGAAAATTTATTGCGATAAGATCTGAAATAATATTATCTCATTGCCTAAAAACAGTTGGATGTGATTGGGATCGATGAAGCTCAGTTTTTTGGGGACTTGTACGATTTCTGCTGCAAAGCTGCTGATCATGATGGGAAGACTATAATAGTTGCTGGTTTGGATGGAGACTACATGAGGTAGAGTAGCATGTATTTATGTGTACCAGTTGCACCGTGCAACTAGTACAATTTTGACCCAGTTTAATAAAAAGAATTCAGCTGAGCTGTTTTTTCTTATATTTTTTCGTTAACCATAGAAAAAAGCAATTGGAAATACAAGTCATCTGAAGAAAAGTATCAGCTTATGTGATGAAAATTATTATTTGTGTATGGAGAAAGTACTGATACTGTTCAGCCTACAAACTAGTACTTTTTCCTTGTATTGACTGACTTTTCTTCATATGAACTAATACTTGTCATTATATATTTCAATTTTTTTTTTTTGTGTGAAATGAATCAAACTTTGGTCGAAATTGAATCAAAGTTGCAACTAGTGCATAAAAGTTTTTGCCTATGAGGTAGCCATAATGGTTTGTGCTTATATAGGTTTGTATGCTTTTTCTGATATGATTTTTATACCATCTTTCGTCCCATTTGCAGAAGGAGCTTTGGTTCGGTTCTTGATGTAATCCCGATTGCAGATACTGTTACCAAGTTAACTGCTCGATGCGAGGTTTGTGGCAAAAGAGCTTTCTTTACATTGAGGAAGACGGAAGAAACTGAAACAGAGCTTATTGGTGGGGCTGAAGTTTACATGCCTGTGTGCCGTAAGCACTACGTAAGTGGACAAGTGATTAAAGAGGCTACGAAGGCCGTTATTGAGTCTTCCAACATGAAAGTTTTTAGCCACTGATTTTGTGAACACCAATTTTTATATATTATGAATTCAGACCAATATTAAGTTTTCCATGGACCCAGACTTTGACATTGTGTAACATACTAGTTCAGAGTTGATATTAGTGCTGCTCATAGTCTCCTATAACTTGTGTGATTGATTATTATTTAAATGATGGTAGTAATTTCAAAAGTCTGTATTTTCTTGCCAAAAGCCCATTCTCAGAAGTAGTAAATCTTGTTTTTGCCTCTCAAAACTTATAATTGTAAGAGCCTTTTTTTTCATGTTTGTTTTCAGTGCATCGAGTGAACTTTTTTGTTATTGATCATTACGTAGTACTTATATAAATAAAATTCTGGAAAAATTAATCAGCGGTTATTTGAAATATATTAAAACTTAAAAGTTAAAAACCCGAAAAGGTGACTGTGCTTGCTTAAAAGACATTAAAAGGGGTATGGTACAAATTGAATAAAGCTTCGCTACACCTACCAACTTATCATGAATTCAATATTTAAAAGGTTATTATGTACTTTACCCCTTAAAAAAAATTATAAATACCATACCCTTTGAAGGTTCTTAATGATACCAATATAAAGTATAAAGCAACGTTTGTACTACCTCAAGATGATGTTTACTTTACACATGGAATATATTGATACGGATTAGAATTTGAACGATGAGTATGAAATGAATTATTTTTAATGTGAATTATTTTAAATGTAGAATAATTTCAATACGTGATTCACCCCAAATTATTCGGTATTTGGATTAGATCTATGTCACTCCATTTATCCAAAATCACTTTAAAAAAAATACCAGAATTAATTCATTCATGTTATAAGCCCATGTATACACCTTTTTCCAAATACGAATTCCAAGCACTAGAATGTATTTCTTTCTGGTACGAAGCTAGGTTGTGTTCACACGAATTTAAATTATGTGTATTTTTATTTTACCCACTTACTTATTCATACACCTATTAATTCTAATCCAAACTTAATTTTCTTTTAATTAATGAATGAATTTTGTAACTCGATAATTAAAATTAGAAGCGATCACACAATACAAAAGAATTGGAATACTTTAATATAATGAAAGAAAACAATTAATTGGTCCCATTTGCTCATTCATACATGCAGTACAATCATCTTTTGTACAATCATCTTTTACAGAATGCTGCATCTATGGAAGATTGTCTGCATGCTTCGATATCTTGTACAATTATATACAACTGGTCGTCTCTACACTTGTCGAGAAGCTTCTGGAACAAACTTAAAAGCTCTTGGTTGGTCATCACTTTTATATAAGAGCCCTGGAGTTGTATCAGCAACTTTTCTATCCGATCACAATTATCTATCTCCTTATGAGATATCTTAGCAAAGTATTAAATTCGTGTTGATTATTAATGTAGTTACAAATCCAAGCATTGTTCATTGTGTCACAATAGTCCATCGATTGGAGGCATGAGAGAAGGTGGGAGGTGGTAAAAAGATACAGGATTATTTTCATAAGACTGCAGAGAGACTCCATTGATTGTTGGATTGAATTTTCAGTTTCAAAGTAAGCAATACAACTAGCTTTGTGTGAGTTTGGTGCAGAGCCTTCTCCTGCAAACCAAAAATCAAGAAAATCAATTCACACATCCAGATTATATTCACAAATTGTATTAAAATCAGATTATAAAGAAGATGAAAATTAGGAAATAGCAGAACAACTCATTGGATGTTGAGGTATTTTGGCAGCAAATTAATTATTTCTTCCTTTGTTCTGAACTCAAATTGGCAGGTTTGTTTGTGATTTGGGGGATTTTTAATAACTGGTTTTTTTTTTTGATAAAGTCGGTTTCGAATTCATCTGATTCTGAATTTGAGTTTTTTCGACGTTGTGTTCTCAAAAAACGGCGTGGCCTCCGGTTAAAGTTTTCTGGTTCCAGAGAAAGAGTATGTGAATGAATTGATTAAATAATTAAATTAATAGTTTATATTATTAAATTTATTTAGGCTCGATTAAGTTCGAAACAACTCGTGAATCAATAGTATATCACAAAGAGTAAGTTTATGATGAAATTTGTTCATAGTACAAAATTTATATCATTACACTTACAACTCAATACCACAATACTTTTATATTATGAACAAGTTATACGAGAGAATTTGTATATCACAAAAACCTTGTTTGGGACAGTAATCTTTTTATCTATTTTCGTGGTACTCTGTTTAAAAGTATCAAAAAACCATATAATAAGTTTCACAAGTTCCATTGCATTCCTAGAAATATTAAATCAAACATAAACAAAATTAAAGTAGCAATTGAATACCTTTGGTGAAAAAGATGTTATAACCCCAATAACCCCAGATGCTGTCACGAGCTTGAACGCCATCGATTTAATCACCAAATTCATAAGGGTGATCTGGGAATGTGCCGAAGTTATCCATGCATGCATGGAGGAAAAAGTAGAACTATGACCATAAATTGCGTGAAGATACTTAACTAGTGCTTTATATATAGACCTCTAATGATTGAATACTTATTCCTTTTGAATTTGGAATTGACGATTTTGAACTAATTAAGTATACTGGTATTGTGATATATTTTATGGTACCATTTCTTATTTGTTAGAATTTTTTATAAAATAAAAATTATTTATATATCTATGATTCTATATACATCTAGTAAAGAGTTGGTATTAATTTCAAAATTTCTTGATTTAACATACGTACACACTAAATATATATCCGGAATCTTTGATTCTTAATCCATAAAGATTTTTCTTTAATCTTTGATCCATTCAGATTTTTCTTTTTTTGAATAATATAAGTTCGTTGTTTTTATTTTTGAAGATATATTATATTATATAGTTAGGATCTCTGTAGATTTGTTTAGATTAAGTAAATTTTTCATAATATATTCCACGATTCAATTTGTTATGAGCTAGAATCAATCATAAAAATTTCTTTATAGATACATATGAAGATATATTATTTAATAAACTGATGTACTTGTTTTCAATCAAAATCTCACATCTCGTGCAATCTGATCAGCTCCGGTTAATCCAAACAGAGTTGAACCTCATCGCTCCTAAATCACGATAAGCAAATCTGTTTGGAAAAATTGATGGAATTTGTGCTGAAGCCTGAAGTTGATTTAGTTTTTAAAATATATATTTTCTATTTGAGGAGTTAAAAAAGACGATTGAGCATTAAAAAGATGACGCGGAACAACACAACAATTGAAAAAATACAAAAATTTGTATGAAATAGTCTCATATATGATAACAGGTACAAACTAGCATAAATCAATCTACCTTTTTAAAATTCAAAATGTTAAATCAATATTGTTCAAATTATGGTCCATCTCACTATGAGATCGCCCGGGAGCGAAGTCATCTCACGGTTTGTTTGATTTTTATTCATAAAAAACTACATCTAATAGAAATTCAACCCCATTATTCATAAAATGAATCACATTTTGAGTAAGAAAATAAAAACTATAAAAAATTAACCAATTACATAATTAAGTTTTGAATTTGAATTCACCTTCACGTCTCACTTTTATTTTTATTTTTCATCATAAAGTCATCCTACAAAATCTATAATTAGAAACCAAATTTTGCAAACAAAAATGCTACACCATATAATATATCTACATGTGTAAAAAAACATACATAGAGATGGTAAATGATTATTGGTAGGCTTTACTGTGCAGATTACGACTTGGAATTTCAACCACCAAAAAAAAGCAGGGAGATGACTTAAACTGACATATAGTAAACCCAAGCTTCAAATATGAATACATCTGCAATGCAACAGACCAACAGTGTCAATATAGTAGAAAATTGACCCTGAAATTAAATTTTGTGGAATGTCTCTAAAAGTCAGAACAACCAAGCTGATTCGGACAACAGCAAAATACTTTACAAGAAAAATGAACTCCCTATCATTAAACTACATTACATTATTATGATAAGACATCACTAGTACACCTGTTGTAGTACCTATCTCCATGCAGAAGATGTTGATAAAGCTCTGTTCTTCCATCCAAGATACAGCCCACCATTGCTCTCAGCTACTCTATAATTCGAGCTAAATTCTTTCAACATGTCTGTCGTGGCTTTGGTAACCGATGGGCTCAGTTGGATCGGAGAGAATCCAGCCATCATAAGCCTCAATCGCCACTTACCGAAAAGCTCATGCCTCTCCACCCGATCTGTTCCCTCGCAGGCTATTATGTTGACGATGTCCCTTGCTACGCAGTGTTCCTCGGCACTTACGCGCTGTCTATCATCCCTTGGGCGTCCCGCGTCGATGGACTCGAACATTGCGGTATAATAGTCTACAGTTTCACAAAATCGCTGAAAGAAAGTAGAAGTATTAGTGTTGGATTCTTGTTCAACTAGGGTCACCACCTTGGGGGACAGGCTTTTAACCAGTCTGAGCAGGCGGTCCCGATGATTTGCAGTGCTCACACTCTCGTCCGGCATGTGGTGCATTATGTAGGGGAAATTCACCGCCAGGGCTTCCCCACCTCGGACCCGAAGATGCTCCAGTTGGACGTCACTCCCTGACATAGCTGCACCGTGGAATTCAAATGGTACTCCACATGACTCGGCCACTTTTTCTAATCTCTGACCAACTAGCTCCAATCCTCCACCTCTAGCATGAGCAGATTGTGAATCGTCAACACCCGTAATGCGAATATACGGGGGTCCACCAGGCCGCCGTGAAATTTCTTGAATGAAGGATACCCACTGACTACCCTGGGCAATCTGAAAATCGATTATGTGGACCGTGCTCTCGTTTTCCATGGCTTCCCCGATGACAACATTTGCAGAAGTGTAGGCAAACTTCCAGTACGGGCAGATTTCATAAAGCAAGCCCATGTAAGACATCAACTCTGGGCTTGTTGGTTCTTTGCACTTCAACTTCTTGTAAATTATGCTTCCGGATGATAACAACCTTGCCCTGATTCCTTCCAACATGTACGCGCCTAATCTTTGGGAAGGATCACCAGATACTGACACCTTCTTCTCTAATATATCCATCAAAGCCTCTGCAGCTGATATTGCAACTTCTTTATCCAACATCGTTTCAGCTTCTGATACTATTTCAGCACACTTAACAAGCAACTGTTGAAGGTCCATATAAGTGGCCATTTCCAAAATCTTGTTGTATCTTGTGAAGGAAGAGGGTTGGGTAACTATACCATGAAAGGTTCCACTATCATCGGTATCAGACTCGGGCACCAATAGTTCATTCCTCAATACCCACAGAGCGTGCAACAACTTGTTTTCTTCATCAACCACAGAAGACCCACTCAGTGGTGAGCCATAAGTCGTATCGGAATGCTGATGGTGATCAGACACATATGAATGAGAGCCCTGGGGAGAAATTGGGCTTCTATTGGAAGAGTCGCTTACAGCTGAAGGTGAACTGTAAGCAGCAAAATCAGTGGCTGGTGTTGATTCCAGAGTGAAGAATTGTTCGGTGTATGTTTGAAAAGAAACTCCAGTCCCCTGGCTCCTGTTACTGGTTGGGCCATTGTTAAAAACTTGAAATGATGGACTGCCGTGAGGGTCCATCTGCTGCATAGGCTGATTGTAGAAACTGTGAAAATGGGAAGATGTCTGAGATTCTTGAGACATTTACATCACAGAAAGCTGGAACCAACTTCAGTTAACCTTGGATAATGGAAGATTAATACTAAACTTCTCAGATGGTTGATTGGCAGCTATCGTTTGTTTTCTTGGACAAAGGGAACAATGATACAGCTACGTCATTCATGTAGAGGGGCTGCAACACCAAAATTGACAGCAAAAAACTCTTATGGCAAATACAGAAACAGTGCCGCTGTATAATATGCATCCACTCAAACACTTGCAACCTTTCTGGGGGTGAGAGCATGAAAGCAGATCTGACAATAAAACAAACAAATATGTCAACTTATTGCATCTGTACGAGTTCTCGTGTGAAGTTAGACGGCACAATACAGTCCTCCATAACGGTTTATCATGGAAGACTTTAAAAATCAACACCCTACAGAAGTAATTATTCAGGATAAAAGATGGAGTTGATACTCCCAAGATAGCTTCACAAGTTTTAGTAGACTATTAGTGCCAATAATGAAAACAGAGAAAATAAATATTATAATGAAACCTTTGAATAGATTACGCAATGATGTAGTATCAACTATCAAGATCTAAATAAAGCAATTAAAAGGACAAGGGACTTCAGTTCATTTAGTGACTTAACTATTCCTTTGACTGATATCCCATTCATTACTTTTTCTGATCATTGGGATGAAATAAGATTCCACTATCTAATATGCCATCAGCTGAGCCTTCTTTATTTCCAATTAGTACTTATTTCACACTCAAGTAAATACACAACCAACAGTCACAAAGCAATCCTCAATAAATATTTTCTCAATTACCCACTTTCACTTTTATCACAACTATGATGTAGAAAATAAATGTTAAAATAAAAAGAACTAGAAGTGTTTAACATATAATTATTTAAGGAACAAACAAATACAACTGTACTGATATTCAAACTATATATCCCAAAGTGATGATCGATTAAAAGTGCAAAAAATATGCTTATGTAATTAGCAACATGGCGCGTAAGAACTAAGTTACAGGCAATAAATCCAAATAGCTACTGAATTCCAGAAAATTTATATTTCAAAACTATAAGAGGGTTGCAGTAAATCAATTGAAAATTTAATGAGTCATCAGCAAATAAGGATAACGAATAGCATATTGATGAAGAAAAAGAAAATACTTCTAGCAGACATCTAAACTCTGAAAATCATTTCACTAGAAATACTCTGCAGACAAAAACAATACATAAAACAGAAAGGGGGGAAATTATACAGCATATCTACAACAGCACCACAAACCAAGTTCTCTGAAGCGAAAAGCCAAACCCAAATTTCAGCTACACCCCTAAAGAAAACAATTAACAAATGGAAAAATCAGGAATAAACTTCCGATTCAAATAATACTTCTTCATAGCCTCGTAGATAAATCTTTCAACAACGAGAATTAAAACATACTATCGGTATACTTTAATTGAAACTTTCGGCCGTAGATTCCAATTAAAGAATCCAACTTAAAGGAAAGCCGATTATCCCCAAACTCATAACATAATTAGAAACTGAGACATAATTAAACACAATAAAAACTGAAATACAGTAATCTAAGAAGCTAAAACGACAATCACCAAATCAAAATTCTCCGCCATCCTTAGATAATCATGAATCACGAATACACAGTTGAAAAGTATAGGATAATTAAACAACTCGAAGCACACGAGGTTTCATGATCTAAAATAAACAATAGCCGTAGTTGAACATCATACCTGGAGTAGAAAATTTCAGCTTGAATTGTTGTGGTGATGAGAGAGAGAGAAATTTTTCGTCCTGGAGGAAAAATAGAGAAGATGAAATACAGTCAAGTATGATTAATTATAGCTGGGGAACAAGCATATACCCTTCATTTATGAAGTTACTACAGAAATGCCATTGGTAGCGCGTAGACCCGCAGACTGTGACATGTACATGTACGATTCCTCGCTGCCCTTTCTTTACTGAAATCACAAATCAGTGGTAGTTGCGATCCGAACTTATTCCTTCTGCTTCTGGACTTTAAATGAAAATTACTGAGAAAAACTCAAAAAAACATTACGTATGTGGCTTTTTCTTCCAATTTTGCTACAATAACTTACAAGGAAGGGTGTGTTTCACGTAACGTTTATAAAATAAAAATAGAGGCAAAGTGTTACATGGCGCTGGATGAATTGGGCATTTTTAAATATGTTAATATTAAATTGTTCGACTTGTTTACGCAGAGAAATACGATTAATTCGGAATAAAATAAATTGAACATAACGGTAAAACAAGTTACACGGTGCACTTGATATATAAAAAATCTACTAAAAAATAATTTTAAATTCTTTTAAAAATGAGTCTCATGTGCATTAGGTGCATTACGTATTTCATAATGTATTTTAAAAATATATAATTTTTTGCACTGGAATGTATAACTTTTTTTTTTGAGGAAACTGAAATGTATAACTTGTTTCCACTTAATTAATTGCATATTTCGAAAGGACTGTAAATTATTTTTCATTTTAAAAGAATAAAATATTAAAATCTTTCAAGGTTTTTTTATATATTTTTTTTATTAATTTGTAAATCTTTTTAGGTTCAATAGAGACATCAATTTAAAAAAGTACTCCTTCCGTCCTATTGTATTTGTCCAACTTCTTTTGGTTGAATTGTTTAAAGAATAATATTAAAATAATAGTTAGTGGAACCTTATACTATTTTATAGATGAAAAGTGGGGTATTTGGGGTAGTTGGGAGGGAGCAAAAAGGTGTTTTACCTTTTTTGGGGATAAAATATGAAGTATTGTAGTGTTACTTTTCCCTTTAATGGATTAGTAAAATTATAGTGAGACATTTATAAAAGAAAAGTGAGATAAATACAATGGGACAGAGGGAGTACTAGTTTTTCCTTAATATAAGTGTGCCCAAAAAATGTAAGGTACATTTGGATGAGATAATCTCACGGTGAGATGGGACATAAATTAAACATTAGCGCTTTAACGTTCTAGGTGAGATAAGTGTGATTTATGTTAAGTTGTACCTCATTTTATGATTAAACAGTGTCATATGAGTTTTTGTAAAAAAAAAAAGTTAGATAAGTATGCATGTAACACGAGATTTTACTTGGATGAGCATCAGCCTAATCACACATGGTGAGAATTGAGGAGGACACTTGTCAATATTAGAACAGCACGATTTGTTATATTCGAGGCATTACGGTGAGATTCTATCGAGCTTTTATAATCACAAACACATATCTAGCTCAGATAGAAGGAAAAACGGGAGAAAAAAAAGGAATTGATGTTTTATTCAAATAATGACATGTCTTTATTTTAAGTAATGTTTTTCTATTTATATCTATATTCCCTCATTCCAATTTTAATAAACATTTATATATAGAAGTGGGTCTTCCATGTACCGTGCACTCTATAGTGTATTTTAGAAGCTTGAAACTTATTGCACAATAATTTACAATTTATTGTACCGAAATATGCAACTTATGTTTATAAAACATAATTGCATGTTTAGTATAACAAGTCATAAGTTTCAGTACAAAAAGTTGCAAGTTTCTAAAACACAATATGGAGTGCATGATGCATCTGATGTATATAAAACTTGGTCTTATATTAATATTTTATGTAAAGTAAATATGTTGGAGAAGTATTATGAGATATTGTGGGGTCCGTTTATGAATAAAGTGATTCTTTTCAAATAAAATCAATGTTAATTTGAGTAATTAAAGAGATATTTGGAGTAGTGTTTTTATAATTGGACCGACAACCAAACCAAACAAGCAATAATTGGCGGGTCAATCGATTTGACTGGTTGGATCGGGGTCCAACCATTAAAACGATATCTGCTTATTTTTCCAAAATACTTACCTATATTACATTAAAAAATAAAGTAAATATATATTTATAAAAAATATATAATTATAATTTATAAGTTTCATATTGAAATAAATACAATAAAGTCATAGACAACACAACACAATTTTAAATACTAAAACTTAAAATAAGGATGATAAAAATTAGGATCAAGTATAAAATTAATAAATAATAAGAAAAATAATAAAAACAATCGATTCTACCGGTTCCTAATTTTGCCGATTTTTATTGGCTGAATCGTAATATTTTCGGGAGTAATTAGACACATTTCATGGCCAGTTCCCAATTCATCTGGTTGAGCTGGCAGTTTCCCGACTCAGTATGGTTCTTTTTTTTTTTTGAGGAAGAGACGAGAAACTCCCCCCACCCGTGTCGTTGGCCCCTCAGTCGGACGGGTTGTAAATCGAAGGATGTGCCCAAGTGACAGACACTTGTGGGAGATAGTCAACATGATTCAATCCCCAGGACAAACCCTCACAATATTTCAATGGAGAATTTGTCCTACACGGGGTTCGAACCTGCGCTGCCGGGAGACTTCTCCCCACATCACCACAAACTTTACCAACTTAGTTATGCCCTTGGGGGCGACTCAATATGGTTCTTGAAACAATGGTTTGTAAGGTGAAGACAAAACATTATATTCCATTTTAATCTATGCCTCTATGCATATTAAAATTGGATGGACCAAAAAAAATGCCTATTAAAATTAAAGGGAGAGAGTATGTGTTATTGTAAATGATAAATATGAGTTATTTTTTCTTAGAGTAACATATATTAACAAACGAATTTTCTATTTTACTTTTGCGCAATTTAATTTGGAAAAATTCGGTTTACCTAGTTCAACATGCGATTGATTCGCGACTTTTTAATTCATTCTTTTAATGTGCTAATTATATTTCATGTGAAATATTTCATAGTAGTATCCCACTTTTATAGTTATAATTTTGTATTCTAAAATAAACACAACTCCCAATTACAAAAAAAAAACAAATATATATATTATAAATGTTCAAATTGCTAATATAAATAATAATGTGATTAATTTCACGTAACTCTCTCATAATTTATGAATGTTGCGTGAAATTTTTTAATAGTTTGAAAATTGCACGAAATTCTCATGTAATTTATTATATAAAGCTAAGCCTAAAACGTCCCTTCTTTTCATAAACAAGTTAACGATGTTGTCAATTTCGTATATTTTCAATATAATTATAAAATCATTAACACATTTATGAAAAAAATATGAAGAGTTAACTTTATGTAAAAAATAACAAGTTAGTTTCGTGTTATCTCCAAATTACAAAAGGATTTTATGCAATATTTCTAGAGTTGGTCTCCCATGAATCAGGTCTATGCTATGAACGTGGATTATTTGATCAATTTCACTTATTTTCAACATATTTTTCTAAATCACTAAACTTGACTCGCATTATACACTGGGTAGGGTCAAATGTCATGAATTAAAAACAAGTTTCATAGCATAAACCAAGTATATACAAAATTTTGTTATATTTCTAAATTACTGGATTTCCTACACTAAACTTAATAATAATAATAAGTAGGGCACCAATTAGTAATTTGAGATCTTGATACACCTAGTCCTCTTTACATTTGACCTTATTCGTCCTCCTTTCAATTGACCAGATGTTTATCATTAAAAAAACGTCTGATTTATGCTTTAAGCATGCCTGCAAGTCTACTAATTTGACATATCCAAAGTCGATATGATAGAACAATTAAAATTAATGTAACGAATCCATGTTTAACTTCAAATAAATTATGGCCACAATAATATAGGATAATAAAAAACTTTGGCAAAAATATTCTAAAAAACTTTCAAAATTTTATTAGTATGTAGTTTCCTGTTACTAAACGTATATTGTGGTCTACATTTTTTCTAATTTAATTCTGCTTTGAGTGTCGCAAATAAAATTTTCATATTCTTTTAAATAATACTTTTTTACTTTTTACTAGTAATGTTTTTAATCTTTCAAATTTCGAATTGGTAATTACTCTTATATTTCAAAATTCGCATTAAAAACATTTTTCAGTAACAATGGGCGGGTCTTCATTCCGTACTCGTCATTGAAAAGCGTCAAATAGCTTATTCGTAAATAAAAGCAAAAGGGTGGGTCATTTTCGTGGGACGCATTTAATAACTATTTAAGACGTCGTTACGTAAAATTAATGATATAATTTAATTTTATATATAGTATTATTACAGTAACAAAAACTATTCATTTCAAAAGAATAAACACACCACTATTCTTTTGATTTCCTTATTGTGAAGTAACGCGGAAAATAAGAGAGGTGGTAGCTAGCTCATTAATTCACCGTCACCGTCAGATGGGCAAACATATGCCCTCGTCACCTACTCACGTAGGCATGCTAAAAAAAAATGGAACCGGCGACAGTGACATAGCCAAAAATTTGAATCAGGGCCCAACTTAATAGATATCATAATCAATTATACATAAATTTAAAAATATATTTGTACTACATTAAAATTCTTAATATACTTACATAATAGAAATTGACCTACATATATATAGAATTGTTAAAAGATATTAGAAAAAAAAAGATTGACTAATTGAGCACTATGTATTCAAAGTGAAAGAGAAAATAAGTTTAAATGAAATTGAACCTTAGTTGTTAAGGAGGCCGGGACCGTCCCAACACACTATAACCACTAAGGCACTATATTAATTAGTAATAATATTGAAAATACACACATATATACTACACATTTTAAAATAGTCAGGGGGGCCCAGTGCCCCCCCTCCACCCCCTAGCTCCGTCCTTGACCGACGGTTCGAATCGGAACCGTAGGTTCCGCGGTTTCGGTTCGGGAACCGAACCGAAATCGTAAAACATACAGTTCGGTTCCGGTTCTAGCAAAATCAAAACCGGGAACCGTCGGTTCGAACCGGAAACCGCCTATCCCTTTTAAAAATATAGCCATTGAGATCCAACGGCTGAGATTAAATAGTCGTTATGGAACCGTCGTTTTGAACCATGGAACCGCCGGTTCTGGTTCGAACCGGCGGTTTTCATGACTTTTTTTTTATTACTTTTGTCAGAGGAGGATATGAGACATTCGAGAAGCATTTGAAAAAAATTCACCCCAAAGTGATTCAAAACATTACTTTCTTCTCATCTCTCTCAACTCTCACTCATGTTCTCAAAGTTTATATTACTAATTACTCTAGTCTCTCTAATTTTATATTATTTACATATTATATATATTGATACACTTACATATTAGTACTACACTATATATTATTTACATATACATTTACATATTATGGCAAGCCATCAAAGCAACAAGGGTAAGGGTAAAGACAAAGCTTCTTCCACCTCTTCCGTTCGTCTTCCAACACCACCGACACAGATCAAGTGGAGTTTAGATGATATTGAGCACACACTTGGTCCCGGTTATGAGAATCCTCTTGAAGATGAGGAACCACCACGACGTCCTACTCAAGGAAGTCAAAATCACCCAACCAACTCCGAGGCCGAGCCAACTCCAAGTCGAGCTCAACTTAAATCGAATATTTTTGCACGTCACTTTAAAAAAGTGGCTTAATTGCAAATTAAATCACGATCTTTTGCGAAATTGCAATTTAATCTAAACATTTGAAATATTGCAAATTAATCTCCAACTTTATAAGTTTTGGCAAATTAATCTTTCGTTCAGCTTCTCTTCTGCCCGGGTATGACGTGGCTGCTGATGTGGCGAACCCCTACCAAAACTACGTTGTTTTATATCCTATCTAATTAAAATAAAATACAAATTAACACCATATTTCCACGCTGGGATTGACCATAGGAATTAAAAATATATATATATTCAAACTAAAGATCCCATCATACGTATATTAGAAGCCGCAATCTTTGTGGTTAATGATAATCATAAATCTTAAAGGTAACTTAGAATCCCCAAAAAATAAAAATCTTCCAGACGAACATGTTGGGGTTATACTTGAAAGTATGCTTTTACTTTGTATAACCTATGTATTAAACACTTATTTACTGAAATAAATTATTTATCACTGTTGCTTTTAATATGATTGAATGTTATATATATTTATTGCAAACCGTTCGTAGCACGCGTTACATTGTAGTTAACGTTGTGATACCAGATCACAGAAGATCACGTTAACAGTTCCTTGTAAACGAGTGCGTGTTTCACAACTTAGATAGATCCGAACAATCTATTGGTAGAAGTTGACGTGTAAGGCTCAGATTGACTTGTCTTGACCAAGAGATTACACTAGTGCATTCGATGCGCTAAATTGATATGGACTCTTAACAAAAGATTGATTGCTTATAGAGATTTTGATATGGAACACAATGTCGTTAATATTAGAGATAAATTGCATGATATTTTAAATGAGTATGCTCTTACTAGAAAAAAAAATTCTATTGGTTTTAATAATGCTAGTGCAAATACGGCTACTATTGAAAGTCTTACAAATATTTGTCAACCATATCTTGGTGGAAAAAAATTTCATGTTAGATGTATGTCTCATATTTTAAATTTATGTGTTCAAGATGATTTAGATGCTTTGAAAGAACAAGTTGGTCATATTAGATCCGCTATTTATTTTATGCCGAGACGTATAAACTTGTTGAAAAAATGGAAAGTTTTTTGTAGAACATACAATATGCATCCCAAAAAAATTTCTTTTGATGTGTCAACTCGTTGGAATTTCACGTATAAATTGTTAAAGGAGACTATGGAGTATAAAGACGCTTTATGTACATTTTTTTGCTCAACAAAATTGTGGTTTTCGTTTATATCCTCAATATTGAGATTCATGCACTTCTTTGCGTAAATTTTAGGGAATTTTTAATGATTCCACAAAAGTGCTATCCGGTATTTATTATTGTACTAGTAATTTAGCGCTTGATTATTGTATTAAAGTTGCTCATGTGTTAAATGGAAATATTATAAATCCTTTATTAAGTGGTGCTATTTTCTCTATGATGCAAAAATGGAAAAAATATTTTACACATATTCCCGGTCTATTCTAGGTTGCTAAAGTATTTGATCCTAGAGTAAGATTGGATGGATTAATAGTATTGTTAAATATGTATTATAATTATTTATTTTCTAAGCCGGAAGAGATTGGTAATAAGATTAAAGTTACTTTAATGTCTTTATTTAGAGAATATAGTGGTCCCGATTTTGAATCTAATTTTGGTGGTGACTCTTCTATGACAAGTCAAGATGAAGATATATTATCTGATTTTTATGATGAGCGTTCTAAAAAACGTCCAAGGTCTACTTCTAACCCTTATTACGAACTTAATCATTATTTATCCTCTACATTTATTCGGATTGATGAAGATGAAGACAACAATAGTTTTAATATACTAAAGTGGTGGTCGAGGATGAAAAATACCTATCTGATATTGTCAATGCTAGCAAGGGAAATTTTTGCATCTCCCGCCTCAATCGTTGTCATTGAACAAGCTTTTAGTTTGGGAGGTTACACTTTGGATGCAACGAGATCGAATATGACCCGTTGAAAACGTGGAAAACCAATGCTTGCTTGATGATTGGGTAAGAACCGAAAAGAGAGGTCAAGAATTAATTGATAATGATGATCAAGATAACTCCAAAGAAACTACCACCGGGAGTGATGCATGAATTAAGTTGAAGATTGAATAATCGAATCGATCCAAATCAACGAGGTAAGTTTGAGGTAAGAGAACTACGTGGACTTTGATTCCTAATTGGATACGTAGACAACTTAATTTTAAGTTTCAAACTTAGAATTTCTAAGTTTATTTCTTAAATTTAAGCTCAAATCCAGTTTCTTTAAATACCCCCCCACACACACCCACCCACCAAGATTACTAGCTTATTTTAAGTTAGAATTACTAATTTGTAATAGTTCAATTATTTTGTAATAGTTCAATTACTAATTTGTAACAATTCAATTATTAATGTAATTTTCAATTTAAATTCTCATATTAACAATATGAGAATAATTAAATTTGTGTTGGGGCACAACTAAAAAGATTTTTTATTACGCTACATTGATGTACAATGTCAAACAGTGCATTAGGATACAACACGTTAATGCATGTGGTTCATGTTAAAATATTATTGGATAGTGTCCAACTGTGTAACATGAAAATAACCAACTTATAAATTAAATTTAATTATTTGGCCTAAAAATTACGAGTGACTATATTTTGTGTGGCGGTTCATAAATTAATACTCCTTTTGTTTCTCAAAAAATTGTTCAATTTTTTTTTTTGGACGTTCCATAAAAGAAGACTCATACTAAACTACACTCTCATACTAATATTCACATATTTACACAGATTATTATTTTTTAAACTCTCATATATACTCAATCCCAATGTTTTCAAAATCGGGTTGAACCGGTCAAAACCCGGTTCAACCGGAAATAACCGGTTTTTTTTTTTTAAATTAAATTATTAATTTATATTAAATATTTAAAATTTTAAATCTATATTCCTCACATTTTTCTCCAACACTTTCGATGTGAGATAAATGTATGAGATGAGACAAAATTTATAAAATATGATATGAAAAGTTATAAAATATATATTTAAATTTTTTTAGGTGTATACTTATTTTGTTTTTTTAACTAAATATAGAAAACGGTTGAACGGCCGGTTGAACCGGTCCGACCGGTTGAACTGCTGACCGGTGGTCTGTCCGGTTCGATCACCGGTTCGGATATGAAAACATTGCTCAATCCCATTATTTCATTTACTTTATACATAAGAATTTACCACATTTTCTCTTAACATTCTACTCATTATATATATATATATTTTAATTTGTATACTTAAAAATTGGAGCAAATATTTCATAAACAGAAAAATACAAGTTTATATATATATATAAATATTATTTTTTTAAATATCTTCCCAGAGTAAGTTTCAATTCATGTAAAACCTACTCATTAGTTTAATATTTAAATCCATACATTTACAATTTTACATTATCCAGTTTGGCATAACACTGGCCATTTGTAGAAATTTTGAAGTCCTGTGTAAAAAGGTCGCATAATTACATGAGTGATGCTTGTGTGCACCAATTGCATTGAATTCAATTTTAATTTGGATGAACCATGAATCCTAAACCATGTACTCTAAATCTAAACCCTAAACCATGAACCCTAAACTCTAAAGCATGAACCATTCGGGTCGGGTGAACTATGAACCACTCGAGCTGGGGTCGGGTTGGGTCCGGGCCAAAAAAAAAAAATTGAACTGAACTAAACTAAACTAAACAAAAATAAATAAATTTAATTGCACCAATTCTAAATTGGTGCCGAGGGTGCACACAAATATTTACCTAATTACATTACATTTCTTATAAAAGTGTCCAATTAATTGTTTATCAATACTTTCTAGTTTTTATTTTTGAAGGATTCAACCATAGAAGAAAGACATTAAGAACTTTTTATGAAGAATAACAAGTTTCACATTTTAATTTGTTACATCAAATATTTGACAATAATTATAAAAGAGATTGAGAGAAATGATTTTTTTTATTTAATAAAAATATCTTAATACCATTTTGGAAAAAAAAATGCATCTCATCATTACTTGATTATTTCACAATCATTTTCCGTAATCAATTATGAGTAAGTCTCTGGTGAAACTTGTTCACAATATGAAGTTTGTATCATTACATTTATAAACTAATGTCACAACACTTATTAATTGATACAATTATACTTAAAACTGATACCATAGCATTAAATTATATGGTTATTAGTTATAAGAATAATAATATCAATTTATAAGTATAATGATATTAATTTCATAATATGAATAAATTTCAAAAAGAGAGTTTGTGATCAATTATAATACATTTATAAAAGGTAAGATAAACATTTTTTTTTAAAGCCAGCTTGTTGTTCCGCTAGTGGGATGAATTGAGCATAGTACCTTTCAGCACATATCCATTGTTGGCTGATTATCCAAACCCATCGGAATGGTAGGTTTGATGGGTTATAGACTGACCCGTCCCATCACAAATTAGGCATGCTAAAAAAATCGAAACCACCAATTTCACAGTTTTGATTAAAAAGTCGAACATAAATCTTAAACGATATGATTCCGTTCTGGTTAGAGGATATTTACAATAAAAATTTGGTCGTATTGTCCAGATCAAGTATCTGTTGAAGATCTACGGTCGAGATTATTTGACCGTTGGGGACTAACCAGAATCGACAGTTTTTTAATTTTTTTAAATTATTCTTGTGAATTTCAATGACTAAAATCTAGAAATGCATCCAGCGATTCAAAAATCGATTTGAAACGGCTCATACCTCAGTTCAGTTCCGATTCCTTTTCCATAATTTTTGGAACAACCGATTCTAAAACCGTGAGCATGTCTATCATAAACTGCTTCAGTTAGTCAGCTCGTTTTGACAGTTCACAAACCACCATCATTATTGAAAAATAAAAGCATATACTATGAGCTAAATCTAATATTTAGTTTTAATAATCTAATCTTGACAAAATGATTGTGAAATAATGTTATTAGATTAATTATTTTTTATGATAAAAGCACACTAACAGTTATTAATTGATCATCATTTGTCGTTTTAATTCCTTAAATCGAATTAATTATTTTCATTAAACCATATTCGTTGTCCAACAAGCCACCGACGTGTTACATTTCTAATTAAAATTGGATTTTACTTTATCCTTTACATTAATATTACTCTTGTACGTAGTCATTTGAGCTTTGAAATTGTTATGAACGTTGGCTTTTTGGTTGAGAGCTTTTGTCTGTATCATTTGGTTAAGGCTTAGTTTGTAGTTACCCAACTAACACAAATAGACTTTAGCCAAAGTATAAGATTCACCGTAATTGTGATTCGTGATGATTTCATGTTTCTATATACATTAATTTATAAATTGTGTTGACTTTTTGTCCATTAATTAATTGTTTCGACGGTGTATTGAGTTTTGAATGAAATTTTTGGTCCTCCTTAAAAACTACACTTGACATAAATAAAATTCAATGCTTAAACTGGACCTAGACAAGCGGCCAGAAGAATAAATGGATATGTTTGACAGTTGGTGCTGCTATAAAATAAAATTATTTGTGGGCCTATTGTGTTGATATGTAAATACTTTATTGGCTTATGATATTTGATCGAAGAGTATACAATCGAGTTACTTTTTTTATACATAATTACTAACAAATCTATTTATTTAATAATTAAATAACTATTAATATTAAATATACATATAAATTACTATGTTGCACCTTATGTATACAATTTAATACATATTAAATTCTATACCAATTAACCATTGTTGTCAATGGGAACTCCATCTTGGAATTTATAACATTCATTCCACTTTTTTGTGGAATAATTTGATGTCCTAACTTTTCCAAGAATTATCTTAATTTCTGTTTATCCCTCCTTTTTATCCTAAAGATAATTATTATATTGATCACGACTCAACAAAAAAAAGAAAAAAAGGATTACAAAGATTCATGAATCATGATAGTTGTGTGAGATTTATATCTTAATCTTAAGCCTCTTTTTCCTTTTTTTCACTTCCAAAGGTTATTATAATTACTATTAGTAAAAAAATTAAGATAAATGTCTAGATAACTTTTTTTTTAGCAGCCAAAAAAACATATATTAATTAAACAACAAAGTGGAGTACAAGGCGTATACATCACAACTAAAACATTTCTAGCTACGTGATGTGTTTAATAATGTGTAGAGATTTATGAGTTAATTTTAATTATGACTCATACAACACGTATTCAGTACGTCATATTGAAGTATTAATTACTTTATTTGTGGGTCAGTCCATACAGAGCTTAGCTCTGGCTTGAAGTGGGGTCTTCGCTAGTGAACGGTGGATTCTAGTCCGCCGAATTAGTCGGCCTTGAGCCGGATACCGTGTTATTAAAAAAAATTAATTACTTCATTTGTTATACAGTATTCCTTCATTAGCTGTAGAGTATCACTTTCTTGACACTAACATCACGTTATCGCGTCAAGCCAATAACGACGAAAGTGAAATCAACAGTTTTGAGTCGACATTTTAATTAAAGTTCCAAGAAACGGGGCCTTATTTATTCGTTACTATTAGTTTTTAGTATATTCCCAACTTATATACCATTGGTAGACTTTATTTATTTGAGTGATAATTGTGTGCACCAATTGCATATGGTGTAATTGAATTTAATTTTAATTTGTATTAACAACAACTTAGAACTTGGGTAATTTTACCCTCCATTTATTTTTTAATTCCCAAACCATGAATTCAATCCCGAATCCTGAATCATGAACTTGAACCCAAACCCTGAACCATTTGGGTTGAGCCTGGGTATGATTCGGATCGATTTGGTCGGGTTCGTTACGGGTTCGGGTCTTGTTCAAATTTTGAAATATAGTATTAAAAAAAATAATTCTGAAATTCAATTACACTAATTTTAAATTGGTGCAAATGATGCACATAAGTATTTGTTTATAAACTTATTTATTGTGTGTTCCATTAGCAAGATTTGAGCTTTGTCTCGAGAGGTACCGTTCTTTTTATAAGGTCTTAATTTAATAAGTACACAAAAAATCAAGTATATTTGTGTTTATGGCACACCCCATCAAATTTGACCCGTAATAGCACCCAAATATATATATATATATATATATATATATATATTATGAAAAGTATTAATTAATTGTATGCAAAATAATATTAACACTTTACAACAAAAAAATTGATATTTTTTATTCAATGAACTATTTTCATTGTATATAACAAATTCCGCCTGTTCTTTAACTCGCATACGTGATTTTTTAATTTTTTTCATTAAATTGACCAAAAATTGAATGAAGCATAAGTGCACATGTATATGTAATTTTTCTTTGAGTAGCATTTCCGTGGAATCTATCAATGTTATGTGTAAAAATTATTACTGTCATGTACAAAAAATTTCAATGTTTAAAAATATAAAGTATTTTTTAAACAATAATTATTTTTTTGTATGAAAATAATAATTTCTATTATGTGAAATATTTTATGCATAAAAGTAATATTAAAAAATGTGGTTCACAATTTTTTTTGTCTTTTTCTTTGAATAAGATTTTTGAGGGGACGTGTGATGACGAAGGTGGTAGTGTGGAAGAATCTTCTTTCTGCCTCCATAATTGTAATGAGCCAAAAAGTATAAACTTGGTGGGATCGACACTCATTATCTTTTAATCTACTTTATTAATAATAATTTTATAGATTGATCATTTACTCAATAACATCATGAAAATAACAAGGAGGCCTCCCTAAGATGTAAAGAATGAATTATTCCGACTTCTTAAATAATGGAGGCTACATTTTGAATATTGAAGTTGATAATAATATGCAAACTAAGGCCATTAAATTTTCAATTACTTTAAAATTCTTTTAAATAATGTAATTAAGAATTTAGTTAGCTTCAATAGTAATTTATTTATAAATAATACAAAAATAATAAAAATGTAATTAATGTAAAATTGTATAAGAATATACAGTTATGAGGAATTATATAATTACATATAAAAAATTAAAATAAATAATAATAATTATAACAAAGACAAAAAAATTAAAGTAACATAGCGAAAATATGCGCCAATATGGCGCATTCCCATGGAATACTCCAAATTTGTGCAGCTCTAATTTTCATCAAATAATCTAATTTTAATATATACACATATTATGCGCCAAACTTTTTTTTAAGGTTAGGTCTTGTATGCACCCGGGTGCACCGTGTACTCATAATGTATTTTAGAAGCGTGCAACTTGTTATGCTGAAAAGTGAAACTTATTTACAAAGAAAAGTGCAACTGTTAATATGGGAACATAGTTGCATGTTTCTGTTTTAAATAGTTGCACGTTTCTGTTTTGTATAATTGCACGCTTCTAAAATGCTCTATGAGTGCACGGTCAAGACCCACTCTTTTTTTAAAACCATATTTTGTGGTTACCTTAGATTTTGATCTTTGTTATAGATTTACTAGACTTAGTCCTTTATGTTTAGGGAAATTAAATAAACAAATTAGTTTTGCACCTCTCTACAAGTTCGAACTTTTAGATGAGATAAAAAAATTTCATGGTATCAGAGTCTCTGACTCAGTTCAGATCCTGGGTTCGATTCCCGTGGAAAACACTCCACCCATTAAAAATTGTCCACTCGTTGGGCCTCCTCTCCAGAGGGAAGAAGCAATGATTCGGTCCACTAGTGAGGGGGAGTATTAGAAAATTAAATAAACGAATTAATTTCACACTTCTCTATAAGTTCGAACTTTTAAATGAGACATAGTTCTTTCACTTTACTTATTGGGTGATTTCTCAATCAGTTTTGAAATATTATAATAATTACAGTTGGAAAACAATTATACATGTTTTTAGGTTCATTAAAAAAACCATCACCATAATATCCACTCATTTTCTTTTTCAAATTAACATAACAAATTACAGAATTTCTAGATCACAATAATAATGAGCAGTGAACCGAAAGATAAATAACAAACGGTAGACGGACATATCACAAATATAAAACTTGTTGCAATGAAAATAACTTACTTCACGAATACATGTAGTACGTTTTAGTATAAATAAATTTTATATTCAGTTTATCAAATTATATATTTAAAAGTTACATTATGGAAGTGCACTTGATATAAGAAGGTCCACTTATTCATTGGCTAGATATTATATACACTAGATGCATAGAACACTTCATAATGTACTTTTAAAGCATATAACTTATTATACTAAAATATACAATTTATTTTACGAACATAGGTTACACGTTTCATTATAAATTAACTGTATATTTCAGTATAATAAATTATATATTTAAAAAATATATTATAAAGTGCACAATACACCTCATTTGTCCGGACCTACTTATCACCAAATTAATACACTCTAAGTTTTGCCAAAAAATACTATAATTTTTTTATTTGATCGGTCAAACCCAGTGAAACCACTGCTAACCAAAAAGAAAAAGTAAAATCTGCCGACTCAATCGATTATTTTTCCAAAATATTTTTAGTACAAATTGGCCCAGTATGTTTTAATTCAACCGTGAAAAAAAATTCATTTTATTAAAAAATTCAAACATACAGATAAATATTGAATCAATTTATTCATTATTAATTCTCTAATAAACCACATTGAACCACCTCCAATTTTTATTTTTTTTTGAAAAAACAGTATTTTAAAATTTAAAAAGTACCAAATAGATAGGCTCAGCTCATTGCTCATGAATGGAAATTTCTCAACACAATTAGATTGGTCAAAATTAGGAAAATTTATATTTTATCTCAACTTGGGGTCAATAACCCACTTGCCATATATAACAAGCCTAATTACTTAGGAGAATTAATATCTGAGATTAGCCTACTGTATGACAAGATTCAGAAGATGTAGCTAATTATTTCAATTTTAAATCCATCCTCACATCATTTAATCAAAAAAATAAACTCCTTCATTCCAAAGTGCAAACCCAACATTAGGGGGCCTGTCGGCATGATCTATGTTGTGTTTTTATATATTGAAATAACACGGCAAACATACTTGCCTAAGAAAACATTCACAAGTTTATGATATGGCTGGGCCACTTTTGGGCCTTCTAAATGGGCTAAGTTGCAAGAATTCCAAATTATTTGGGACCACAATAATTGAGGGACATGATATTTCCTTTGTCTCCACTCTACCAAAATAATTGAATAAAAAGAACAACTTGATCTGCAATAATAAACACATTCCTTGAAAAAGAAAAGGAATAATACACATATTAAAATAGAGGAATATGACCAACTAACTATAAGAAGCGAATTATTTTAGAATAGTGCAACGACTTCATACAAGTTGACTTCAATCTCACATCATATCCAGGCTTTGCAGCTCTTGACCTGAAGGAATCCATGGAACTAAGCTTTAAGGTCAGTATATCCAATCATTTTGAACATACCATTATCATATTTTCACCTCTCAAATCACATGTAAATTATCTGTTTTCCTTTGTTGCTTAATGTTTTCCTCTGAGCTCATTTCCAATTCAATTTACACATTAATTCATTGTTTTTTTGGAATGATTATAGTTACTAGTTTGATAATTCATTCTGCTTGCACATGTTTGAAAGATGAACACAAGTGCTTCTATATATATACATCAGAATACTCTCAAATCCTATACAAAAAAAAGTGGGAAATAATTCATATACATCACAAAAAATTAAGAAATGAACTATACATTGTCAGAATTCCTAAGCTGATTGAAAGGGTTTGAAGTTGGGCAGTTTACAACAATGAGTTTGTAGCCTGAAGCCATGTTCCCCACCCAATCGACGAGCCACGAAACGAGGCCGATGAGTATACACACACCCCATAACTTATGACTCAACCCCGGACTACTGTCAAGTAGTTCCTCAGCCATTTCAAACACTCCTTGACATATAACAAAAATTACCAAAGCCATCCAAAACCAAGAATTGTTGTGCAATAGCCCTCCGAAAATGTTCTTCTTTTCAGGCTCCCTGGCGATGAATATGTTGAACATCTGGCACAGGAAAAACCCGTTGTAT
Source organism: Stenogyne calaminthoides (assembly GCA_037126765.1). NCBI lineage: Eukaryota > Viridiplantae > Streptophyta > Magnoliopsida > Lamiales > Lamiaceae > Stenogyne > Stenogyne calaminthoides. The sequence continues at coordinate 41,669,795 of JBBCBC010000004.1, read as the reverse complement.
ATGACCGATTTAACACGACCACCGCTCGTGCCTAAGATCATCTGACCTTTATGCTGCAGAGATACGAAGACGGTAGTTTGGTAGGACACTTGGAGGGCGATGTTCCTCCACATTGACTTTGTTATCAACTTTGCAGATGGCTTGTAATCTGGCAGCATTGTCATCAGGGCCGTAGTCGATGGCCCTGTAAGCAAGGCTAAGCCTCCGACTAGCCCGACGACTAGATTCAACCAGAATAGTTGGACTGCTGTTATGGGGGCATCTCCCCATAACACAACTGCTGTAAAGTTGATCAATGAGCTTGAGATTGCCAGAATTAGCTGCAGTTGAATGAATTTTCTTATGTTTTCTTGAAAGCACCTGCCGTTCTTGATGACATTTACCAAATATGTGAAGCAGTTACCCCGCCAAATGCTGATTTCGCAGCACTCTCTGGCTACATGAGAGCTCCAACTCCCGTACGTGATGCCAATATCTGCTCGTTTCAAAGCAGGAGCGTCGACCGTTCTCTGCCCCAAAAGTGCAACAACTTGGCCTTTTTCCTGCAAACTTTTTATGAGAAGTATCTTGTCTGAAGGGAGGCAGTTTCCCAAGATTCGAACCTTTTCCACGTTGTTTGTTCTATATTCATCACTCCACCCTCTGAACTCTTCAGCTGTGAGAACTAGATGATCATCTAAGCCATTTATTAGTCCAAACTTATGGCCTGTTCTTTCGAGGGCATCAATGTTGTTGTCTACTGAGGCAAGTACAGTCGTGATCCCAGCTTCTTTCAGAGTCGAAACTGCTCTCTCCGTATCTTCTATTCTCGTGTCTTTCATGCTTATCATTGCTAGCAAGATTAAACTATCTGGTTCAAATGATGCCTCGTGATCAAAATCTTCAACGCGCTTACAAGCGTAAGCAATCACTTGTGCTGATGGTTCAATGTGCATAAGACTGACAACCTTCTCAAGCTTCCTCATTTTTTCATCATCTATTTCCAATATTTGGCCATCAATGCTATAATGATGTGAACACATTGATAGAATATCCTGAGGTAGTCCTTTATAATGCAAGTAACCCCCGTTCCCATCTTTCTCCATCAACACTCGAAAGGGGTAGCTTCGTCCAATGTCCCATCTCATTATTTTGCATCGTTCAATCACATCCTCTCGTTTCATCCCCAACTTCTCTTCAGCCCAAGCAATGAGCGGCAAATTCTCAAACTCCAGATCGTTCAGGGGTGGCAGAAGCAGCGTACCAATCCCGTCACACACGCCTTCAAGAACTTCCGAGGCCACAACAGAGCTTTCATCGACAAATCCTTCACCAATACAAAACATGTCGATTTCCTTGTCATGCTCCGTCATCCCTCCAAACTTGTCTGTTACAATGGTCGTAACGGACGCCATCTTAACAGAAGTGAAACAGTCTCTCTCAGAGGCTTTATCTCCTAGTATTTTAGAACTCCATAATTTGGCTGCAAGCGCAATTGAAAAGGGAATGCCTTCAACAATCCCTATCAATGAAACACTGAGTAAAGTCATCAAGACTCTCGCTGTCCCCCTCGACCCTGTGATGATTCCCTTGATGGCATCCATAATCGTTCTTGCCTGCGTAGGCTCTCCTCTCGAGTCTGGTCTAAATCTCCTCTCGTCATCCAATTTCCCCGCTTTGTATCGCAGAAAAAGCACTACGAGGATCAAGATAGATATAAGCAAACCAACTATCTGCACACAAGTGTTCAACTTATGAAGGTAAGACTCAAACTTGCACTCGGTTTCTGCAGACGACTCATTCGCCTGGCTCATCATCTCACCCCAAGCCGTGTCCATGACCGTAGACGTGACCAGCATCCGACCTTCTCCATTCATCACCCTCGAACCATAAAACAAAAACGGGCTGTTTTCATCAATCACGCCCTCATCGAGTTCAAGTCCTAAACCAGATACGAAGAGACCATCGCCAGGAACGTGATCACCCCTCTGCAGGACCACAATATCGCCAACTTCGAGATCAATTTGATTAACAAACTGAATGCCACCTGCTCTCACTACTCGCACAATCAACTTCCTCCCTTCCATCCCCCATGAATCCTCCGACTTCTTGTGGGACCGCGCCACCCAACAGTTACGAATAGCATTCCCCACGACAATCAACAGGACAGTGATCATTAAAACTGCCCCGTTAAACCAACCCTCATGTAAGCCATCCTCGTTGATCCCGAACCACAGGGACAATGCAGCAGCGCATGAGAGAAGAAAGACAGTTATATTGTTGGAAGCTCTTAAAAAGGACGAGACGATAATAAAGAGTAATCGGGATAGTTGGCTTGGCTTGCATACGAAGGTTTCTCGAGGAGTGGTGATTCCATTTTTCAAATCAGTGTTTAGTGCTTCGGCTACTCCTCTAACTCCTCCATAATTGTGAAGCTCTTGCAAGTTCTTTTGCCGTACAATCTCAGTGACACTATTTCTCTGGATTCGTTGGAGCTCGATGGTGCGACCTGGATGATCAACACTCGACGTGTCCTCATGTGTAGTTGAGTCTGACGAAATCTTAACTATTCCTGAATCCTAATTAGCCAAAAAAATGAATAGTTAGTAATAATCCATAAATATTTTACGTGTGCCATAACATTACTCCCTTCATTCGACAAGGATAGGTTTAAAGAATCTATTTGTTTAAGGGCTAATGATATTTACCTATCTAAGTAACTGGATTAGCTATTCCAAATTTCTAACAAAACAAAACATGATCAGCAACATAAAAACAGTAGCAGCAATATAGGGAAAAAAATTCCTGGAAACAGCACTAGCTGCAGTGGTTTGGGAAAGTAAATAAACTATTAATAATTGTTTAGAAAAAGAACTTGTCCCAAAGTTTACCTGAGAGAGTATGTTAGTGTCGCCAGAGTTAGTGGGCGAGGTAGAGGTGATTTCGGCGGCGTAATTAGCTCCAAGCTTGAATAGTTCAGTGGATCGAACGAGCAATATAAATTTGAACAACGTGTTTCTTGCACTGTTACTACTGATACTCTCTGCTTCACAAACAGATACTTCTTCTTCTTCTTCTTCTTGAGGGGTCTCCAGAAGTGATTCCTGGGCTTCAACATCGAAACTCGCCTCCACTGAATCCGACATCCCTTCTGATTACATACACCAAAACAATATCATGCACCAAATTCAATCATTTTGGTTTTGATTTTGGCAGTACGTAAATTTCATGAATTACGAAATTTATAACTGCGTAAACGGAGAGAACTTGGATCCCTCTATTCACACAGTTTTAAATTTCACGAATTTCCTTGTGAAATTTATGTAACTGATTGAATCGATATTTGAATCCATGGAGTTTGAATCACCAATAGTCCCATAATTTTTGCTACAAATAGATTTAGTCTCATAAGTTTTTTTTATCGCTGATTTAGTATCAACGACAAAAAAACTTATGGGACTAAATTTATTTGAGACCAAAATTATGGGACAATTTGTGATTCAAACTCAAATCCATTAGTATTACTGTATACAGTGAAGAGCAATGTATAACTGTATAAAGTAACGGAAAGGCTCAACAGATGTATACTTCGGACTGAGGTTCCAGAAATAGAAAACTCTTTTCTTTTTTTTTAAATAAAGAAACAGATTTTTTAGAGAGCTAATTTTTTGGTGAAAAATGAAAATAGAGAGATAGAAGCCAATACTCTTCTTAAATCTTAATGTTCACACTTCTTCTTCTTCAGCTCGTTTTTATAGGCGAATTACATACTAAAAAGAAAATTAAAAATGAAATTAGAAACTGCCTTGAAATATACAAAACGCGTAGCCCGGATATTGACATTTCGCATTGCAATTTTGCAAATGAACTCATCTATTATCAAAGTCATTGTACAATTTTTAGTCATTAGAGACATAAAAAAACAAGTAAAAAAGTAATTTCATATGTACAATTTTTCTATTTTTAATGAAAATAATAAATATATAGTATTTTAAAACTCCTAATACAGTATAACTTATGACCCTTTAAAAATATTTGCTGGTTTAACATATCAAACGTCATTTTACTTTTATATTTTTTTTAACGTACAAATATGTTGTAATAACATTATACAAATTTCAGTTAAAAAATTATTTTAACTTGAAAGAAAACTACTTTTTTTTTATATATTTTTGACAAGAAAGTACTTATTTTTAATTGTGTACAGATTATATATGATCAATTTTTTTTTTTTTCTGAAAGCAAATTTTATATGATCAATTGAGTCATAGACTCATAGCTCAATGGAAAAATCTGAACAATGAGGAGGAAATGTCCATCACGCGGTACTAACGCGGTACCAACGCGGCGAACGGCATCATTTCGTTTCTAATCTTTTTACATACAGGAAAGTGAATTTGGGATGTGTTTTAGTAGCATGCTATTACGACACGTCGACACCTGCAACTTTGAAAATATGTACACATATTAGTTTTATTATAAAATATTACCTATTTATTTCATGTATGTTTAAGGTAAAAACTTAAGAAAAAACATAGCAATTGCACTTGCATACAAAACCTTGCTAATTTATTGATTTGATCAACAAATAATTAAATATGCACTTCAGAAAGATTTTTTTTTACCCCGGTAAATAATGTTGAATCAAATTTAAGGGCCTGAAATCGCAATGAAATCATTTGTTCCATTATTGATGTTATACTTTTTATTCCATAATATGAATTGACAACACGTGAAATAATAAAAAGTATCTAACGAATCATCATATTTTGAGTTTATATGTTAAAAATTCAAGCGGGTGAAACATCAATGAACTAAAATGTAATGAGGGTGTCCTAATTCTGTTCAAGCTCCAAAGAAACACTTCAATGAGGCTGTACAACAATTGATTATCAAGAATTTTTACAAGGTATTAGCTGCTTTTCCTGAATAATATTAATTGTTTTTCATTCACAGTATTAGTTATGCATCATGGAAACCAAGGAGATCAATTGGGGACCAAAGCCATTTAGATTTGTTAATGCTTGGTGCTCCCATCCGGAATTCCTAAGTTTCGTGGAGAAGGCCTGGACTAGCTATGACATTGAAGGTTGGGGTGGCTTCAAGGTCAAAGAAAAACTCAAAAGATTAAAAGAGGACCTGAAGAAATGGAACATAGAGATTATTGGGTCGATGGAGCATAAAATCAGCAAATTAAAAGATGACATCCAAGAGCTCGACCTCTATGACGATGTTTTTGGGCTTGAGGAGACCGAAATGATCAAAAGAAAAGAAGTGACAGCTGAATTGTTTAGGTGCCTAAATCAAAGAAACAACCTTTTAGCTCAAAAGGCGAAAATTAGGTGGCTCAAGGAAGGGGATGTGAATTCTAAATTCTTTCACAGGGCGATCAATTTTCGCAGAAAAGGGAATGGCATTGCAGGGCTTTTGTTAGATGGGCAGTGGACGGAGGATGTGAAAGTTGTGAAAGACGGGGTCGGATCTTTCTTCAAAAAACACTTCAGCCAGGAAAGCATTGCACGCCCAAAGTTGACATCAAATCTCTTCTCCAAAAAGTTGTCCCCAACAGATAACTCCTTTCTCTCAGCCCCTTTTACTGAGGAAGAGGTGAAATCTGCAGTTGATAATTGCGAAAATTCCAAGAGCCCGGGACCGGACGGCTTCAACTTCAAATTCATCAAGGTGTGCTGGGCTGTTTTAAAGGAAGATTTTCTCCAAATGATCTCAGATTTTCATGTTCATGGCAAGCTAGTTCGTGGAATCAACCCGTCCTTCATTGCTCTCATTCCTAAAAAAGAAGATGCAACATGCTTGTCGGACTATAGGCCAATCTCCCTCATCGGCTGCGCCTATAAAATTCTTGTAAAATTACTTGCGTCCCGACTAAGCAAAGTAATGGATAGCTGATTTCTACCAATCAAAGCGCTTTTGTGGGAAAGAGAAATATTATGGGACGGGATTGTAATTCTTAATGAGGCTGTAGTTGAAGCGAAGAGGGGAAAATTGGAGAGAGCTTTCTTCAAGATTGATTTTGCTAAGGCATACGATTCGGTGGATTGGAAGTTCTTGGATATGATGCTAAAAGGCTTCAATTTCTGACATAAATGGAGGAACTGGATCAAGGAGTGTGTCTCAAGCGCATATGCCTCAGTGTTAGTCAATGGTAGCCCTTCTGCGGAATTCAAGTTGGAAAGAGGCTTAAGACAAGGGGATCCTCTATCCCCTTTCTTATATTTGCTGGTAACAGAGGGACTCAGTCTGTTGGTAGGCAGAGCGACAGAATTGGGCCTATTCAAAGCTGCTGAAATTGGGAAAGAAAAAGTTCAAATTTCTCACCTACAGTATGCTGATGACACAATCTTCATTGGATCAGTGAGCCCCCAAAATGCATGGGCGATGAGAAGGATCTTGAAAAATTTTGAACTACTCTCGGGCCTCAAGAACTGTTGTTTGATGGGTCTAAATGTGGATGAGAATCGAGTTAGAGAAATGACGGATATTCTTGGCTGCGACATTGGGGGGATTCATTTTTCTTACTTGGGGATTCGAGTTGGAGCAAGTTACAAGAAACCAAGTGAATGGAGTAGCTTGGTCCAAAAATTCCAGAAGAAAATGAAGTCTTGGGAAGATCGGAAGATCTCTTTTGGGGGACGCATCACTCTCCTAAATGCGGTGTTATCTTCATTACCTATTTACCAGTTTCCCTTCTACCAAATACCGAAAACTACCTTGTGTGAATTATCCTCTTTGCAACGAAAATTCCTTTGGGGCGAGTGTGAGAACAACTCTAAAACATGTTGGGTGAGCTGGAAAAATATTTCAACCAAAATCTTTGGGGGGGCTGGGGGTGTTAAATAGGATTTTATTGGGAAAATGGGTATGAAGATTTTTGGTGGAAAGTAACAGCTTGTGGGTTAGAGTCCTTAGGTCATTGTATGGGAACATTGACATGGGGGAGTCGGGTTTTGTGACGGAGGGTAGATGGAATAGTATGACTAATTGGTGGAAAGATATTTTGAATAACGTGTCGGGTGAGGGGGGGAGATGGTTATGGGGTAGATTGGAGAGATGTATAGGCAATGGAAAAAACATTAGTTTTTGGGAAAGTAGATGGGCGGATACAGAGTCTCTTAAAGATAGGTTTTATAGGCTATATCACTTGAGCGCTTTGAGGGAGGCAAAAATTGGTGAGATGGGAAAGTGGGAGAATGGGTCGTGGTGTTGGGAGTTGAAATGGAATAGGACACTTTTTGATCGTGATACATTTTTTATTAATGATCTTATTTGCTTGATTAACAGGATCCAATTAAAGGAAGACAAGGAAGATACCTGAAAATGGAAGACGTCCCCTGATGATCACTTCAAGACAAAGAAAGCATACGACATCGTAAGCGCTCCGGAAAATCTGGTACGGAGGGGGCCGAATGCTCGAGGAATCCTTAGCCAATGTTGGAGTAAAATTGCTCCAATTAAAACCTCGGCGATGGCGTGGCGACTTTTACAAGACCGGTTACCCACGAGAGAAAACCTCACAAGGAGAAACATTCTACCACAAAACAGCAATGTTAACTGCCCGTTATGCAACCTTCGTTTGGAATCAACCTCTCATCTCTTTCTTGAGTGTCATGTTTCGTCCAAAATCTGGTATGCTTGCTTTAACTGGTTGGGTATAATAGGGGTAGGACATAATCAATTGTCAAGGCATTTCTTAGCATTTGTTGGGACGCTTGGTGGCATGAAAGGTGAAATGTTTGGAACAAGTTTGTGGATTTGTATTGTTTGGACTATTTGGAAGGGCAGGAACAAAATGATCTTTGAGGGAAAAATTTTGATTGGGAGAAGACTTTCGATGAAGTTAAAGGCAGATTTTGGAGTTGGTGCTCGGTGAAATATCCCCTATTTTGTAATTACTCTTTCTCAGATTGGTTAGCAAATCCTAGAAAAATATTAGATTGTTAATGACTTTGTAAAGTTGTAAAGCCGTAAAGCTCTATACTGGACTTCTGTCCATTTTCTTTTAGCAATAAAAGAACCTTTTTCTTATCAAAAAAAGTATTAGTTATGCATCATTTATTAATTAAATAGATAATTTTATTAGCTAGAGCTGAGAGGAGGGGAAATAGAACATTGGGCTTTTGGCCCATAATAAAATGGAAGAGACTAGAAAGGGTGCCTACAGCCCACAGGCCTCGCAATAGTCTCTCCACTGGGCCACTTCCACCAGTTCCCACCACCCCAATTTACGTTGAAATCTCACTTCATAAGTTGCAACAAAATAATTTTGGATTTTGTATCTGTAATAGTAGTAATAAAAAATATAGAGTTATCAGAAAACATGAAGTACAGCAGAGAATTCACATAGCAACTGGATATATATTTATTTCGGTAATGCTAAATGGGGTGAATCCCTCGGAGTAAATGTGTATTTTTTTTATTTTATCCTTAACGAGACTTGTCTCCACTAATTCATAAAAGACTTCATTAAAGGTAAAACAATGAATATATCACCCGAAATGACGAAAATACCTTTATCCTCCCTGAGTGAATCTGATCAAATAACATAGTCCTATTTATTTATGTAGTAAGTGTTGCATTAGGACCATCTCACACTGGTACAAAACATAATTTGAGAATTAACTCTCAAACATTTAAAAAAAAAAGAAATATTAATTTGTGTTAGTTTACAAATCGTTTTACTATGAAATCTCACACAAATTTTTATCATATTAGGAACGATCCAACTTAGAGGTAAGGGTGGACAGGGTCTTGGGCCGCCTCAATTCCGAAAATAATTTTTTTTTTTTGAGAGCCCGAAAATAAAAATTAATTGTAGATCAAATTATGTTTTAAATGATCCGCATCTATCACTGTTATTTCACTAATTGTGAAGTAATTAATACTATTTCTATTATTCTTATGTCAATTATTATAAGTTGACTTATAATTGTATATATAGATTTATAATATATATAATAATTTGTTTAATTTTACTATCATTATATTTAAAAATTGTGGTGTACTACAATTTTTATTAGTTTGACCCCAACAGTTTTTTTAAAAAAAAAAAAAAAATCCCAACTCCTCCCCCATGACATTATTGGTCAATTCGGTCTAGTTAGTGGTGTTTTAACAATTAAGCTACTTTTAAATTTTATACATACGTTTCTTTTTAATTAAAAAATCTGTTTTTCTTCTAATTTTTAATTTTGAAAATAAAATAAATTTACGTAGAAAAAAACCCTCGCACGAAACTTTGTCGTTATGAATTTGATGGTTAAAGAGTGGGCATGATGCAGTAAAGGAGGTTGAAAAAGAGTGAATGAAAGAATTATAAAAAGCAAAAGGTGATCCTCTCTTTCAACCTACCCGCAAATTAAAGTAAAGGTGATGGAAGAAGGTGAGAAAACAAGTGCAGAATGAGTACACATATACAAACACAATCGCTACTCATCCTAAACAACAAGACACATTCATTTTTATTTTCTACACTAAATAATGGGATGCAAGGAATTATAAATTTCTCTACAAATTTTAACTTTGCTTAATTATTTCAGTTGCAATATAGATGGACTAAAAGTTTTTAACTCATCAATAAATATATCTTCTTGCAATAACTACTTGAATGATAAGTAACTGAATGCTTAATGTTGGATCACTTCATGAAGTAATTTGATAATCTTATTAGTTATATATTCTCAAATCATGCACTGTACTATTTATATTATCATACCATTTTTTTTTACGGATATATTATCACACCATTAATTAGTAGTATTATATATATTACAATAAAAGGTCCCTGAATATTTGATAGTTAATCGATCAGCTTCCATAGAGAGCATTAGAGTGAGCTTATTATAATTTTCAAAATACTAATGTTCTTAATTATCGTGAAATTTGAAACACGTTTACTTAAAGGACCGACATATATACTACTGGTATGTGGGTCACCCGGGTCGTGTCATGTGTGTCACTTCTTCACTAATTGTGTATATATATGTACATCATATTATTCCCAGGCGTGGTGAATTCAAGTGCTCGCGCGGGAACCAACTTGAATTCAAGGATTTGCTACTGAATTTATTTAAAGAATAATTATAGTGGCAACGCAAATTAATGTATTGATGATTTTTTAGACTGACAATATGAATTCAATATATCCATCAATTTCGTCTAAGGTAATTTCAAAGAATATGAGTGGAATTAAAACGCATTATTAACTTATAAAAATTAAAATGAGATGATCTCATATATGAAACGGGATATAATTAAATTGACATAAATCAACATTCACTTCTTTCAAAACAAATTAACATAAATCAACAATCACTCCTTGCAAAATGCTAAAACATTATATGCCCAAATTATGCTTCATTTTATCGTGACATTACATGTTTCATGCGAGTGTGTTTCTTAATGATTTAGATAAATTTTGATATCGAACCTTTCGTATTTTGAATCTCGAACTTAACCATATCATGAAAATATTTTATTGACAAAAACATATATAAATTCATATAATTTAAAGAAAAAGAGTATGTCTTCGCTAAAATTTATTCATAATTATATATATGAAACTAATATCATAACATTTATCAACTCATATTAATATAAAGTGATATCATTAATTGAACACAATGCTAATAATATTAATTTATAAAGATAATGATTTTTTTAAATTGGGAAAAGGTGTTTTATTGCGAAGGCTAGCTTTCAAAACCACAGGGAGATATTGAGTGCAAAGAATACAAATTTTCAGTGCTAGCATAGTTAGAAATCAGAACAATGGCTCTAGGATTTATTACCCACTTATTCAGAGATCAACAAATTAAAATTTTCGTCAAGAATCAATTCCATAGTCTTTTTTTTCAATTCCTTTATTATTTTCGCCAGGTTGAATTTCAGACCTTCAAAGATAAGTTTATTCTTTACCTTTCAGATTAACCAAACTACACACTTCTAAATACATACAACGATTTTTGTTCCTTTCTTGCCTTTGAAGATCCCCGAGTGCATTATAAAACGACTTTGAATGTTATCGTGAAGTCACTACAAAAAAATGGAGAACTCTATGAAACTTTTCAACATGCTTACAAAATTTCCGACGAAAATATATAATTTCATTCTTTAAATCTTATTGTCTACGACTTGCCTACAATTTTTTTCAATTATATAGACATTTTCATTCATAGATAAATTTACCTACAGAAATGTAATTTATAGGTAAAAAATTAAACTACAAATATAATTGCTTACAGAAATATAAATTGCCTAAAAAATTATGTGTAAAAAAATATTTGTTTAGGTAATTTGTTGGCCTACGGAAATTACAAATGTGTAGGCAGTTTGTTTATAGGTAATTTGTTTGCCTGGTGAATTATTTGTGTAGGTAATTTTTTCTTAGATTTTTTTAAAAATTGATAGGCAATCCTCATTTTTTAAGGACCAAATTATTTTTTTAGAAAAATTTCGCAATCAATTATTCATTTTTTTTGTAATGATTGAGTGGTGATGATATCAATTTATAAATTTAATGTTATTAATTTCATATCAGGAATAAATTTCATTGGAAAGTTTGAGTAAAAAAGATATTTTAATTCTAAATTAACAAGTTAAGTGTTTATCCTTTTCTGAAGTGCGAATACATGTATAGTAATTAGAAAGAGATAGGGGTGGACATTTTTTTTCAGGTATTGGGTACCCGACCTGATCGGGTCGGGCATTTCTTAAGATTATCAAATTTTGGGTACCCGAATCCGATCCAAAATTATGTGATCGGGTATCGAGTACCCGAGCTTTTATATGTAATTATCATTTTTTATTATTTTTTCATTTTTTTTAAAATCGGGTATTTCGGGTGCCCGACACTTCGGTTATCCAATTTTTCGGATCCGATAAAACCCAGTCACTTTGGTTACTCAATTTTTCGGGTCGGGTTCAAATTTCTTAAGTAACTACTGAACCCGACGTACCCGACCCGACCACCCCTAGTAAGAAATAAGATTAAAGATACATATATTATCCGCATTTTCAGGCAATTAAATAATCTAAGGGCATATTGAGATTAATCTTTGACATATGTGTGACATCACCGAGTATGATTAAATATTTAAATCTTTTCTCTAAGGCTCTGTTTGGACAGAGAGGATTTTAAATGAATGTATTTGAAAAATAATAAATTTAAAAATGCATATATTTCAAATCATGAATTGTCAAGAGATAGGAGATAAGGGAAGAGAGTGAAGGGGGGAGAGAGAGGAAAGGGGTAGAGAGTAGTGAATTTCAAATGACATAGTTTTGATTATGATTTGAAATTTCTTCATTTTAAATTAGACTCAAATCTAAGTATTTATAAATTAATTTAACTCAAGTGGAGAGAATGATAATTTGCGTGTAAAATTCACGGATTTCAAATCCGTCAATTTAAACTGAGCCAAATGAAAATGAAAAAAAGGAAGGATATGTTTTGAGATTGAGAGATATTTGAGAGAGTTTGGTAAGTGCGAGAGAATGAAAACACCTGAGTGGTGACAACACCCCCTCACAATGCGCTAACTCACTCCCCTCCAAAACCATCTACATCAAAACCACGCGCACTCTTCAAATTCAACTTTCCCAATTCTTTTCAAAACTTTCTAAATTAATACTATGATTTTGCTATTTAATTAAATACTCCTATTATATATAAACATCAAAACAAAGTGTGTGTAATATTTGGGGTGGGTGGGTGGGTGGGCAGGGGGTAGCACCATAATTAAAAAATTAGAAGCATCCTATCACCAACAGCTTTCATCCTGCATGCCATTTCCTTCCAATTGGACAAGGACAAAATATTGAATTGAGAAATGGAGAGAAAATGTTTGCTTGTTTTTCCATTTATCAATGCGATAGATAGAGGGAATGTTGGTCAGTCTTTTTCCTAATTTTTAAATACATCATGGTACCATTATTCTTTAATCACGCAATCCCCTTACATTTATTCCCACTTCTAATGCTTGTCATCTTCTTTTCCTCCAAACGCTACATTCCAAACCCTCTCACCACTAACAAAAAAGATCAAACATGCAACCATGAAGAAGCAAAAAAATCAAAATGTTTGAATAAAAAGATGATTATTAAGTTCACATCGAATGTATGTAATTAACTTTAACAAAAAGTAGTCATAAAGAAAAGTTGATGTGCACTAATAAGAGACGTTTTGCTAGTTTGGACAACCTACGTAGCATCAGTCCCAACCTAGTTACCTATTATTATTCCTCCAAACACGCCCTTCCATGTGCTACTATTTAGTATTTACTCCCCTTTTTTGGCCTTTCTCCAAATCCATTTTCTCCCCCACAAAACACGTCGCAAGATTGGCCTCTTATCTTTTTCTTCTTGGATTTTTCTTCTTAGCTCTCGATTCTCACTTCTTCTTTTCTTGAAAACCCCATCTCAAAAAAATAAAAAAAAAAAACAAAAATTAAATAAAAATAAAAATATTAAACCCCATGCATACACGCTCTCTATATATAAGCGTACATCAAACCATGCAATCAACAATTAACCTAATTGCAAATTTCTTCCTTCTTGAATCTTGACTATTGATCATAATCATATCTCCACAAAATCGATTTTTACACTTCATACATATACAAAATGCTAAGAGAAGGCGACCGTGGTCTCTCCGTAGTCCCTTTATTGCAAGAGAGATTCCGGCAACTGCAAAGAATGAAGGAGCTCAGACAGGGGCAAGAGCTCCTGAAAATGTTATCGGAATCTGAAAGATCAAACAACACTCCACCCGCGGTTCATAACTATCATGAGCTCATAACAACAGACAAGTTTACGGCCGGCCAACAGATGCTTCAGTTTCCTCCTAAACCACAGTGCCAGCTGCTTTCGCTGTCGCTCTGGCCAGATTCATCGCCAATAATATTCAAGCACGAGGAATACCGGGCCGCCAATTTGTGGGGCCCGTCGAATCTTTCGAAGTCGCTGTTTACTGATGCGCCTCTTGTTTGTGATTTACCAATCACGCTTGATCAAAACTCTGCCTCTGCCTCTGCCTCTGATATTGATACTTCTCTTCGTCTGTGAAACGAACCTTTTTTATATTTTCTTCTTCTTTTTTCACTTGATTTGGAGAAATTGGGGTTTGTAGTACGTATTAATTATGTAATGTCATATAATTGGGTTTTGGTTATTGCGTGAATTAGTTATATATATATATATTGTCGAGCTGTTGGAATATACTTGTCACGTTTACTTTAGGTTTGCTTCACATCGAAATATTAAGAAAACAATAATCTTATATATATGCAATATATATAATAATTACAATATCGATCCCACCACATATATATTTATTATCATGTATTATATGTACATGTGGAAGATTTGCAGATTGAAGAAGTAAAAAGTTACTTAGGGCTGGGCCGGGGATTAAGTTTTTTTTTTTTAGTGAAGTAATTTTGCATCGTTTTGAAATTGGTCCCAATTGATTTGATTTTTTTAATTTTTGTCCTATAAATTTTCAAAAAATTTGAAATTAGTCCTTTCACCTGGTATATCAAGGTACAATTAAAGCAGAAAACCGTCACGTGTGTAATTATTTTATTTTTCCCTTTAATTTTGAAGCATCATTTGAACTTTTTTAATCCTAATAATTTTTTGGTCGGGTTTTGGGGTGAGTTAAAAAACAATTTGTATATTAAAGATAAAACAAATCGTGTCGGTTTACTGGGTCTAAACTGGTCAGAAAAATACAAAAATAAACCAAAATATGTAGAAATCACTCTTGTTCCCTAAAAAATTACGCAGAATAATTCAGATCCAAAATAATTAGGATTAAAAAAGTCTAGGTGTCCTTTCGAAATTAAAGAAAAAAAGAATTACATATGGGGCAGCGGTCAGGATCTCCTGTTACACAATGATGTTACATCTCCTGTTACATTTTTTAGATTTGTGTCATGTGTTGATCTTAGAATATTTATAAATATAAGAATAACACCCTAACATAACTCTTTTTTTCTATTTAGGAAATTATATTTATTTTTAGCAAAAAATTAATCCCTTCCAAATTTCATTCCAAAAAATCTTATAAACATATTTATAATTAATTAATTTAAAATAACATATAT
Source organism: Stenogyne calaminthoides (assembly GCA_037126765.1). NCBI lineage: Eukaryota > Viridiplantae > Streptophyta > Magnoliopsida > Lamiales > Lamiaceae > Stenogyne > Stenogyne calaminthoides. The sequence continues at coordinate 41,654,694 of JBBCBC010000004.1, read as the reverse complement.
AGATTAAGAAATAATTATGTTTGCTAATTACATGGAGTATGTATATTATACGGATTTGATCATATGCCCGCAGGTGGGCACAAACTAATATGTTCACCGCTTATGTGGCGCGCCACATATGCAAGATCTTCACCATCATTTAATTAGTTTCTTTAATTAATTCAATCTTCTCGTTAATTATATAAACCTAAACCATAAATTATGAACCCTAAACCATGAACCATTCGGGCCCGAGTGAACTATGAACCACTCGGGCCGGGTTTGGGTTCGGGTTGGGTTGGGTCCGAGTTTGTTAATTTTTTTTAATATAATTAATAAAATTAATTATATAAACCTAAACCCTAAACTATGAATCCTAAACCATGAACCATTCGGGTCAGGTGAACCATGAACAATTCGGGCCGGTTTTGGGTTCGGGTTGGGTTGAGTTCGGGACGGGTAAAAGAAATTTAATATAATTAATGAAATTAGGTAAAATATAGAATATATATAAATGAGAAGATTGAATTAATTAAATAAACTAATTAAATGATGGTGGTGACCTTGCATATGTGGGCCGTCACATAAGCAGTGAACATATAAGTTTGTGCCCACATGCGGGCATATGATCAAATTCGGTATATTATAATCTTAATAAAGATATATAAATCTAAAATTTGATTGAAAAAAAAAACTTACTAGAAGAAAAAAAACTGATTAACATATGTTATAAAAAAAATTAACATTTAAAAACATTATAAAATTTTACAAACAAAATCGATAATTTATACATATAAAATTTCTACGTGTTAATATAAAATTTGTATATACTTATAATTAAATTTGATGTAACTAATATAACATTTATATGTAATTAATAATTGTAAAAGATTAAAAAATTTATAAAATTTGTAAAAATATAAATATTTACTTTGTAATAACATAATAATAAATTAAAATTAAAACTTACGTTATATAATTTATTATGATATTTTAGAAGGAAAAAAGTGTACATTATGAAACATAATATTAAATTCAAATTAAAACTTACGTTATAATAATAAAATTTATAAAGGTTATATTTTTATATCATATTATAATTTTAAAATTAAGTTATAATATTTTTACGTAATTTATTATGATATTATAGTTTAATTATCAATTTTATATCGTTATCATATTATAATTTAAATTTTATTGGAGTTTAGATTTATATGATAGATTAAAATTATAATATTCGTATTCATTAATTAATTTTATATTAATACTTACTCATTAATTAACTTTAGATTTATACGTACTCATTAATTAAGCTTATATTAATTACTTGTAAAATAAGTTCTCATTTTTTTCCTTTTATATAATTATCGTTAAACCTAAATTAATTAATTATAAATATATTTATAAGATTTTTTGGAATGAAAGTTAAAAGAATTAATTTTTTTTCTAAAATAAATATAATTTCCTAAATAGAAAAAAAAGTTATGTTATTCTTATATTATAGGTATTCTAAGATCAACGCATGACGCAAATCTAAATGATGTAACATGAGATGTAACATCATTGTGTAACAGGAGATCCCGATCGATGTGCAGTTACCTGTTTTGTGACATGTTGCAATAGGTCAAATGACTAATTTTAAAAAAAAAACTTACAAGACCAAAATAAAAAAGTCAAAACAATCGGGACCAATTTCAAAACGAAGTAAATTTACTGGACTACAAAAAACTTAATATATTGCTTAGGAGTCCTGTATCATCCCCCATATTACTAATAGAGAGTTTATTTTAATGATGTATCATCTTGTGGTTCATTTGGATGATGTGTCATTTTATAATTTGGATGAATTATCACATTTATTATATTGATGTGTCATTTTTCTATTGGTTTGTGGTTAATATGTGACATTTTAATATTTAGTTTGATTAAAAAATTAAAATAATTAATGTTTGAACATTGCACCTCTTACATCATATTTATGTTTAATTGCACTAAACCGACTAAACTATCACTGAAATTGTATCTAAACCTCTAAACCACCTAACTATTTTTTGTTGCACTAAACTATACAAACTATTATTTTATTACATTTAAACCACCGAACTAATTTTTCAAGCCAAATTTTCTCTCTATTTTATACATGTGCACTACACATGATTTAAAAAAAAACGATTTCGTTAATTTTTATATATTAAGCACAATCTTTTTCTCCTCACCCATTCAACAGCCGATTTGCCAAAAAAAAAAATCCTCAATATTTGATTTTTTTTTTAAGTCTGAAGAAAGATTTAAAAAAAAAAATACTCAAATTTAAATTAAGGATTCGTGAATCAGTTGCAGAACTGGTAGAATTTGATACAATAATTTTATTTCAATAATTGTTTAAGTAAATATATTAATGTACACCCTAAACAATTATTATTTCATATTTAGTGCATTTATGCACATAATTATATTTTTATTATTAAATATATTATATATTATGAATATTGTATTTTTAATTAAAAAACTGCGTAATACATGGGCACTAAACTAGTTTATCAGGAGATAGTGGGCTTGGAAATATTAGTTTTAATTTATATGTCAAAAGCATCAACGCACAATGAGCAAATTAATTGGTTATTTTGAATTATTGTATCCACTACAAGTCTACAACGTACAATCGATCTTACAGAAAATCAGCTTGATATCTTTCATCATGTTAAATAGCTCTCAACCTTAAAATATCGACCTCTTAATTAATTATCATGGCATTTTACTAAGGGACTGTTTGACTAATCTTATTTTAAACATCTTATAAGTTGTTTTAAGAGTTTATAAAATGTAATTTTTAAGTAGCTTATAAATTGTTAAAGTGTTTGACTAATACAACTTATAAGTTCTTTAATAATTTTGAAAAATATATTTTTTAATTATATAATATAATATATTTTTTTTAAAACTAATTTTTTTTAATATAAAATTTTAAATAAATATTTTTTCGAATTTTTTTTTCTTAACTTTTTTTTTAATAATTTTTTTTCTAAAATATTTTTTAAATAAATTTTTTTTCCTGGAAATATTTTTTTTAAAAATACTTTTCGAAATTTTTTTTTTTTCGGAAAATATTATTTTTTTAAAATTAAAATTTATTTTTTTTTTAATTTTTTTTTCTCACAATATATTTTTTCTAAACATAATTTTATTTCTTTCTAAAATCTACTTTTTTTAAATATTTTTTTTTTTGGAAAATATTTTTTTTCTGAAAATACCTTTTTTGTTTTAAATACTTTTTTTTTCAAAATTTTTTTTAAATAATTTTTTTTGGAATATATATATATATATATATATATTTTTTTTCTGAACATAATTTATTTTTATTCGAAAATAATTTTTTTATTTCAAAAATATTTTTATTTTTAAATTTTTTCGTTGAAAACGGGACGGGTTGGGTTGAATTCGGGCCGGATTTGGAATGGGATGTGTTGAGATAGGGTAGAACTTATATAACTTTTGTAAAATAAATTGGGATATCCCAACTTATTTTTTTAGAGTTTATAAGCTCTAAATAGTTTTTTTTGAGATCTTATAAAATATTAGAGATCTTATTTTGTCAAACAAAATTAACGAGCTTAAGCTGTTTAAGAGAGCTCATAAGTTGTGCCAAACATGCCCTAAATCATGTCAATTACCCAATAATAATAGCATGAATAATTGAAACTAATTAATAGCATAATCAAAATAAGCGGGCAATATATTAATATGACTTGTGCTCTTATCCAACGTTTACTTTCCTTCATTTACGGCTTTTCTCTTGATTAATTAACTTGAATTTTCCAACCTTAGGCACAAGGTATAATGAAATCATTAAATTTTTTTTTCAATGCTTTAGATGTTTAGCGACTAAAAATCTACATTTAATCTGAATCCATCGCACAAGTCACAACTCTCAACCTCTTCGAGGTTATACCATCTAAGTTTAGAATTTGAGTTTTTTTGTTGTTCTTCTTGTATAAAAATGCATATATAATAATAATATAATATACTCATGTGTACACTAAATTGGAGTATTTTTTTCCCGATAGGTGGGTACTAAATGAGAAAATTATTTTTTGGTACAAAAATCTCCTACAATGACTCTTAGGTGCAAGTTGTTTTTATAATTACTACTAGGTGTTTCCTAATACACAATATCCACAATACTCTTTTCTTCCCATTAATCCACAAACATCACACATTACCGTCATATTATATTTCTCTCCTCTTCTCTCTCTTCCTCTCTCAAAACTCCCCCAACCCCTCAACCACAAAACCAGCGGCTCCACCACCACCTTCACACCCTCTCCTTCATGAGGCTGTTGGGGAATGATTCGCACAGATCTATTCGGGGTGAATATTTAAATACAAATTTAATTCATTAATTATTACTAGCATGAATTAATCCTATATTAATTCAAATAATAATTGCAACAACATATCATGCATATAAAAAGCCACGTAAAACCTACGCATGCGGAATCTACGGGTTTACGTGAGCGCATTCTCGGGATGGCGGTAAACCCGGTCGGGACGGACTAACCAAAAGGACTTCCCAAGTATTCCTTAGCCCTTGCTCGACAATCCGTGGAAGGATACTTTCATGAACAATTAACAAAAGGAAAAAATAAACTTTGTTGCACCACTTATGTGGATTTGCTAATATTTCCAGCACATGGAATTGTACTTGGGAATGAACTAATCATCCCCTATTTATAGGAGAGGAGGGGCACGAAATTTTGGTGGTTTTTCAATGTGGGAAAAGACTTTTCTTGGTCACCAAGAAATCTTGAATATATCCCATATATTTTTTTTCCCATAATTAAAATATTCCACAAAAATCCACCTCCTCTATTTTATGGTATAATTTTTTGAAAATTTTGAGCAAGATTCCAAGATTTAGATCTTCTTGAATTTATGAGATATTCTTGTATTTCAAGAAATACATATCTTCCATAATATCTTTTCAAGAAAATCAAGAAAATCTTTCTTGCCCACTAATTTCCAAAAATTTCGAAAATCTCTTAATGAATAACCAAGTGGGAGATTTCTTGAATTTAATGAGATAATCTTGTATTCCAAGAATACATATCTTCATTCCATAACAAAATTCAAAGAAAATCTTTTTCTCCTCTTTTTATTCATAATTTTCAAAAATAATGAGGAAATATAAGCAACAATATTTATTTTATTTTAATCACCTTTTCGGTTATTGGACTATATGTTGGGCTACTCGGGGGCCTTTAGGAGAATTAAGATTGGACCTTCTAATGGATCTTGAATATCTAATATTGAGCCACAATATAATTCAAGCCCATAAATATTAATTAATCCCACTACATAATTAATATCAGACTATCCATCTTAACCCATATTACAGTCAATATGGCTCCGGTCATTATTTCCGTGTTTAAGATTATCTAGCCCATTAATTAATTCAAGCCACTGAAATAGCTTTCCGTTAATTAATATCTTTTGTCCTTGGTCGAGGAACGGTTCAACATTATTATCCATACGGAAACAAATTCCACTTGCAAGATTTAGTATGATAAAGCTTATGAACCTCCCAGGGGCAAATCAAGCAAGCGCATTTTGCACACGATTCTTCAGATTAAATCTTAGCAATCACATGTGACCAATAATATTGCCCAAGATAAAGTCGTATTGAATCTCTCTCCGATTCGCTACCCATGATAAGTTAAAGCAATAGTTACCGATCACACACGATCCTATTTAAGGGACGAAGGTTAAGAAACAACGAACCACTGAGGTCTAATTCTTCCTTGTTCAGTTCTCAAGAATTTATCCTCCCAGTAGGTCCTATTCAACAAGATCGGTCATGCACTAGTGTAATCTCTTGGTCAAGACAAACCAATCGAGCCTTACACCTCAACCTTTCGCGATGGTTGTTCATTTCCATCTAGGTCGTGAATGGCGACTTATAGTTACAATGGATCGTTAATTTAATCTTCGTGATCGGGTATCACTAAATTAACTTCAAATGTAACACGCATTTAATTAATAAACAAAGCCAGCAAAGAAATATATATAACATTCAATCATATTTAAAGCATCGATGATAAACAATTTATTTCAATAAATAAGTCTCGAAATTAGGTTTTGATTATACAAAGTAAAAAGCATACTTTTCAAAGATAATCCCCAACAATCTCCCACTTATACTCAAAGTCCGCTTTTAAGTATACTACAACACATCTCGAGTAGTCCGTGACATCTAATGTCACCTACACCTAACCTAATAATTTCTCCCACTTATACTCAAAGCAGTTGGCGCGGTCTTGACACCCATTCCACTCACATGTCTCTCGAATGTATGTAGAGGCCCAGATGCTTTGTGAATGGATCTCGCTAGTCGCCCTCAGACGCTATCTTTGCCACATCTATATCTCCTCTCTTAACGATTTCTCTAATAAGATGTCTTTCCTTTAATGTGTTTGTTTGACTCGTGGACTCTCTTGGTTCTCTTGAATTTGCAATCGCCCCTAGCAGATATTGCTAGACAAATTGTAACACCATCCAAGTCCACTAAGAAGATCTAGAGCCCAATCGGTTCTTTTCACCGCTTCTCAGCAGACTACTTACCCGAAGTCCCATGGTTGAGTCGGTGATGCATTTTGCCACACTTTCGTCCATTTGATGGCTACACTTCCCAAATGGAAACACACTAACTGAGGCAGATAATATCTGGAATCTAAATCTGATTGGAAATCCGAGTCCATGTAGCCGATGGGGATTGGAGTATCTGACTGATAAATCAACATTCTATCCCGAGTTCTTTTCGTAAACTTGGAATGTTTTTAAGCGTCCGTCGATTCGCTTTCCGAAGTTACTCGATATCTTGCTACCATGCCTACGCAAAGCATATATCCGGGTCTCGTACACAAAGAATGCATACATAAGGTTTCCTCTGGTAGGAAGCACAAGGAATGCCTTTCATGTCATCTATCTCCTTTTCGTCTTAGGGAACATATTCTTGGATAGATGGATTCCAAGTCTGAAAGGTACGAATCCTTTCTTGGAATCTTGCATGCTGAATCGTTTCAAAAACCAGTGTCTATGTATGAAACTTGCGATAACCCGACTATCCTTTTCTTGTGATCTTGATCCCAAGGATGTGTCCGGTTTTCCCTAAGTCTTTCATATCAAACTGTTTTGAAACGCCATGCCCTTACGTCTGACCACACCTTCACATCGTTTCCGATGATCACAATGTCATCTACGATAGTACTAAGAATACCAATGCAGATTCAAACGCTTTTTTATGCACATAATAACTTTCAAACTCGTTTTGATCAAACCCATAAGACTTTATTACATGATCAAAACTTTGGTTCCAAGCTCTGGATGCCTGTTTGTGTCCGTAAATGGACCTCTTGAGCTTTACAAACTAGGTGTTCTTGGCCTGTTTCAATGAAAACATGGGTTTGTTGCATATAGATCTCTTTATCAAGACTTAGTTAAGGAAAAGTCGTCTTGACATCTATTTGCGGGACTTCAAAGTTGAGATCGCAGACAATCGATAAGAGAATCTTGATGGACTTAAGCATGGGCTACGGGCGAAAAAAGTTTCCTCATAATCGATCCCTTTCTTTTACGAGTATAACCTTTCGCCATTAGTCTTGCTTTTAAAGGTTTCAACCTTCCCGTCCTGGCCCCTCTTTTCCTCTTATATACCCACTTTTATCCAATGGGTTTGACCCCATTAAGTGGTTCGACTAGCTCCCACACTCTATTATGAAACATAGAACCCATATCGTCTTTTCATTCTTTGTTTGCCAAGAATCTGATCCATATCTTGGAGTGCCTCGTCATATGTCCATGGGTGCGATTAGGAATCAAGTCCGAGGACTCTCCTATTCCCATGAATCTCGGGCTGTCAAACAACCCTCCCACTATAACGAGGCTCCGGTTGTGAAAACGTATCGCTTGGTATATCATCTAGTACAGTCGGCACTAAGGTTTGCCCTCTAAGCTCATTTAAGGTAATCTCACTTCTGGGTTTTCTTTGGTTCTACAGTTTTCTTACAAAATCTAAAGTGGGTGCGGATGTCCACCTTTTGATCTTTGGAACTATAGAACATTCACCCTTTTGTTCCTCGGGGTATCCTACAAAAACGCCCTTTAATTACGATCGAGGATCCAATTTACGGTTTCCTTTGTCCAACACGAGGCCGGACACCCCAAAGTTCTCATGTGTATCTTACTAGACTTGTGCCCGGTCCACAATTCTTTGGGGTTCTGGGAACTGATTTGGATAGCACCAAGTTCAGAATGTAAGTCGCTGTTTTCCAAGGCATGACCCCAGAACGACTCGGGAAGATCCGTATAACTCATCATTGATCTAACCATTTCCAAAAAGAATTATGTTCTTTCTTTTCTGCAAAACCCCGTTTTGTTGAGGGGTTAAGATCTTGTGATGGTGGGATACAATCCTTCATTAGATAAGTAGTTCAAAAACTCATTCTTTGAGGTATTCGCCTCCATGATCGGATCGTAGAGACTTGATACGTTTTTCCATATGATTCTCGCTTGAGCCTTAAATTCTTTAGAATTTCTCAAAGGTCTCGATTCATGCTTCATAAGGAAAATGTACCTTGAGTAATCATCAATAAAATTACTCATAACCTCCTCTTGCTTTAGTTAACATTGAACCACGACATCTATGTGAACGATCTCTAACACTTCTTTAGCCCCATTCCATTTGGCTCCAAATGCCCTCTTGGTCATATTACCCTCCAAACATGATTCGCGAGGTTGGATCCGATTCAACTTGGAGACGCTCCAGTGAACCATCCTTCACCAACCTTTGGATCCTCTTTGGATTTATATGACCTAATCTTAGATGCCAAAGAAGTGTCTCGTTCACGCGTCGATGAACGTTTTTCTTTTTTCTAAAGCTTGATTGATGTGTTATAGGATACATTTAAGTGAGTGGTGTGCCGCGATTAATTGTATAGAGATTTTCCATCAATGTCCCTTTATCGGATACACTCATCATTTCAAAATGATGTCATTCTTATTAGAAGAAACTTAGTGTCCTTTAATCGAATTTTAGAAACCGAAAGTGAATTCTTTCTAAAACTGGGAGCACAAGGATAATCTCAAAAAATTTTATCTTCAAAAGATAGGTGCACTTCTCCCATCGCTTTAATCGCTACTCGTGTAGCATTGCAATGTCTGCTACTTGCGTAGTATTGCAATAATCGTTACTCTAGTAGCATTGCAATATCGCCACTTACGTAGCATTGCAATGTCTTCTACTTTAAATGCGTTACCCGGTGTGATGAGGATCTCACTCCCACTATGTTTGCGGATCATTTAGAATCCGTGAAGCCCAACATGATTAGTGGATCTCGTATCAACCACCCATGAATGAGAAGTATCGCCGCTAAACAAGTTTCAACAACTAGTGTGTGAGAATTACCTTTCTTTTTCCGTCCCTTTTGGGGTTGGAACAGCAAAACCTCCATTGTCCTCTCTCACCGCAGCTTAAGCACTTCCTCTTTGGATTTTCCTTGACTCAACAAGCATTCTCATCTTACTATCGCTTCGCAACTTGATTTGAGTTTTATTGCTTATGGCCTTTGGTCCTCTTCTTTATCTTGCCTACCCTTGGCCTAGAAGATGAAGACGGACCACTTGCCGTCATTGCTTGAGTTTGGTGCCTTATCATCATTTCTGCCGAGTCCAAAAGTTTGCAACAAATTAGCTAGCGAGGCCAAAATGCTCAAAACAACCTTTCTGGGCAGAGAATGAAGTACCAAATTCATCTGAGTCTCCGGATCATAATCTCAGACTCGAATCTCAAGTTTGTTCAGATGGGCCATCTATTTTGAGGACGTAATCCCTTACGGGTTTTTTCCTCCACCATTTTTTCGGCGACGACATCTCTCGCAAGGTGATCTGACGAGTCCCGCATGTTTTGACTCGTCAGTTGGCTCATCTGATTTTTATGTGTCAAAATCCACTTGTGCTTTTGTGCAGTTAGGACAATTATAATTTTCCAATCAATATAGTTTCCATACATATTGCATTGACTTTAAGTATAATGAACAGTGGATTAAAAGGTTGCGACATGAATCGAAATAAACAATAATATGTCATAAGCACAAATATATCACAAGGTTTGATCACATGCATCATATTTAAAATCTCAAAAAATATGAACAATGCATCGACCAACATCTCAAAAAAAGCAGTTTAAATAAGCCACGTTGGGTGGGTCATTATTTAAACACATTCAAGCGAGTTACAAACAAGAACAGATACAAACCTTTAATATCCAGTTAATAGTTGGCTCACTTGACCAATATAAAATTGACGGGGACTCTCGGAGAAGTATATGCATATCAATTTTATACCTAAGTAATAACCATGATTAAATACGGGATTACTATTTTCGCTTTGATCGAGCCTCGTTGGGAGGGTCATCGCCGCCACTAGTAATAACCCACAATCATCCGTTTGGAATTCATTCATGTGAAACCTATCTTTTGACCGTCTCTGGTTGGGGAATTTCTCCAAAAGAATTCACAAATAAATAAATCATGGAGGTCAAAATTAATTCAATTTTATTATCCGGAATAAAATTGTCAATTAATTATTTAAAACATACTTAGTAATTTTGAAGTTGAGATTTTTCAATTTGGCAACCCTCATGCAAACACATTTAAACAAATTAAATAAAGCATAAGATAAGACAAATAAATCAAGCATAACGTAAAAAATAAACATATTGGGCACAAATTATCCAATTGTCATGGTTTGATTTTTCTTGGCTTGATCTTGAAGAAACACGTCTCGAATTTCTCCCACTCGTTCGTCTCGAAAAAAAATTGCTTCGTCTCGAACCGCCACGCCAAGCATTTCTTGGCAGGATGATGCACGCCAAGATCCGCCTGCCGCTGCCTTAGGACAACTTTAAAATGACCTCGGCACCGCTGGTAAAGACGCATTAAATACGCCAAGACGCCTCGGAAATTGTCGGTAGGACTTCGCCCGATCCTCGGCGAAGCGGCCGCATTTCGCCAGCTCCGGCCTCGCGCGCGTCTCCGCCCAGCGCCAGCGGCGTCCAAGGGCTGGGCCTGAGCGTCTCTTGGCAGACTGCATGGGCAGCGCTCGGATTTTGGCCTTCGCCCTCGCCCTGCGTGCCCGTAGCTATTTTGCGCGCCGCCGCTGGTTACGATTTAGATCCTTTAATTCTTCATCTCTTCGTTTCGATCCGGTTACAATTTATTTACAAAAATAAATAAACCTAGATCTAGACTAGTCTATTACATTGATCAAATCAAACAAATCCTAGTCTACTCGTGGATTTTCTCACGAGGCAAAAACAAACCGAGCGAATCGAATTAAAAACCACAGTTTATATGCATGCAAAAATAAAACATTAAAAATCCATGACAATTGGATACCAAGAAAACAGATCTAATATTCTACTATCCAATTTCAAATTTAATGTCCATTTAATTAAATTACAATTTAAAAAATTGAGGCAAAGCGATTGGCTCGATACCGCTTGTTGGGGAATGATTCGCTTTGAGATCTATTCGGGTGAATATTTAAATACAAATTTAATTCATTAATTATTACTAGCATGAATTAATCCTATATTAATTCAAATAATAATTGCAACAACATATCATGCATATAAAAAGCCATCAAAACCTACGCACCGGAATCTACGGGTTTACGTGAACGTACCTCTCGGGATAGCGATGGCTTCGGTCGGACGGACTAACCAAAAGGACTTCCCAAGTATTCCCCTTAGCCCTTGCTTTCGACAATCCGGTGGAAGGATACTGCGAACAACTAACAAAAGGAAAAAATAAACTTTGTTGCACCAACATGTGGATTTGCTAATATTTCCAAAGACATGGAATTGTCTTGGGAATGAACTAATCATCCCTATTTATAGGAGAGGAGGGCACGAAATTTTGGTGGTTTTTCAATGTGGGAAAAGACTTTTCTTGGTCACCAAGAAATCTTGAATATATCCCATATATTCTTTTTTTCCCATAATTAAAATATTCCACAAAAAATCCACCTCCTCTATTTTATGGTATAATTTTGAAAATTTTGAGCAAGATTCCAAGATTTAGATCTTCTTGAATTTATGAGATATTCTTGTATTTCAAGAAATACATATCTTCCATAATATCTTTTCAAGAAAATCAAGAAAATCTTTCTTGCCCACTAATTTCCAAAAATTTCGAAAATCTCTTAATGAATAACCAAGTGGGAGATTTCTTGAATTTAATGAGACAATCTTGTATTCCAAGAATACATATCTTCATTCCATAACAAAATTCAAAGAAAATCTTTCTCCTCTTTTTATTCATAATTTTAAAAATAATGAGGAAATATAAGCAACAATATTTATTTTATTTTAATCACCTTTTTAGGTTATTGGACTATATGTTGGGCTACTCGGGGGCCTTTAGGAGAATTAAGATTGGACCTTCTAATGGATCTTGAATATCTAATATTGAGCCACAATATAATTCAAGCCCATAAATATTAATTAATCCCACTACATAATTAATATCAAGACTATCCATCTTAACCCATATTACAAGTCAATATGGCTCCGGTCATTATTTCCCGTGTTTAAGATTATCTAGCCCATTAATTAATTCAAGCCCTTTGAAATAGCTTTCCGATTAATTAATATCTTTTGTCCTTGGTTAGAAGCGGTTCAACATTATTATCCATAATAGGAAACAAATTCCACTTGCAAGATTTAGTATGATAAAGCTTATGAACCTCCAAGGGGCAAATCAAGCAAGCGCTTGCACACGACGATTCTTCGATTAAATCTTAGCAATCACGTGTGACCAATAATATTGCCCAAGATAAAGTACGTATTGAATCTCTCTCTGATTCGCTACCCATGATAAGTCAAAGCAATAGTTACCGATCACACACGATCCTATTTAAGGGACGAAGGTTAAGAAACAACGAACCACTGAGGTCTAATTCTTCCTTGTTTCGATTCAAGAATTTATCCTCCTCAGAGGTCCTATTCAAATAAGATCACCATGCACTAGTGTAATCTCTTGGTCAAGACAAACCAATCTGAGCCTTACACCTCAACCTTTCGCGATGGTTGTTCATTTCATCTAGGTCGTGAATGGCGACTTATAGTTACAATGGATCGTTAATTTAATCTTCGTGATCGGGTATCACTAAATTAACTCTGATGTAACACGCATTTAATTAATGAACGGTTAAGCATAAATATATATAACATTCAATCATATTTAAAGCATCAATTGATAAACAATTTATTTCAAGAATAAGTCTGAAATTAGGTTTTTGATTATACAAAGTAAAAAGCATACTTTTCAAGATAATCCCCAACAGAGGCGTCGCGTGTCCCAAGGCTTGAACTCCTCCCCACACCGCTGCAGCGATGCACACCACCAACAGATCCGAAAGTGGCTTCAAACCAGACGTCGATCCAAGCGCCACTCCCACTGTCGCCACCACCCTCCACCCAACCCCAAAAAACGAACGATGTCGCCTCACAAACAGAAGGCTAACGAGCGGCGCTTGGCACTCCACACTCTCAAGGGCCGCCAAATAAACCACCGAAACCCTCCACACTACAGCCCCCCCACCTCCACCCATAAGAAAATAGATTCAAACAACGCGAGAGATGGCCAAAACCATAACGACGCTGCGATCTCGCATGGCCCAAGAAGACCCCAAAAACCGAACGACGCCGACGCCCCACCCACTCAATCGAATCAGATCTCCGCGCCGCACTCATGGCCGCCATTTATTTTCACTTTTTCTTTTTTTTTGCATTTTTTAGATTTGGTGTGATTTGGTGTTTTTGTTTGTGTTTTGTGGGCAACAAATTTGGTGATGTTTGGTGGTGGGGGGTCGAATCGGTAGTGGGGGGGGTGGGTGGTGCCTTGAGAGGAAATGGTCACGCCACAAAAGGAGGAGGTGTGATTAGGGTTTGCAGATCTGGTGATTCTGGATCTTATTTTTTAAAGTTTGGAGATTGAAGATGAATAGGGGAGACCTGGTGGTGGTGGACGGTGGTGTCGTACGATGCCTTACACTCCGAGCCACTAACCTGGAGATGCACATGTTCATCAGTTGAAGATGAACATGTTCATGTCAATTGATGAACATGTTCGACATGAACATGTTCATGTCGAAATGAGTACGAAAATATGTAATTTTAATATGAAAAGAAAATTTCTGTAATTTTTATAATATTTGAGATTTTTAGATTGTAAATTTCTGTAATTTTCAATAAATATGTAAATTTTTGGATTATAGATATGTAAATTTTTGAAATTTTTAGACGAAAATATGTAAATTTATGTAATCTTTTAGATTTTTAGATTGTAAATTTCTATAATTTTCAACTTTTTGATATGGATTTTAAGTTGTAATGTTTTTTATATAATGTTTTCATGAAGATGAATAAAAATAGCATCAATTCCTTAAGGGGAAGGAGGTGATTTTTAAAAATAAGAGATGAAGGGTTGCCAGTCTTTTTGGTATCAATTTTGCACTTACCAGTAATTTTTTTTAAACTTTGTACCTAAGAGTTAATGGATCTTGGGCCTTGCACGGTCATCCACTCATACTAAATTACTAGTAATACTGAAAAACGGCTTATTTCAAGTTAAGGGGTCTTTCTTTTATATTTTGAAACATTGAAGCCCAAGGTAAATGGTTTGAAATTGCTCATCCACTCCTTAAAGCCCAAATATGCTGGCCCGCAAGTTCCCAACAGCCCAGTCCAACTCCTTGCGTGCTATTTTATCGAGGTGTGATCCTAAATGGAGTACTTTTCTTCCTTATCTTTTCTGAAATTTGAAATAAAAATTTTATTTTCCCCGTCCGAATATGCTAATTTCAACGTGTTTACTTACGTTCCCAAAAAATTGTGTAAATTTTTTTTCAAAGGAATTGTGTAAGAAACATTCAAAAGCCATGAAAAAAATAAATTTGACCGCGGTCCCCCACTATTGTCAAGTGTCGACCTAACTAGTTCAAAAATCAACGTTTTTCCAATATTTTAATTTTTAACAACGCTAAATTAAAATAAAAGAAAATCCAATTGGGCGCTTCATTACCTATTATTACAACTTACAATATCTATCTCGAATCATGTTCTATTTTTAACTATTTAATTAACACCATATTTTTAATTATTTTATATGGAAACGATTTATAACAAAAAGTAGTTTAACTTGAAAAATGAGTTCTAATGGACAAAAGTCAACACGCGGGAATGAGAAACGTTGAGTGGGGACCGCCATTGTATCTGATGACCGCCAACTCACCAATCCGGTCATCATATTCCCATCACTTAATTGTTCTTTATCCACACTTCAGCGGGTCAAATAGGTAAAACCTGAAGACTTTTAAAGACAAACAGCAAGACCAGGAAATGCTTGAAGAAGGGGGTTAGGGTTTCGATTTTCAGTCCAACGGAAAGAAAGGGGTAATTTCGAGTTGAAGTTCGACATCAAAGTTTAATTCTGTGGAATTACCTTCGTTCCATGTAAAGTCCAAATCTTGTGTTCCTTTCTCTGTTGCTGAATCTCATTTCTAGATCTTGTTTCTGTTGAGATTAATTGTGCTTGTTTGTTTCGAGTTTTTGTTGATTATACTTGCGAACATTTTGGAGGTCTTTTTTGTTCAATTAGATATGTTGTATTGAAATTTCTTACTGCGTCTTGGCTTTGAACGTTTGAATGTTATGAATTAATTCTGGTTTGCTCTGGTAATTCAAATTCGCCCAACTGATTTCTCTGGGATTTCTGAGTTTTTCAACTTAATGTTCGTAATTAATTTTAAGTATTAGTTCGTTTCCACATGTTTTTAAGTGCAAAATTTTCAGTTTTATGAGATAAATTGATGGTACCCTCTAATCCTGCATTAAATCAACAAAGTGCTAAACTAGGTAATCAGTTTCACCATATGTTGACTATGTGCTACAATTTTGCTTCCCCAGAGTCCAGATTATTAGGAGCATCCTCAGATGGGAACGTCTTCTGGATCTCACTTTAACAACCAATCCTCAATGCTGCCTCCTCGTCAACAACCACGCCTTGGAGGAGGCGGGCATCAGACGTCCCTCTCCTTGGTCTCACCAGATGCCTCTCCAAATCTTCACGAGCGAGGCTCAAATTCTGATCAGGTCCGTGAATCCCCATCTGAAAGTGCCAGTTCACGAGAAACTTGGCCCACTGCTGATGCTTTGGTTGCAAAGAAACTGGAGAAGGAGAATGAAAGAAAGAATGGTTTCGCAGAGCACTCTGTTACGCGGAATGTCTCCAGCTCAGATAAGCTGTCTCTCAGGGACGTAGCTGGAGAAAGAGTGGATATTATTGCAGAAAGAATGCAAACTCTGCCAGATGAGTACCTGGAAAAGTTTAAAAACGAACTTCGAGCTTTTCTTGAAGGATTGGGTGGCTCTCAGCTAAGAGAAGAGTTCCTTTTTTTGCAGAAGTTGGTTCAGAGCAGGGGTGATTTGACAGAGAAAACACTTATTTTAGCACACAGGAGTTCAGCTGGAGATTCTAGTTGCTATGAAAACAGGAATTCAGGCATTTTTGCATCCAAGTGTTAGCCTCTCTCAAGCTTCTCTTATTGATATTTTCTTATATAAGCGGTGCAGAAATATAGCATGTGGAAGCGCATTGCCCTCGGAGGACTGTTCCTGTGAGCTGTGCTCAAAGAGAAACGGTTTCTGCAACCTTTGCATGTGTGTCATTTGCAATACTTTTGATTTTGAGGTTAACACATGCCGTTGGGTTGGATGTGATTTATGCTCTCACTGGACTCACACTGACTGTGCCATTCGAAATGGTCAGATTGGCATGGGTCCTTGTGTTAAAAATGGTATAACCTCTGCAGAGATGCTCTTTAAGTGTCGAGCTTGCAATCGAACATCTGAGTTATTAGGTTGGGTAAAAGATGTCTTCCAGCATTGTGCACCAAGCTGGGATAGGGATGCTTTGATTAGAGAACTTGAATATGTGAGTACAATCTTCCGCGGGAGTGAAGACCCTAGAGGCAGGAAACTGTTCTGGAAATGTGACGAACTCATAGAGAAATTGAAAAGTGGAGCTGCTGAACCTATTCCTTGTAAAGTAATGTTAATGTTCTTTCAAGGTATACCTTTTTTCACAGATTTATATTATCATTATGCTTATTATTGACTGCATTAGTTGTCTGGAGTTCTTCTTGTGGCTTTTAAAGAAATGCACACAAAAGCCAGGTGAATTTAAAGTTAAGTAGACTCTGATTGTTTATTCAATGAACCTATAGCATATCTTTCTCATGAGTAATTCCATGTGGTTCATGTATCAACCTTTTCTTTTGGTATTCAACTTGGTACTAAATGCTGGTGTGGTCAGATTTCCCCCTGCCCCTGTGCAAACTTCAGTACCACCTGTTGTGTATATTTTGTGGTAAACATGTTATTCAGAGAGGCTCTGATATTTAGTATTCTTAGGTAGAAATTCACTTAGGTTTACCAGTTTCACCAGAGGAAGAAAACCACCTGCAATTAGAGTGTCTCTCCCTGGTTCTATAAATTGCATGCTTTGGTGTTGCTTTTATTAGTTGGATTAAAACAGTGCATATGCAGGTTCTATTTAATGCACTAGGTAGTATGTACTGAATAAATTATATGAAGTGAAGCCTCAGCTTGAATTTTGGGTTTTTCATATGCGTGTTTGTCATATCAATAGATTAATATTTCATAGTGCTTGTGTTTTCTGCTTGTACTTGAAACATTATTTCAATGTGAAGTTAAATAATTTGTGGGGAAGTAGAGTTCTGAAATGAAGTTCTGGTGCTAAATTTACAGTTGAGCTTGTGCATTTTCCAATTTCCAAGTAATATCATGCACCAAATCTTAGTATGTTTCAATCAAGTCATTGGAGGCATACACTTTTATTTATTCTAGTAGCCTTGCATTTGCCTTATTTTGTTGAACCATCCTCTAGGACTACTTCATAATTTGTATGGCAGTTTTTCTGTTATATAAAGAAACTCTAATCGGTACGTCTTCTTGGCAATGGAATTATTTGCGAAGAATTATGTATTTCATTTTACTTTCTAGAGACAGCTGGCACAATTATCTACTGGAAATTCCCTTTTCACCCTTCTCCCTTTCCACTCTTATTCAGAGCTTAATGACCCCTTAAGGAATCACGACAGTGAAGAAGCTGGCAGGACTATAACCCCACAGGAAGCATTCAATAAGATAGCTGACGTAGTCCAGGAAGCTGTTAGAAAGATGGAAGTAGTAGCGGAGGAGGAAATGCGAATGGTCAAAAAGGCCCGTTTAGCTGTAGAAGCTTGTGACCAAGAACTCACCGATAAAGCTAGGGAAGTAGCTGCTCTGAACACAGAAAGGGAGGGAAAGAAGAAACAAATCGAAGAGCTCGAGTGCATAATAAGACTTAAACAGGCTGAGTTTGATATGTTTGAGACCAAGGCCAACGAAGCTAGAAGAGAAGCTGAGAGGCTTCGAAGAATTGCACTTGCGAAAACTGAGAAGACAGAAGAGGATTACACTAGTAGGTATCTTAAACAAAGGTTGCACGAGGCTGAAACCGAGAAGCAGTATTTGTTCGAAAAAATTAAGCTTCAAGAAAGTTCCAAGGCATTACAGAGCAGCAGTGGTGGAGCAGATGACCTAATGTACACCAAAATACAGGACCTCATCAAGAACATGTACAACACATCTTCAAAGGGAGATGCCTAATCCTAGGATCAATCTACGGGTCCTGTCTGTGTGTACATTAGATTAATGTTTAACTGGGCATCAAACTCTATTTTTTTTTTGCATTAATTTCATTGTTTGTTGGATGAAAAGTTGGAAGGTTATCTGGACATGAGGAGAAAAGAATGGTTGTGACTTGTGAGAGAATCGTTGCTTTTTGCTACTTTTGTGTTTCCTTGGGGATTAAGGTTATGTTTGATTCTTGATGCTTTCTCTCAGAATATTTGGATGCTTTATTTTTATATTTTTTGAAAAAATCCCTTGATGACCTGTAGATGATTAGAGTAACATTTACTTGCTTAGCTGTTACAACTGCCCGTTCAAAATTACCAATGCTGATTGTTGTTTATATCAAATTGCTTGGTGAAGGTAAAAACAAAATTCTCAGTATTGTAAAATGGGAAATCATGTTCACCTTTGGCTCGAATAGGTTATAATTTACGTTTCTGATATTTGATTTAAAAATTTTATAGATTTTCATGCATTTAAAAATATGTACATCTTTGTAATGAAAGCAAAACACAAGAATATTAGTGTACATTGGAGCGGGTAGATCTGCATCAAATGATTTTTTCTAAAAAATCAGTGTGAAGGCAAAACACAAGAATTTGCTCCTAGGTCTATGGTATTATAAGGACGAACATATGCTTTTATAAGTACCGTTTGCTTTTTTTATTTGGAAAATACGATCTTACTAATTTATTGAAATTAATTGGTTAATCGTAGCAAAGAATCATTTCCTATGATCCAAATAAGGATAATATATAATAATTTAATCTGCATACAACTTTATAAAAATGGAATAGATCCAATTTCAGTCGTTAACGTCACTTGTACGCTTTTGCCTTTATTCTTAATTAACCCTGACTACGCCTCGTGAAAGCTTCAGTTGCAGCCAATGATGTTGATCAAGATTTTCTTCACACTCATCTTCTTCCTCTCAATATTACACAACTCCGGTAACATTCTTATTTATTTTACATTCTGGTCTGTAATACTTATTTTAGATTGGATTAATTGATGACATATATTTCAATTTTTTTTTTGCAATTCGTCTACCTTTTCTCCTAACAGTTCTGTTTGGTTGCTTTTGTTAATAAAATTATTGGCTTATAACTAAAATCATCATCTTTCGCTACATTGCAACATAATCTAAAACTTTTGATAATCGTGAATAAATTACTATTTTTTTAATATTGGTTCAAAATAGACTTTATGTCATTTTTATGCCTGTTTATCTTACATAACAATTATAATTGGTTTTTCGTTATACAAAATGACAATGTATGAATTAAAGGGTGTTTAGTGTTTACATCGATTGACAACGTTAAATCCGAACACAAAAAGAATTGTTCACAAGTCTAATGTGCTATTAATCCAATTTTTTTATAATTTTATTTGTAATTTAGCCTAATAATATTATTGAACCAATCCATGTTTATGATATTTCAAAGTGTTGTGTATTTAGATGCACAGTATGAGGATTACTGCGTAGCAGACGAGCAAACCCCCGATGATGTGCTGGTGGAGGCCATGAAGTGGGCCTGCAACAACGGTGCAGATTGCGGCCCAATTCAAGAAAGGCAGGCCTGCTATCTCCCCAACACTGCAAAAGACCACGCCTCTTTTGCATTCAACAGCTATTATCAGAAAATGAAGCACAAAGGAGGCAGTTGCTATTTCAATGCTGCTGCTCTTTTATCCGCCCTTAATCCAAGTAATTACCATTTTCCCCTTCTTTTCTTTTTAGATTAACATAACTAATATTTTTTTGAACAAATAAAAAATTCGGTATATTAACTTTGCAAAAAAACTAATAAAAAATTTCGGTCATTTTTTTAAAATATCATAAATTGCAAAAAAGTGGCAACATTAAGTTCTGTTTTGACAATTTATCCAATTTTTTTAATGAGACAATTACGAATATGTTTGAATGGAACAAATAATACAATTTAAAGATACATACAAAATGAAAACTATGTTACAATAAAACTGGTTTTATAAAAAAAAATTCCTTCTTTTTATATTTTAAATCAACTTTGGATTTAGGTTTAAAAGTTTTGGAAATCATTTGCTTGCTTATTAAGGAAAAATTAGGCAAGAATGAATCCATGTGTGTACACATATTATATATGAGCCCATGTGAAGTTGATTGGATATGAAGGATTCCTTCCCTCTTTTCTGGATCTCTAGTGAGAAACATACATTGCCTTTGCATTTTCTTATTCTTTTAACGAATAATTCGATTAGAATATTTTATTTAAGTACTACTAATTATTTAATGTCAATAGTGATATTATCTAATTATAAACGTATATATTGGTGGACTGGTGGTTATTTTAAATAATAACATCGACCTATCTTTGTAGAATGAATAAAATAAAAGAGCTAAGTTTATCTTTTTCTGTAGGACGAAATAAGGAGTATTCATTTGCGTTTTATATTATCTCAACATTGAGAACTTATGTGTGTGTTTTTTCCTTTCCTTTGTTTTTTGCTCCTCCAATGGCAGGCCATGATTCGTGCAAGTTTGAGTATCTCTCTTGACGTCTATAACACAAGAAAAAAGGCTCCTTCAGACAGCATCGTCATATCTAAACATTTGTAGGTGTCTGAAATTTTATATTACAATTTTCTCTTTTGTATTACAAATTTTTTACAGTGAAAAGTTTGATTAAATGCTAATCTTTGTTGTGTCGTTTTGAGTCTTTTGATTGTTCCAAAGATGATGTCTAATTAAGCAATTTGGGCTCTCAAGTTAGTACCTGAGCATAACTGTAAAAGTGGGCCGTTTAAACCTCATCTGAGCACTAATTTTTTTTTTTCAATGTTTGTCTAAAATGATCGAAAAATCGAAAATCACCATATTTTTCTATCAAATCAATCGAAAAATCAATTTATTACATTTTTCGGCCAAAATATAATTCAATTATTCTTTTCGAACCCTAATTAAAATTATAAGATTCCAAAATTACAAATATAAGTTACTAAAATAAGATGCTATATCTTTCAAAAAAAAAAAAAAGATGCTAATGTTACCGAACGAGTCGAATTTTAAGCATAAATATACGTCTCTAATTTTTTTTTAACCCGAATCTCTTTGTTTTCTCAAAACAAAATATAATGTGTTTAATTAAAATGCATGTTGATTACTTGATTAGAGTGAGGACTCTAATTAGAATCCTAAATTGGTGATAAAATATTTTAGTTTCATGATTACTTTTGGAAACTGATCAATATTGTTTATTAAATTTAAAATGCATTTAAAATAATACCATACTCTATTGATTAAAATTTTAAAATACGACAAAAGTTGCAACATTAACATAAAATCAACATTCAGACATTTTGGAATTCAAAGTCAACATTCAGACGTTTTCAAAAAAATTGCAACATTAACATAAAAATCCCCTATATGTATCTTCAAATTTATGTGTAATTACTTTATAGGCTACGTTGAATATCAAGCGAACATACTCATGGGACGTCAAGTAGCGTACGTAACTCTTGCGATCTAGTCGTATTTCATAATTCTAGCAATCTTATATACTTTTAATGCTGTAATTCATTTACATGTTGTATTTATTGTGACCATATTTTATCACATGAAAATATTTATAATTTATTTATGAAATTATTTCTTAATGTATCCACAACAAATTCAGGTATGATACTTTCATTTCTAAAATTAATTTTACCGATTAATTAATTTTTTTTTATAACAGATGATCTCACTTAACTTCAGAATTATTAACTTACAGAGATATTTTTACATATCAAGAATCCAAAGTTAACTTTCAACACCCATTATATAATTACTCTCTCTGTCCAATAATAATAGACCAAAAAGAAAAATTACAAACAGACTTACAAGGTATGTATAAAATTTATGATCAATTTATTTGATTAATAGTAAACTTCCACTTTTATCCTTGTTCACATAAAAATTATGAAAATAAATACAGGCACTTCATGAAATTAAAGAGGCACTTTAGGGAAAAAAAAAATGTTAACACTTTTTTAGATATAAACAAGCCAATGTAATAAGACATTCCAAAGTGAAAATCTGGTCTATTATTATCAGACAGTGGAACTACTTTTTATCATTTATATGTAGTAAGATTTTTCCAAGGCACAATTAATGTAGGCATATTGCAGCATTAATGAAAAATTGGGATATCAAAAACCATTTGCCATGATAAGGAAAAGGATAATTCATCGCCACATAATTTCATAATTAATTGCATTAATCACGGTTATAGTCCAACTATAAGTACTAACGAAAAACTCGAACTTGTAACATAATTCAAGTATTGAATTAACAAATACATATCGCAAAATATGAAGCTCTATATGTTTCTAGCCTCTTTTTTGCTAATATTAGTTGTTTCTTTCGCTGAGAACTCTCACGTGGTTGATCCAATAAATTTCCAGGTGAATATAAACTATGCATATAGATGATATATTTGTGTTTCTTTAAAGTATTTATTATTTTGCTTGTTAAAAATTTGTGAGTAAAATTTAGTTAATTAAAGTGAAGTATTATTGTAGGTGAAGGATTTTTGTATTCTGGCAGCAGCAGTATCAGACGAGACTGCCCAACAAATTATAACATTTGTGGGGGATAATTTCGATGTTAGTACAATTCAGGCAGGTGGTCCGTGTTTTATTCCTGATACGCTACGGAATCATGCGTCCGTTGCTCTTGATATACTATACCGGGGCCGTGGCACCTGCCTCCCTAAAGTTGGTCTAAAAACTGACTACGACCCATGTAATTCCCTCCGCCTATAAGTTCCCATTTCTTGAGTTTTTTTATTAAAGAATATTAGGACATTAATAAATTATGGACATTTTTGTTAAAAGTGGAGATAAAAATTATGAGTGGTGGAATTGTTTTTTTCCATTTATGAAAGATAAAATTTATTGTGAGACGGATAGAAAAAGAAAGTTGAAAACTTTTTAGTGGGACTAATAGAGTATATTAAATCACTCTACATAATATTTCATATCCACCAAAAGTGGGTTAATTCTTTTTATGAACATAATCAATTTATCTTCACCCTTCAACAATCACTTAATTACTCAAATTGTCATTTTATTTTACTCATATATGAACCTCACAATACTCTACTATAATACCCTTAATTTTATCTATTTTTCTTAAAAATCTATGCAAAAAAATTGAGCATAATTTTTATGAATAAAGGGGTATTAATTTTTTATTTTGCATTTTTCTAAGATGAATTTGGATTATTGTGTAAACTGATATATAATTTTGTGTATGTTGGAATTTATTGCTTTTGCAGCATATGGAAGTTGTCAGTACCCATGAGTTCAACGCGAAGACAAGGGAAGGGCAGTTTTAGCAAGAATAAAAATGCATGGCCAAATGCATAATTTTAATTAGCTGGACTAGGTTCTTTTTTTTTTTTTTTCTTTTTCTATTGGGCTTACAGTCAGACCCATTTGCAATGATTTCGTATGGCTGTGGTAAAACACAGTGCTTTCGTCTGGATCGATCGTTGACCAAATTAATTGACCCAATCCTTAAAATGAATGAAATGCTAGTACATAATTTTAAAAAATGCACATAAAAATCGCATTAACCAAAATTCTAAACTAAACAAGTAATGTTATTTGAAATGCACATAATGTTGGAACAGTAGATTTGATCCGTCTAATTATTCGGTGAAATTGACTTATCCAGATGAGTTTGTAATAAAGGGTGAAAAAAGTGCGTGTTATTTAAAATGTTAATGTTGGAACAGTAATGTTATTTAAAATGCACATAACTTTTCCTTTTATTTTTTTACCTCTTAAAAAAGTGTTTGTATTAAAGGGTGAAAAAAAAGGCAACGTAATTCCAAAAGTAGGGTCCGTTTGGTACGACTTGTGAATAATAATAATAATGAAGATCATTAAGGGGCCAATCAGTAAGGATTATTGATTGCATTGTTATTGTTTAGTTAGATCATGAACAATGATTATAATGTGATGTGGGTTAAGTGCGTGAGGATAATCAATTACTTACTTTTATTCTTATCATTTGTGTATCAAAGCCACCAAGCAACATCAACAAAAATTATTTTCATTACTCACTTTCATTACCCTCAACCAAGCGGGTCCTAGGAGTCATGGGTTTTGAGAGGCTGCCTCACCCCTCTCTCCGACAAGTCTTAGCAGTATTCATCCCATCAAATTTGTTCATTCATCAATATTAGTGGGTTTTCAGATTGTGCTAGCGCGATCTGGGACCTTGAAGAGTAGATCGTCATTTATTTTTTGTAAATTTTAGATTATCTTTTATTTTATAGGCATTAGATCTGAGTCATCTGTACAATCTCCCTAATAATTATATTATTATGTTGTCATTCGTCGCCTTTTCTGGTCGTGCGGCCCTGATTTCTCTCGTCAGTTGAGAGCTTTTGATTCCTCTCCGAAATGAAAGATTTTTGTTTAATGTATCTCCTGAGTTGAGAACTTTGATTTTGTTTTTCATCATGTTGTCTTGTGAAGATAATTTTTAGTGTCAAGTTTATAACAACATAGGGCTCGGAAATTAAATCAAGGAAAGTGATTTTGACTGCATTATGAGTGTGATGGATCAACAAGTGGAACAATCAATAATAGGGGCAGCTGTCAGTGATTATGTGATGAAGATAATTTGTAAAACTATAATAATTAAAACAACTTAATGATTATATAATTTATCTTATTAGTAAAAAAACTAATGATTTGACTTGACAATTTGCTAGATATTTGAGTTATTCCCAAGTCCTTATTATTGGGTCAAACCTCAGTGACTTTCTCGATATTTATTGTTCTTGCTTTTTAAGTTATAATAAGAGTTTTTTGTTTAAAAAAAAGCCTTTTCTTAAATAGAAATATATTACTCCATATTCTATCGCATAAATGTAAAAATTAAAATAAAATGACATTATATCAAACATTAAATGTGGCCACTTGATTCATTAAATCAGTAACATATATACCAACCAACCAGCCACCCTTGCATCTCCCATCTAACTCAATAATCCATCATGTACGTTTCTGCACTATGAATTTAAATCTTGACAACAACACTAGTCAACTCTAAATTGCTCATCATGAATTCCACCACTAATAGTAATAATAATATCCACTTGACCAGAGCTTAGTCCTCATTAACAAATGAATGGACATTTTTGGGAAACCCAAATTCGATTCTCTTTTAAGAATTTGAAGTTAGAGGATTATAAGATGGATTGGTGATTTGACATTTTTATATTTTATTGGTGTATACTAACTACTAACAACTAACTTTGTCCGAAAAAAAAAAAGTAATAATAATATACACTCACTTTACTTAAAATGATAACTACTACCAACTAATTTTGTCCGATAAAAAAAAATAAAATAAAAATAATAATATCCACTCACTTTACTTAAAATGATACGAGAAATAGACACCGAAAAACAACACTCTCCACCTCTAATTAACAACCTTCTCCCTCTCTTAACAAGAATCATTGCTTATTACGTATTTCCCATAATACAATATATATACACACATATAATATTAAATATACTAGTTTCAAAACTTGGGTCTCACTTCTTAAATGCTGTCTCAGATGTCTGATGAGTCTTCATTCAATGTTAATAAGAAAATGGTTGAACACCTTATCGGAAATAAAAGTTGAGAAAATTTTATGGTGATGTGGAGAAAAAATTTTTATTTTGCATTGAGTTAAGATGAATTGTGGGACAAATCTCCATTAAAATATTATGGGGGTTTGTGTAGGGATGGAATCATATTGGTTTGCACTTTGCAGCATACTTGAAAGACATCCTTCGATTTATAAACCCGTTCAACGCGAAGACAAGATGGAGGGCAGTTTTAGAGTTATTAAAAAAAAAAAAATGGTTGAACCTACCTTGACCCCACCAGTTGTATATACTTTATAGTTTATAATATTGGAGGATAAATTAAATAATGGAATTTTGTTGTTTAATTATGTTTTAAAAATATATATTCTATAATATTTTACAGACATGCACACTGCAATTGATCAGAAGAATCTCCACCCTCAGAGATTCAACCACTTGATCCACACAATCTTCCTTCAATTTTATTGATCAAGATTCAAAACAATTTTTCAAATTTTTTAACATTAATTTATTCTATAAAAACAGAAACTTTTTATTTCACTATACACCAATGGAATGAT
This sequence comes from Stenogyne calaminthoides, assembly GCA_037126765.1. Taxonomy (NCBI): domain Eukaryota; kingdom Viridiplantae; phylum Streptophyta; class Magnoliopsida; order Lamiales; family Lamiaceae; genus Stenogyne; species Stenogyne calaminthoides. The sequence goes on along the minus strand of JBBCBC010000004.1, from coordinate 41,627,697 downwards.
TTTTATTTTTTGATAATATGAGGAAAATACTCCCACCTAATAAAACTTTACACTTGTCACCCTTAACCAAAAAAATCCCGGACTATTATTACTCCCATTTTAACTTTTTGTGTGGAAAAAAATAGTGGGGTTAGCAAGAAAGATTATTTAGGTTTGTACCTATAATTCTATATAAGTAATTGTGTTGTACTTGTAAGTAGGTGAAGAAATTGAATTCAAGTATCACTATCTCTCTGTGCTCTGCTTTGCTCTGGTTTTGAGTGTGTGTAAAAATGAATTATCTGGGTGTAGGTGTGAGTCCCGGCAATGTTCCTGTTTCCCATGGCAGCAATTTGAGGGTAATTGACCGGAGAGTGAGGATTGCAGAGCTGATTTTGCGGTGCGTAATTTTTGGTTTAGCCATTGTTGCTGCTGTTCTTATAGGGACCGATACTCAGGTTAAGGAAATCTTCACAATTCGGAAGAAGGCCAAGTTTACAGACATGAAAGCCCTAGTGTGAGAACTTGTGCTAATTAATTGCGGTATTATTTCCGTGGATTTGATGTTTTGGTTTGCTAATTTTTGTTGTGTGTGTTTGCAGTTTCTTGGTAATTGCTAATGGGATAGCTGCTGCTTACTCATTTGTTCAGATTTTGAGGTGTGTGGTTAGTATGATTACAGGGAGTGTTCTGTTTAATAAACCCTTGGCTTGGGTCATTTTCTCTGGAGATCAGGTATTCAATTCTGCTACATTTTTGCACCTTTTTTTTTTTTATGTTGTGTTTTTCATCCATGAGATTAATTGCTTATTTCTTTATTGAAGTTTTTTTGCTTGTATGTGAGATACTGTTTTTTAAGTTCTGGGTTGTGTGCTTTATGTTTTGCTTCAGCTGGAAAAAAGGGGGAGGTTTGTTTAGAGAAATTTAAGGAGAGAAAGTTAGCTTATGAGAGAAAAAAATGTTCATAATTAACATAAAGAAATGTGTAAATTTGTAGGAGTAGAAGATCTAGTGTAGTAATTTCAACTTTTTGAGGATCTAGTAGTGTTTGAATATCTGGCCCTCTTGAACACCAAGAAGTTGAAATTTTGTAGCCATACCTATTATTATATTCAGATCTCCTGTGATAATTCCAACATATATATGCCCTCTTTATTATATTCAAGAAGTTGAAAATTTCTAGCCATACCTATTAATTTTAGGCAACTGGAACTTAGGCTTTGAGACATTCCTAAAAACCTATTGCTCATCAGGACAAAGCCCCGTTTAATCGAAAACTCTTTGAAGATTGAACACTTTCCAAAATAGTTAGGAGCTGAACAAATCTGATGAATGGTGATACTCCACCTCATTACAATACCCAAATAGTAGAAACAGTTAAGTAAGCTTTTCTTCCTTAATTAGCACATGTATGTTAATGGTCATACTCCTTAATAATATCCTACTGTAAGCATAACATGCTACACTTGTAATAAGGTCCTCAGATTCTTAATTACTCAACTAATTGATCAGCAATAACACATCATTGGAAGGAAATTTTATGGAATGTAACTTGACTGAATACTAGCAAGTTTTTGACATGTTTGTATTTGGTGGCTCGTTCGTACTAGGTAATGGCCTACTTGACATTGGCTGCAGTAGCAGCTGCTGCCCAATCTGCAGTTTTTGCCCAATTCGGGCAAATGGAGCTCCAGTGGATGAAGACTTGCACCCTGTTTGGCAAATTCTGCAACCAAATTGGGGAAGGGGTAGCAAGCGCACTACTCGTGAGCATCTCGTTGGTGCTCCTCTCGGGTATTTCAGCTTTTAGTCTATTTCGGTTGTATGGAGACAGTAAAGGAAAGAACAGTGGAGGATGGTAAACGGTTCGAGCTTTTAGCGTGTTCTTTTTAACACAAAGATGATGTCTATTGTGCATGTCTTTTTCGTGCCAAACCCAAAATAGGGAAATTAGTGTAGGTGTTCCACGTATTCGGTTGTATAATGAAATGGTGTTTTGGTGTTGTGAAGCTTTCTGATGTTGATTTACTATATCTTATATTAACTGTTACTATATTTGAAATGATGTTTTGGTGTTGTGAAGCTTTCTGGTGTTGATTCATATATTTTCTAATCTGAGGTTGATGTATAAGCGTGCACTAATGAATAATTGAAGATCCATGTGTTTCAGATGTATTGGTGGGATACATATAGCTACGGATGGTTCGGTATGGTGTATGGAGTATATTTGAAACATAAACCATGCTTCTACGGTCAATAAATTAAACAAATTATTTTTATTCAAAAATGCTTTTTAAATGATGTCCATACTCCATACAAATCAAATGAGTATTTGAGCAACATTTTTCAACCCATGAGAAGGTGGAGTAATCTGTTGGGCTGAATGCTAAAATAAAATGGGATTCTATCCCACGTCGGATAGAAGAAAAAGAAAGTGGATTTTCAAATCCTATATAAGGAGCATTTGTGTAATTTATTCTGAAGCCATTGTTGCTACTGTTCTTTTTAGGACAGTGTTTGATTCTAATTAAATTTCTTCCTAATATTTGTGAGAAGGTGAGAGTTTGTAGATTTGTAATAGTGTGTAGGGGTGTCGGTGAAAAGAAAATTGTATGATTGTAGAAATTTATCATATAGTGATATTTCTTTCGTGGTCCGTGGTTTTTCTCGATATGAATGGAGGACGAAGTTTCCCCAACAAGTGGTATGTTTGGGTCGGTCTCTTGATATTGCGAGTATGCTACGGGTTTGCTGCTGTCTCGATCTTCCACATCGAAAAAAGATTTTTGAGAAGGTGGGGGGTCTCTTGATTACGGGTTATTGACTAGGGTTGGAGAAAGCGGTATGTCGAGGCTTCAAGTTCCATGAAGTGGTGACATAGAGAAATATGGTGGAAGAATCCATGTGATGATGCAATCTGGGTTACACAAGGGGTTATCGATCAAGGTGGAGCGGTTGCGGCAAATAGCTCTTGAAATTAACATTATGCTTGATCGGAAATTATTTCCTGTTAGAAGGATATGAACATCCTTTTGACATACCCAACTGCCATGGATGAGGATGTGATAATGTTAGTTGGACCGCATGTGAATTGGTTTGACATTGATGCAAGGTGTGTGGTGAATGATGTCGATGGCTGAAGGACTTCTAGGGGAGCCAAAAGCTAGAAGGAGCATCATAGTTTTTCAACAGTTTTTTTCGATGTGTGCCGAAGAAAATTCTTAGAATGGTTAATTCTAAGTGGTTAAAATTAAATTCTTAGAATGGTTTATTAAGTGTTCTACTCATATGGTGGAGTAGGTTATTCTCTGTTTTGAGAATGATGATTCTTTAGTTTAAGAATCATGATTGTCGGTGAAGACAATGAAATTTTATTTTATTTTAGCAAGGTGGAGATTGTTGGGCTGAATGCTAAAATAAAATGGGATTCTATCCCACATCGGATAGAAGAAAAAGAAAGGGGATTTCCAAATCCTCTATAATGCCCTTTTTATTCTTTTTGTTCAAGTCCCTGTTCAATACATTTTTAGTCAGTGTTTGATTCTAATTAAATTCCTTCCTCATATTTGTGAGAAGGTGAGAGTAGTGTAGATTTGTAATAGTGTAGGGGGTGTCGAGCGAGAGAGGAAAAATCTGTATGATTGTAGAAATTTATCATATAGTGATGTTTCTTTCGTGGTTCGTGGTTTTTCTCCGATTTTGGAGTTTTCCACGTAAAATCTTTTGTTGTTGATTGTGATTTTGTTTCTTCATCTATTTCTCGTTTGATTTGTTTTTCCCTTGATAGGACAAAGTTTCCCCAACATAATCAACCCATACTTTAACCTGACTAGCAGGCTAAACTAAACACTTAAAATCGCCCTGGGACTAACTTCTTTAAATGGAAAAGACAAGATCTCAAATGCAATTGGTGCACGGATCTAGGATTTGTGCATTCACCTTGACCCTATCCGGCTATTAAATATGGGTTAAATATATAATACTATTTTCATTCTGAATTTGTGTCTGTGTTTCTGCGTCCTCATACTCTCTCTCTACAAAGTCTTGCAAGATTTCCATACCGTCTCTTGCCTTGCTCGCCACTTGTTTAGCAATGACCATTTCCTGTTTCCGTCACCGCTTTTCAAAATTAGATCTTCAATTTCGGGCAAATGGATCTCTCGAAATGGATCCAAAACCTCAACAATCATCTTGCAAATTGAACCTCATCAATTTGGTGAAAAACTCGATTAATCTAGAAACCCCATCGCCCTATTCGTGACAAATTTCAAATGGTGACGCCTCCACTGGGATCATTCTCAGCGAGAGAATCGGAATTCGGTTCGATGGAGACAGTAAAACGACGATGTCGCGCCCCGGGAACAGCGGAGGGATGGTGAATTGACAAGATGGTGTGCATTGAAGGCAGGCATGTGTTGTGGTTGGAGAGCCATTGTCGATTGGCTAGTTACATCGTTTCTATATTTTCTAGTTTAAACCCAAAATGGAAATTAGTTGTATGTTTTTCTTTGTTTTTTAGTTGTATGGTTCAGTATTAGGTAGTTGCATGTTTCTACGTTTTTTATTGGCACAGTTCAGTATTAGCTAGTTACATGTTGTTTTTTATATAATTAGATGGTTCGGTATTAGCTAGTTGCATATTTTTGCATTATGTAGTTGTATGTTTCTATATTTGCTAGTTGTATGTTTCTGTGTTATACAATTGTATATTTATGTATTATCTAGTTGCATGTTTCTACAATTTCTAGTCATACGGTTCAGTATGAGCAAGTTGCATGTTTCTGTGCTATCTAGTTAAACGCTTTATATTAGCCAGTTGCATGTTTCTCCTTTCTTCAAAAATTAAGCAATAAAAGAAGTAAAAGAATTGGCCCATTGGAGAAAATTAGTCCCAATAAAAAAATAAAAAATACAGCCACTACAGTAGACATACGTGAGACTCGAACATTGAACCTATTGAGTGAAAGGGGATGCATAACCATTGGAGCAGCAACCTGCTAGTGCAACACTTTCTACGCTTTAATAGTTTTACCCCATTTTATAAATGGGTCACCTTAAATGAGTGCACGGTGCATTTGAGTGCACTAGGAGACCCAATCAATGGAAAAATAAAAAAGTAATGGAAAGGTTTGTGATTGTAAATTAAACAACAAAGCCCACAGTTTTCCTAATAAACACGGCCCAATTGATAAACAAATTTCTCTTATTAGCCCGCCGACAGAGAGAATCCATTTTCTCCAACTACATAATACTCTGTTAAAAAAAAAACTCCATAATACGGATCTTGCCAAAAATTATAACTCGTGATATTTTTAAATATTAAATAAAAATATCTATTAAATTTAGAAAAAAATATAAATTAAAAATTAATAAGAAATGGTAAGTATGAGTTAGATTTTATTGTATTTAGAAGGTGTTTGCAAGAAATTATAAATAATTATAGTCACTTAAATTTGGCAAATTCTTTTGTGCATCACATGCACTAATAAAATTAGTGCAATTTAATATTAGGAGTTCTTTTTCTAAATTTTTTCAGTTTTTTTTTTCAATTTAGGTTTAGCTTTTTTTTTTAACTATAATTTGTTTTTTTTTTTTTTTCCTAATTGGACCCAAAGGCCCATGTGGTTCATGATTCATTTTAAGTGGTTCATGGTTCACTTTCGACGAATGGTTCATATATGATTTAGGGTTCATTGTTTTGGGGGTTAGGGTTTAAAGACATGGTTTCATCCAAATTAAAATTGAATCCAAAGTTGATTTTGCGTATAGAAGTAACTCCCTAAATTTATATGCATAAGCAATTTAAAATGTTTTATTTATTTTTTATTAGATTAAATAATTTTTTTTAAAAATTATAAATTAAAAGTTGAAAGGAAGTGTTTTTGATAATTTATATACATTTTTTAAATATTACCCCCGTCTCATTCTTAACTGCATTCTTTTCTTTTTGGGCGTCCCATTCTTAACTGAACGTTCCCTTAAATGAAAATATTCACTTTATCATTTTATCACATAAAATACTAATAAATAACTCTTTCTACACACAACTATTCATCACTTTATCACATAAAATATTATTAAACAACTCTTTCTACCCCCAATACTTTATCATTTTATAATTTTTTCTTAAAAATCGAACACACAGTAACATAACGGTTAAGAATGAGACGGAGAGAGTATTTTTTTTTTTAAATACCATTAAATTTTACTATTTACTATTAATTTTCTTATAATTACTGATTCTAATCGATTCTTCAAAAGATATTTTTTTCCAAACACTCCCTTAATGTATTTTTTTTTTGACAGAACCCTTAATGTATTTTAATAATAACGACAAGGAGACTTAGGCAAAAGATACGTGTAAGATAAATATATGTATATTATTATATTGAAATGTTGGGTATTGCACCTTCTCGACCGCCTTTTGAGTTGTAATCCCTAAATCAATTGACCATTCTTTAAAACACAATAAGAACCAAGATTGATTTTCTGCATCGTCGTCTCATCACCCCGGCATACACGGAAGCAAATAGCAATACTACATACAGACGGCGCTAATGTCCGAGAAGTTCTCAGCCACGCTAAGAATTGGGGACTTGAACGACTACATAGCACCATCACAGGGTTGTGTTATTAAAACTGAGGTAATTTGTTCTTTAGATTATCAGTTACGCTTTCAAATATGTGATTGCTTTGAAATTCACGCATATCTCTTGGATGTTTTCGTTTTGGATTGTTTCTGATTTTGTTTTTAGTTAACTCTAATTTGAGTATAATGGATAATTTTGACTTCTTAGTTTACTTGTTATTAATTCAAGGAAAAAAATGAAGCTAGGGATGGAGATTAGAAATATTGTGTCCTTAGTTTACTTGTTATCATTTCTTTCAATGAAAAAAAATGAAATTAGGGATGAAGATTTGAAATATTGTGCATGGTCTTCGAGGATACTTACTCAATGAAGTGTATTCTGTAGTTTGTGTTGTTTCCTTTGCCATATTCTTTGTAGTTATTTTAGTAATGGCTTGTGAACAGAATGCCGGGAAATCAAGGACGGCTCCTAAAGCAGCTCAAAGCCTCAAACTGAGCCAGAGAAGATCTCGCTCAAAGACTGCTTAGCTTGCAGGTAAATAATAATTGAGGTTCTTATTGCCAGGGTAAATTTATTTGTTTGTTGATTAAAGCTAAAAATAAAGGACTGGAATACTAATTTTCAATATTCTCATGTAGTGGGTGCATAACATCTGCGGAGACAGTTATGCTTGAGAAGCAGAGTTTAGATGAGTTTCTTTTGAACCTTAGCAAAGGAAAAGCTGTGGTCGTCTCCCTTTCTCCTCAATCTAGAGCTTCTCTTGCTGTCCATTTTGGCCTCTTTCCCCTTGAGGTAATTTATTATACATACATGATACAAGACTGTTGGTCCCGGTGCTAACGAGTCTCACACGTGTATGGGGGGAAATACACAAAAAAGTGATTTTAAAACTTTTCTTTTCATCGAGGTCGGAAAAGTTATCCCGATGATTTGTACGAGAAATATATACTGAGTCAAAGTCTACAGAGACAATGATCCCGAAGTTGCGCTGAAGCTTGATTAGCCTAACCGAGCCTGAGTTTTTCAAAGATCTCGAGTTTGCTTGGATCGAGATAACTATCTTCTTGAACTCTCGCAAGAGAGTTAGTTCGATTTGGTAACTATATCTGTTCTAGCTACTCAAGTGTGCGGAATGGTTGACCCTAAGTTTATACTCGTTTTTAGCTTTGCTGAAAACCTTCCTTTTAATGAATCAGTGATTAAGGCTGTGATCAGTTGATGCAAGTTCAGTGGATTGATTCAAACTGAATATCAGTAAATAATGCTTTAAGTGAAAAATATGCAACAGATAGCAATACAGTACAGAAAGCAAAACAACACAGCAATTATAGTGGTTCAGAGACTCAAGCTCCTACGTCCACTCTCTCTGACCTTCAGAGAAATTCCTTAACCACTTCCTAAGATTTTCTGGCTGACTCACTACAGCTTACTCACCTTTCTACTTTGAGTATTCTGGCTGACTACTCTGCAGCTTACTTACTCAAACACACAAAAGCTTTCTGACTATCCAAGATAGTTTACTCACTTCTTCTCTAGAGTTTTCTAACTACCTCAATGTAGTTTACTAACTCTTTATAACTCCAACTCACCAACAAACACACTCAAACTACCTTACAAAGGGTTTGGGGTTTCTGGTTGATTTTCAACTAGGATGAAATATCCTTTACAATAAGTACAATGCAAAGGCTAGGATATCTCTACTAAGCTTTGGATAAATCTTATCAATCTAGGCTTAGTGAATGAACTCTCTTCAATGTAAAGCACTTGAGAAATTCTTGGGTTTTCGAGTGCTTCAATTTGCAATAATAAGATTGAGCTCTTGAGTTGCTTACAAATTTCCCGTAACCTTCAATGTAGAGGGTCACTAGTATTTATAGGCAATCACCAAGGTCACTCTTGAAAAACTATCCGTTGGAAGAGATAGCTTCATGAGTTCCCTCTTATGGTGTGTGATGAACGGCTATTTTTAGGGTTTGAATACTCCCTTGCATGTTTTAGGCAATATGCTTTTCATGCAGTCACTCACCACTTCCCTCTTATGATAGTGACTGTACTTTCAAATGTCGATAAAAAATCTGATCTTTGTCTTCCTCTGATTGGTTCTTGTCTTTAGTAAATGTAGACAAACATAACGACTCTTTTTGGTCAATATCTCTGAGTGATATAACCTTAACAACACTTAGTTTTAGTTCCTTTCGTCTGCATATGAATGTCTTGGGAAATATCTATTTTTCTGAGTAATCGCGTTTTTCTCAGTTTTGTAGTCTTCAGATAGATATTATTCGATTGCCTCGAGAACATTGCAGGTTATCTTGAGCATTAATTGAGATTCTTGAGTCTTTAGTAATTTATTTGTTTCTTGATAAAGAGTCTTAATAAAGTCTTGATGAGTCTTGGAATATTACGAGTCTTGATGTCTTACGAGTCTTGAGATATATTGATATCTTTGAGTCTTGATTTCTCGATTTCATCTTGAGTCTTGATTTCTCAATTTCATCTTGAGTCTTGATTTCTCGATTTCATCTTGAGTCTTGATTTCTCGATTTCATCTTGAGTCTTGATTCTCGATTTCATCTTTGAAACTTGATTTTCTCGATTTCATCTTTTGAAACTTGATTTCTTGAAACTTGAGTCTTGAATCTAACTTTGATCTATATCTATTTGACTATACAAGGTGCAGATAACATCCTGAACACTCTAAACTGAATCCTGACTCAACTATCAAGATTATCCTGAACATGTCATACTCAGGAGTTTTGGGATCTAATCAAAATCTTCTTTATTAAATTCATCTCCCAACAAAGACCATGTTGCCCTTACAATTTGGTATAATTCCCACAATGTTGGATGGATGAATTTTTGGTTTCATCTACTTGGGGTGTATGTGTTTGGTAATTATTAGTGTTTTTCAGGTCTTGAGGAAACTTACAACTTTGTTAAAGTCTCTGGGAGTAAAAGCCATTTTTGATACAAGCAATAGTCGTGATTTAACACTTATAGAGTCTTGTGAAGACTTCCTTGCACGTTATAGACAAAGAGAGTCAGCTGAAGATGAGAAGTCTAAATCAGCACTCCCTATGATTTCATCTGCATGTCCAGGTATGCAGTACATCTTGTCATTATAGTTAATATGACAGACTAATTAACAAGTCAGATGCTTCCTCTCTTCTTTCTCATTTTCAACTGTCCGTAATTTTCCTGTACAATTTCTCTTTTCCTTGTTGGGTTAGGGGGGGTGGGGGAGAATAATTTAGTAATTAGTATATTGGAGGTTTAGATTATAGCATAAATTGTTCTCCCTGATTGCAATTGACCTTTCTATAATATGAAATGTCAGGTTGGATATGCTATGCTGAAAAAACTCTTGGATCTTATATTCTTCCACATATTTCTTCTGTGAAAAGTCCCCAACAAACAATTGGAGCTGCCATTAAAAACCACCTGTGCCAAGAGTTATGTATCAGGTGATATATCGTTTCCGTCATTTTTATGCACACTTTCTTGAATAGATGATGATGATTGTTATGCTTATGTGTTGGGTCTGGGACCAGCACTTTCTATAGCTAGAAATCGTTGACTAGGACCTTGAATGATCTGTTGTTCTATGAAGTTATTAGATGCAGCTACTAATCAGACTTGTTATTAAAGTGCTTATGGATTTGAGTATGAATTTGTAGATGATTTGTTTCTGATCTTGTGATATTTTGTATGTTGAGCAGGCCAGAGGAGATATATCATGTCACCGTGATGCCTTGTTATGACAAAAAGCTTGAGGCTTCTCGAGATGACTTCACGTTCCAAGTGGATTCTGATAGTGCAAGAATTACAGAGGTTGACTCAGTATTGACAACTGGAGAGGTTCTAGATTTAATTCAGGTAATTTTTCCGCAAAAGTAATCTGAATATCTGGTGTTCCGTATTTATTGTTTCCTGTTAGTTTAAAACATAGAAAATGTTTCATTATTGCAGATGAAATCAGTTGATTTTACAACCTTGGAAGAATCTCCAGTGGATGAATTGTAAGATCTTTGTTTCTAGGCTATGTAATTATCTAAAGCACGCCGTGATGGTTCAGGATTTTGATAAATTGATATTTTCTTTTATCCACAGATTGTCAAATATTGATGAAGGCAATCTCTATGGTGTTCGTGGAAGCTCTGGAGGATATGCAGACACGATATTTCGTTATGCTGCAAAGAAGCTTTTTGGAAGGGAAATTAAAGGTCCTCTTGAGTATGAGACTATAAGGAATTCAGATTTTCGTGAAGTAACCCTTGAAGTAAGTCTAATCTGCCCCAATTGAATACTTTCTTTCAAATTAACGTGAACTTGGTTGGACTCAACTTCTTATTCAATTTTCAATTAGGTTTAGTTTTCATTCTACGTCTTGTTTCCTGAGAGAACTATTCTCCTACTTGAAATGCAGATAGATGGTAAAATAGCGTTGAGATTTGCACTGTGTTATGGATTCAGGAATCTAAGAAATATTGTTACAAAAATCAAATCCGGAAAGTGTGAATATCATTTTTTGGAGATTATGGCATGCCCTTCAGGTATACATTTTCTTTGCATGTAGTTATCTTAATTTAGAAATGTCAGCTAATAAATCATACTTGACTTGTTATTTTTTCCCCTTTCACAGGGTGCTTGAATGGTGGAGGCCAAATCAAGCCCAAACCAGGACAGTCCGCAAAAGATTTGATTCAGTTGCTGGAAACAACATATTCTGAAAATGTAAGTCTGGTGATAGCGTGTTTATCAGTTTTTGACTTCAGAGTTCAGACTAGTCCAAGTTTGAGATCCATTATGTTTGCTAGATATGTTGAACGATTGTTTGACAACACAGAATAATAAGATTTCATTTGTGTTAGAGACATGGTTTTGTTGTTGTGGATTCTCTTATTCTATAAAGTTTTAAGTTGATGGTCTTTTTGTAGCTTACCTCCATTTTCTCTTCTTCTGTATCTTCTCCTCTACATAGACCGTTTTGCTTATTTGTAATAGATGCTGCCATTGCTCAAGTATTTTTCCCGACTTTTCAGGTATTGGTGGCTGATCCTTTTGAAAACCCTCGAATAAAAAAGCTATACAAAGAGTGGCTTGGTCAACCTGGCTCGGAGAAGGCAAAGACACATCTTCACACTGAATACCACCCTATTGTGATAAGCGAACCACAAAGTTGACAAACTGGTGAGGAGATGTTTTGTTACTGCTGATAAAATTCATCATATGGTAATAAGATTCTTACCCCATGGAGGGTTGTAGTTTTGCAGCAGTCGTGTTTATATCATAATTTTGTCCCTTTTGGTAGCAAAGCATAAGGATCAATAGCAATCAAATTTTTGTTAGGTTTTTCGCATTGGGGATTGTTGAGTATCGTAAATATACTGTGTCATGATTTACATGTAACGTGGCCATATCCTGTGTGGGTAGGTTCTTACTTCTTACCTGATAATGATTCACACTTGTTCATAACTCCTCTGGAATTATTGTTGGATTACAGTTGTCTGAATGTAGACACTGAGGTGGTGTTTGTTTTGGGTTTTGAAATTTAAAATCGCTTCTGGTTTGGGATTTTTTTAAACCGGTTTTAAAAACCATCACAATTTTGGTTCTACTCCTTCTAAGCACGTGGACGCATGTCATATTAGTTTTTTTTTTCCTGGTTTGTTGTTTGGTCATTCGGTTGGTTTATGGATTTATTTTCGCTACATCTATAATCTATATATATATATAAAAGCAGAAACCACTCTAAATTTGAAAACCATTGAATTTTCTTGGCAAAAATAATTGCTAATTTGGGAGACGTATTATAACGCAAAACCTGCAAAAGTGTATGTTTCAAGATTTTCACGCTCAAACCTCCCCTTCCATTTATATTGAAATAAATTATTTTTATAAGTATTAAATCACACGAATTCATTAAAATTTATTTCATATATATATATATTGTATTGATAATTGATTGGTGATTGTATCGAGTTTTCATTCCTATTTATGTTGACAAACTTTGAATGAAATTTGGCTCATCCTAGCTTTTATTTGCGGTCCGAATTGTTTCAACGACATTACTTTTATGTCTTGATTTTGGAATCAGTTTGGAGGTTCGTGATAGTACTTATTTTGTTTCGCAATAAAATATCTTTTTATTGATTTAGACTCAAATTAAGAAATATAAAATTTTAGTATTTTTATCCTCTGCAATCTTAAAATGTAGGATAGATAATGGAGAATATCGGAGAGATATATGAGAAAAATATATTTTGTGATGCATGAAAAATATAAGAGATAATTGGAGAATTATATTGTAATATAAGATAAATAGTAAAAATTACTCATCTTTTAGATGTTAGTAATTTGAGAAAAAAAATAGTTAAAAGCAATTGATCAGAAAATGAGTCGAGGGAGTAAAATTCAATGGTGAGTTTTTTCTATAGAGTTCATTATGATCAATACTCCCTTTTTATTATTTGATGTTTTAGGACAGTATTTTTGCGGTTAAATTATTTGATGTTTTAGTAAGATAATTTTCCACCATTTTCTACACTTTTATCTTTATTTCAATCCCATAAAATTTCTAATAATATATTTACTCCTTTTTGGAGAAATTGGTTTGAAACAAATTAAAATTATATTTAATTGTAATTAATAAGGGTGTGAGACACTTATTTTTAATAAATTAAAGAAGGACATAAAGTTTAATTTTTGGGAAATGAAACGGCGTAGTGTCGATCTACTCTCGGAGTAGATGATCGTAGTGTATTTATAATCTCAAAATTAAATTTTGATGAGTGAAAAATTAAATCACGAAGTTGAGACCTCAAAACATTTTTTATAGATTAAAGAGTGTTGGACTGTGTGGAAAAATCAATTTGGAATTATCTATCCCACATTGAAATCTTAGTGGGATTAACCACTACTTATTAATAGGAGTTAATTAATAAAATTCAATTATAATGGCTAAAGAGAATGGTCCAATAGCCCACCCGCTTTCCCCCCAGCCCATCCGATGGTGCCGAGTCACGCTCAAGCCCGCGAGCCTTAGTTATTGACAATTGACCTTTGGGTGGACTTTGGTATTGGGCTTGAAGCCCATATTATCTTTTTAGAATCATGCCCACTGGAATTAATCTGAGCCCAAACATGCAAAGCCCAAAGAACCAGACCCACTGGAATTAATCTGAGCTCAAACATGCAAAGCCCAATTCGAGATTGAGACTTTGATCTTGGGCTTGGAGCTCATATTATCTTTTTAGAATCATGCCCACTGAAATTAATCTGAGCCCAAAGAATCAGGCCCACTTGAATTAATCTGAGCTCAAACATGCAAAGCCCAATTCGAGATTGGGACTTTGATCTTGGGCTTGAAACTCATATTATCTTTTTAGAATCATGTCCACTGAAATTAATCTGAGCCCAAACATGCAAAGCCCAATTCGAGATTGGGTCAAGTGCCTTTTAAGCACATGTTTGCAGAGAATTCGAATTCAAATTCAGATGAACCTGGACGTCAAAATGTCCAGGTTCATAGACGATTAATCTGAGCCCAAACATGCAAAACCCAATCCGGAATTGGGGTTGGCCAAGTGCCTTCTAAGCTCATGTTTGAAAAGAATTTGAATTCAAATACAGATGAATTTGGACATTAGTATATCCAGGTTCGTAGACGTTTCAATGGCTGATTTGCAACTGTTCAGTTACAGCCTGAGTGGTTAGCCACCACATTATGGTCATCAATGTCATAAGTCATAACTACCCGAAAGTGATCAGGCAGCTCCTCACTTGGTGGACATGCTCCTATAAATAGGACATCATACATATGAGTCTTCACTGCAGTTTTTGCTAAGCTAACCTGAAATTTTTCCGCATATTTCTGTATTTAGAGTGTAGTCCTCTCCTCACGCCGTTTTCAATTGACTGATATTTTTATACATTGCGGTGCTATACATATAAAGACGAAAGTCGTTTTACTTTTGAAAACACTACGTCAAACCGAGAGTACTAATCTGGTGTATTTCGTTTTGCGAGCAAAGATTCTACCTTAACTCGACTTTGGTGAGTTTTTTTAATTTTTTTGTTCTTGCTCGTGTTGCTGTTGTTTCTATTCGTGTATGTGACTGTACTGCATAGTTCGAGTTTGTCCACAAACAACAAAACTGCTTGAAGGGGAATATTCAGTTGCCGAAAAGTATTATTTTCATTGCTATAAAGTATTACTTTATATTTTAGATTTTTATTTTCTTTTTTTATTATTTTTCCCACATTATAAGCCATCGTTGATGCAATATAAATCAACAATGTGATCTTCTCCACTTCTCTACCCATTCATTCTTAATATTTCACCTATAAATGTTCAAAAAATGGGGGAGTATAATTTATGTTTATTTTAATTAATATACAAATAATTAAATATTTATATTGACAAAAGAATGCATGGCTCAAAATAAGAAAATCTTCATTTCCTATTAAAATAACAACATATCTTCCAGATTTTGTAAAGTTTGTATGTCGTATCAGCTTTAATGTGTGGAAATTATAACTCATTAGCTTTTATTCTAAATATCTTGAAGATTTCTCATTAACCAATTAAAAATCCCCTCGTGCTCACGGTACGCCTTTTAGTAGTCAATTTCATCGACACGAGAAATTTAAAACTGAGTAATAAACAATTAGCAAAAGGGAAAATGATTTTTTAAAAGCTCATATTTTTGTTCTTCTTTCAAGCTCATATATAAAATTGTCCTGTACAATATAATTTACTCTCTTATCTTATTTACTCATTATTGCACCGTAATATGTATAAGTTTGCAGTTTTTTCTTTACAAATTGCAATAACGTCTAAATATGTAATCCGCAATTATTACCCGATCGCACCAAGATTTACAAATTATGTAATGCAACTTACTGAATTAACAATTGCGGAAAAAATAAGTAAATTATGGAAACAGGAATAATTATATAAAAAGGAAATTAATAAATACAGAGAGAGAAAGGAAATTGGAGAATAAATTTGTAGAGAAAATCAAGTGGTAGGTTTCTTTTATTTTATTCCGTCAAACGCAATTCTACGTTATTGTTGTACCTTCTGACAGGAAAGACGCTGCTTCCTCCTTTGTATTCAAATCAAATCAAACAATGGTAATCCTCATCTTTAGTATTATTATTTTGTATGAAGAATTAGTGTTTAATATGTATTTTGGGTGCAGACAGTGTCTAAGCGGCGAAGGTGGCAAAGTTTGAGAAGAACATAAGTAAGAGAGGATCCGTGTCTTGTAAAAGTAGCTTCGAACCTGCCCATGTTGTTCTCATTCTCTTCGTCGTCTTGGTCCTCGCCTCCTGTAACCCTTTCTAAATGTACACAAATCAAATTGGATCCATACTAATACCATAACATGTATTTACTCATCATATCACTGCTTTAATTTCTAAACTAATAATTTCATAACATTTACGCACATATATATGTTTTGATATTATTATATAAGTGGAACAAATTTCACCCAACTCTCTATATATACATGCATCCTTATTTATATGATCCATATATTTGTATTGCATTCGGGTACTATGAAATATAAAAGATATTGCTAGTTGATGAAGAAAAGGGCTACAGAAATTTGAAATTGTATAATTTAATTCTTTAGGTAACATCGTCGACATATATAATTGACGTTGTATTTTCGAAAATTATAATGAGGATACTATTTGAATGGTTTTATAGGAGGCATTAAAAGTTTGCTATAGCATTGGATGTTGACATGTTATTTCATGTGGTCTTATTAATTAATTAATTGATCTACACTAAGTATTCTGATTGAAGAAAAATAGTAATTGTGATTGTGTTTTTGTGCAGTTATATTCCAAGTAGTGAGGATGGCGATCAATGGTGGACTTCCCAACGAAAATGGAGCTGATTCTTGAGCACACTATTATCACTTAATACATGCGTATCATAAACTATTTCTACAAATTAATTTAGCAACATTTAAAAGGAATTAAATAAAATGATTAAAAATTTAAAAGCCACATTTGCTGCAACATTTATATATATTCATGGGCTTCCTTTTTGTGCTTGTTGGCTGTTGCAGAAAGTTGCATGTGCCCAATCTTATTTCTCCCATTCTGTGGTTAAATATATTTTCTGATTAATTATATATGTTTGAGTAATATTGTTTATGGTGTAGTCCACTACATTCTGATCAACTTGTCAAAAGAAAAAAAAAATCACAACTAGCACAAATCATATAAAAATATAAATGTGCCTCTTTTTCACAATATTAATATATATATATATATATATACATATATATAGTTTCTTTTGTTTTTAGAGGCAGGTCAAAGTAGGATCAAACTTGATGAAGTGTCATGTTTTTTTTTTTTTTTCCCGAAAGCAATGTAGTATTTGATTAAGACGTACTTTTGCATTTTATATCACCAAAAGGCTTTTTTTCCTTCTTTTATTTACGTTTTATCGCCTGACGTTTTAGATTTTTCTAAAACTGTACAAAATTGGTAGGACTAGAAAAGATGAGATTAAACAGAAAGAAAAAAGAAGAAGAGATAAATAGATAATTTATGAAGATATTATTTTAATATGTATATATATTATTATTGAGTATTTGGTAGTATGTTGTGAGTTTTTATATAATAATAATAATAATAATAATATGGTTTTTTAGTGGAGGAAGATATTTCATATGCTGGTGTGTAGTGAAAGTTGTATTATAATAAATGGTTATTCGGTGGAAAAATATAATTTGTAAGATAAAATTCAAATTATTAACTTAAGCTTACGTTACAGTTAATCATATTTCTTATACCAGAACAATTCTTGGCCCACCTCCAACAGACCACACCACACCATATGATATATTCGAAGTTTTTAATTTAGATAGATAATTCATTTGCAAACTTGGAGCAACATCCAATTCAAAGGCCCTGCTATCTTATCATAACTCAAAGCTTATATGTGTTCCCAAAAAGTAAATTTGAAGTCATAAATCAATCATTTTGAAATTACAAACCCAGAAAATTACAGAACCAAAACACTCGAAGTTGTATAAACAAACCAATAAATTACATTACCTAATCCTAATTCCTAAATCAGAAACTCGACCGTGTAACTATATTATTCAAACCACAAATTAAATCCAGTAAATGGAACGCTCGAAGAAATTCAAGGGGGTAAAGAAATATTATCACAAAAATATGTCAAGAAAAATCTCCTATTTTGGTTCCTGCTGATTAATGGCTTGAGTTCTATTATTCCACTTTCGATTATAACTTGTGCCTCATTTTCAAATCCAAAAACAAAAAATCAGCCACTTGAATGAACAAAGCAGCACTGATAAAGAAATTTGAATATGCACAAGCAAAATGATGACGTAAATATAAGCTAAACGTTCCAACACACTTAAACAATAGGGAAAATGAAAAGTTCTTAAAGATGCCTGCAAGGCCTTCCAAAATCAGAAAAGTCTATGCTGCATTTCTTTTCCCAGAGTGCATTTGCTTTCGCCGGACCTGAAAGCTTTGAGTGCTAAGCCATTTCGTGCCTTGGAAGATTGGCAACATTCTGAACTTTTCGACAGCTTTGGTGAAGTAGTATAAACGAGAGTTTGAGGAGACGATTGCTTAATACTTTTAGAGAATCCAGCATCACTAGGGGAACCAAAAACATCAAATTCCTGTAAGAAAAATAATTAAGAAAAATAATTGCCTATTAGCAATTCTTATATTGCCATAAAAAAGATGGTTTAAAGAAGTAAAATAAACGAGTACCTTGGACTTTGTCTTGGAATAACAAGGTGTTAAGCAAGGGTTCAAATCTTTCAAAAACATGTCGTCTAGACTATCTGGGGTCGCGTAGTCTCCCGAGCTGTATTCCTGATCCCACTGTAAGGAAATAAGACAATTTATCATCCAACATTAAAAGCTATCGTCTAGTAAATTGTATTGTAACAAGCGTGCTTAATTACAATTGAATGTTATACACATATGCGTGTGAATGATAGAATAAAGTCACATAAATCTCGGAAGAGTGATTTGAAAGCTGAAGCAAGCGGCCTATAGAGTTTGTAATGCATTTGAGTATTCACTTATGCAAAGAAATTGGAACTCAATCTATAACCGTTTGTGCATGATGCTTTTATGAGACCAATAGTTTTTCATCTAATCCCAATTGATTGTATTTGGATAAATGTTTTACCAGAAAATTGTCTGCATCTTCTTGATCATATGAGGGTGTTCTTGGAGAGCTGAAATGATTATCAGAGAATCCTCTTCCAGAATATTTATCTGCCTTTACCTGAAACCAAAGACGATAGGATGATCACACAAATACTATGTTACATCCTGAACAATGTGTTGGGTTGTGGAGACCGGAGGCAGACCACGGGAGACGCTCGACCAATGCCCGAGGTCGAGCACTATTGCTCAGTCGAGCGCTCCCCCATTCCAGCGCCATCGAGGCGCTCGAGCTAGCAAGTTGATCGAGCAGAACCGCTCGACCAAATGCCCTGGTCGAGCAGTTCCGGAAGCCCAGACGCGGATTTAGGGTTTTTAGGCCCAGTCTCATATAAATATTTTTTGACCCATTGTATTTACCTCTCATATACTGTACGAAAAACACACTAAAATAGTGAATCTCCTGGCTTGGTAGTGCCCCCAGACGTAGTCATTCATGACGAACTGGGTAACCAAATTGTTGTTCCTTAATTCGTTGTTCCATTATTCTCCTATAATTGCTTTAATTCCTAACACAATGATGTCATTATTTTGTGATTGTCAGTGCTAAAATCAATCCAAAGCAAAAAAACACTAATTTTGATGAGGGAAAATATCAATCTTTAATATGCAAACAACATAGCCAATTTTCTCAAGTAACTCTTAGTTCAGTCTTTGCTTCATTCACTATCATTAGTATCCATCTCCTGATCCTTAATTATGTTTGATAAATAAGTGCATACACATATGTAAAGATCAAATAAATGTGATAAAGAAGAATCGAAAAGTGTATGGCAGGTACCTCGGCAAGATCCTCATCGAGACTTTGTAGGTGTCCAGTAAGAGAAGTGACCTGCCTTTGAAGACTTGGAATGAGTTGTTTAGCCTGTTTTAGTTCCGATCCCTGCCTTTCTAAAACTTGCTGAAGTTGTGAGTTCATCACATCTGGGAACAGAACCGCATTCTTTAGAGACTTTATCTCTTCTCTTTGCTTCAAGCACAAATCTTTCAGTTTCTCAACCTAAAAATTATTTCATATAACATTAAAAACGGCATTGTCAGAGAAATGTATAATATTGACTAATAAACACAACTCAACAAGGAATAACTCATTGGCAATGGATGCAGATGTTGCATATCCTTTTATAACTCATCAAAGTGTTTCCTTTATGCACCATGATCTTTTATGTTAAGTGACCAAATAATTGGTATCAATCCCAAAAACTTTGTCCAAGCAATGCCTCAATATTTAGATTGTAATCTTAAGCATACAATTGAGGCAATGTATGGTATCAAAAATAAAAAATGTTAATGCACAATCAACAAAAAAAAAAAAAAAACAGCTCACCCCACATATCACATCCTTGTTTTCGACCTTAAAACTTTGAATAACAGTGTTCGCCAAAAGAGAGCAACAAACATGTTTTTATCTACTTAATCATCTTCACTAATTTTTCCCAATCAACCGCAATTGGAAGTGATAAAACAACACAGAATAACAGACCCAGTGACCCCTCAACAAAATTTTTTACTTAAAATTAGAAAAGAATTAAACAAATATAGATACCTCTCTGTTTTTGTCGTCGACCAAAATCTTAAGCTCCGCAGTCTGCTCCTCCCGCTCCTTGTTCAAACTCAAAAGCTCCCTCTCACTCCGCAACACCATCGCCAGAGTCCTCGTATTACTCTTCACCTCAGTCAGCGCCTTCTTCGTAATCTCATCTCCCCGTTTTGCCCCCGACGACCCCTTGAACAACTTCTTGTGAAGCCCACTCAATCCGGAACTCTTCTTGGCATTTTTTTTCAAATCCTCCGCCAAGAAATCCGCTGCAACAACAAATTTGGGCTGCGCCTTGTTGGTCTTCTTAGTCTCCACCAGTTTCTTGACCATTGAACTGAAATTAATGTGGGCGGGGGCATCGTTCTTCCTCGTGAGAGCACGTGCACCTGATCTGTCACGTGCAGTGGAGAACTCGGCGGAGGAAGAGGGGTCCGATTTTGTTGAGCTGTTTAGGCTGTTGGTGTACCGAGTTGCAGACCTGTTTGACGCCATTAATGCTCCTTCAATTATTATGAAGATTACACAAACTTTATGATGAAATGAAGATTTTAGGCGATTGCATAAGAGAAAAAGGGGATAATTGAAGGAGAGCTGTCTGAATTCAAAATTTTCAAGGGCGGTATTTTAATTTTTAAATTATGCAGGAACGACGTCGCTTTTGAGCTTGGGGTTAGAATAGTTAAATAATACTAATAAAATTTTGGTTTTCAAACATCTTGATATAGTTAAGAATAATAGAATACCACCGAAAGTCCAAAATAAGAAAATAATCCGACTTTGAGCCGTTCACATTTCAAATATATTGTAATTTACTCATTTTGGTAAATAGTGTTTATATCATTATATGTGTATTTTTACATCGTATCCAATTGTCTATAAAGAAAATTAATACAAGTATATTTTGCCAAGAAAGTTTAATAGGAAAAAAAATTAAGAAATCCATATACTTATGCTAATCTCTGACTTAGGTCTTTTATTTATGGACTTTCAAGATTGTTGTTGGATAATTAATGTGTGTATTAAAAGAATATTCAAAATTAATGGCTTAAGTTTTGTATGTAGTGCATTTTAGAATCATGTGATTTGTTATACTGAAATATGTAACTTGCTTACACTGAACCATGCAACTATTAATATGGAAAAATAGTTGTACGGTTCAGTTTAAATAAGTTGCATATTTCAATATAATAAGTTGTGTGCTTCTTAAATTCACTATAAATGCACGATGTATTTGGGTGTACATGAGACCCACTCAAAATTAATATATGTGGTTCAATGAAAAATCGAACGCATTTGAATGAATAATTTTAAATAGTTTCAAATAAATTTAACAAGACTTTTTTTTAAGCGCATTAAAATTAAAATTAAAATTAAAATAGCAAACTTGACAGTATATAGTTCATGTGCGAAAACTTGAACAAGGGTTGTGGTTAAATTCGATGCATAACAAATTAGTAAACGTTTTAGTTCTTCTTAAGGCATATATATATTAAATCTGCCAACTAATACCTTTCTGTATTAGAACTAATACTAGTTGTTTTAGCTATAGTATAAATAAGAGGGTCCCTCTTTAGTTCACAGTTAGTTTTTATATTTTCCAATTCTACTGTTCATAACCGCATTGTAACAAACACTTCTTCTTCAACATTTCAGTGGCAATCTTGTTTATTGATTCATTGAATTCTACATGGTATCAGTAATCACGGTTGTTAGTGATTCAATTCTATCCTGATTTCATTGCGTCTATTGCAATATTCTTCCGTTGTTCTTCGCGATAAGTCTGGGACGAACTCCACGTGAGGTATGCCTGTTCGGATTTATCTCGAGTTTCTCAATTAGAAAAATCTCTTTCTGCAATTTCTAAGGGTTCGTAGTCCATGGTTACGTATTATAACCAATTTAAGAGTCTCTGAGATGAATTGATTAGTCATAGGCTTGTTATGAAGTGTGGGTGTGGTGCTATGTCAAATTGTGTTTGTGAACTGCCACAAAAGATGAGTATGCTTCAAGAGAAAGATGTTGCAGTCAAATTCTTGATTGGGCTAGATGATTCTTATAGTGCCATTAGGAGTCAACTGTTGCTTCAAACTCCATTTCCCCCTTTGTCCAAGATTTACAGTCTTTTACTCCAAGAAGAGTCTCAAAGGATGTTGACTAAGTCTGAGTCCTTAAACTCTGACTCTATAGCTATGTTAGCAAAGAATGCTGCCAAATATTACAAGGATAAGAAGAAGCCCCTTAAGTGTTTCCACTGTGAAGGCCCAGGGCACTATGTAGATAGATGTTTTCAGCTGATTGGGTATCCTCCAGGATGGAGGGGTCCTAGGGGTCCTGTTAAGGGAAAATCTGAAGGGCTGGGCGTTTAAACCAGACCTCGATTTCGGTACCTGCGGGAAGATTTTTATTCCATACAGAACTACACTCAGGAAAGGGACGTATATGGCTCAACCAATGCACGTAGGCAGTTCCTAGACTAACAACACTTCTCAGATCAGGCTAGACCTCTCCAGCTGAGATGGGCGCCGGGGCCCTGGATGCGCTAGCGATTGGCACATAGGGGAGTGGTTGCCTGGGTTTCTCGGCCTGCGGTTCCTAATGGAATAGGTAACAAAGCCACTTTGCCGCCCAACTCGCCCTGCCCGCCCGGGGCAAACTTATCTCATTCGCCATATCGCGACTTCACCCCCTGAGGTAAAACACCTACAACGGTCACAAAACGGACTAACAGGGATCACCAAGCAGCTCTTTCGCTCTATAGGGATCGAGGTCCTAAAAAGTATTGGAAGCCGATGTCTGTGCTGAAAAACCCACGTTTATGTTGGAGATAGTTGTTATAAAATTGATAGAACCTAAAATGGATGAAACACCAGATAGATGAAGACTAGGGGTTTCCTTTTTCGCTTCTCCCCATAAATTCTCCAAAACTGTAGCTTTTATGTATTAATCAGCCATTCTTTAGGTGCAGAACCCTCCCCTGATAGAGAGTCGGGAACGAGATATCCAGCAACAAGAAGAAGGAAAAGGATTGAATAGAGGAACTCCAGAACATTTGGCGATCTCAGATGTGTCAGTTTTCACTGTTGGGAGATGAATTTAATAAAGATTGATTTTGATTAGATCCCAAAACCCCCGAGTATGACATGTTCAGAATAAATTTTGATAGTTGAGTAAGGATTCAGTTTTAGAGTATTCAGGATGTTATCTGCAAAATGTATAGTCAGCAGATATAGATCAGGTTAGATTCTGATAGGTTCTGAAGACTCAGTAAGTTTCTGAAAAAACTGAAGTTTCAGTATGAAACTGAAGTTTCTGAAGTTTCAGTGAGAAACTGAGAAACTGAAGACTCAGTGAGAAACTGAGAAACTGAAGACTCAGTTAGAAACTGAGAAACTGAAGACAGTATGAAACTAAGAGACTCAACATTAAGACTCAGTATATCAGTCAGTATATTTGTGAAGACTCAGAAGAATCTGAAGACTCAGAAGACCCAGAAGACTCAGAAGACTCTGAAGACACAGAAGACAGAAGACTGAAGACTGAAGACTAAAGAATACTGAAGGCACAGTAATTACTGAAGACTCAGTAATGTACTGAATGCTCAGTATAAACCTGAATGTTCCGAGGCACTGAAAATATCTATCTAAAGGATGCAATACTGAGAAAAACGCGATTCCTTAGAAAAATAGATATTGCCCAAGACATTCAAATGCAGACAAAAGAAACTAAGCCAAAGTGTTGTTAAGGTTATATCACTCAGAGATGTAACCAAAAAGAGCCGTTGTGGTTGTCTACCTTTAACTGGAGACAAAAGTAAAAAAGAAGAAGACAACACTGTACATTACTGACACTAACAGCGACAGGTCACTGAAAAGATGTCAGAAGTACTAAGTTCCAGACTGCAAAAAGTGTTGACCGGCTACATGAAAGGCTATTGCCTAAAACGTGTTAGGGAGTCTCAAACCCTAAATATAGCCGTTCTTCACACACCATAAGAGGAAACTCACGAAGCTATCTCTTCCAACGGATAGTTTTTTCAAGAGTGACCTTGGTGCCTGCCTATAAATACTTGTGACCATCTACATTGAAGGTTACGGGAAATTTATAAGCAGCTCAAGAGCTCAAACTTATTATTGCAAGTTGAAGCACTCGAAAAACCAAGAATTTCCCAAGTGCTTTATTTCGAAGAGAGCTCATTCCACTAAGCCTAGCTTGATAAGATATATCCAAAGCTTAGTCAAGATATCCTAGCCTTTGCATTGTTCTTTATTGTAAAGGATATCTCATCCTAATTGGAAACCAACCAAGAAACCCCAAACCCTTTGTAAGGTAGTTTGAGTGTGATTGTTGGTAAGTTGGAGTTGTAAAGAGTTAGTAAACTACATTGAGGTAGTAAGAAAGCTCTAGAGAAGAAGTGAGTAATCTATCTTGGATAGACAGAAAGCTTGTGTGAGTTTTGAGTTAGTAAACTATAGAGGTAGTCAGAAAGCTCAAAATTAGAAAGGTTAGTAAACTACAGAGGTAGTCAGAAAGCCTTAGGAAGTGATTAGTGAATTTCTCTGAAGAGATCAGGGAGAGTGGACGTAGGAGCTTGAGTCTCTGAACCACTATAACTTGCTGTGTTCTTTGCTTTCTGTTTTGCTTTGCTTAACTGCTGCATTACCTTGTTTTGAAAGCATATTTTCACTGATATTCAGTTGGAATCAATCCACTGAAGTTGCATCTGAACTGAATCACAACCTAATCACTGTTCCATTAAAAAGGAAGGTTTTCAGCAAAAAGCTTAAAACGAGTATAAAGTAAGGGCCAACCATTCCGCACATCTGAGTAGCTAGAACAGATAGTTACCAAACTGAACTTACTCTTCTGAGGGTTCAGTAAGTTAGTTATCTGATCCAAGCAGCTCAGGATCTCTGAAAACTCAGGATCAGTTGGGATTATCTGAGGTATCTGAAAGCAGTTCAGGATCACTGTCTCAGGTAGACTTTGACTCAGAGCGATTTGTGCTTCTCAGGACCAAATCATCAGGACAACCTGACCCAAGCTGACCTTAGTAAAGAAAAGTTTTAAAAACACTTAACACGTGTATTCCCCCCCATACACGTGTAAGACTCGTTTACACCGGGACCAACAAGTGGTATCAGAGCAGTGGTTCAACTTGACCACCTTCTTTGTTGACCAAAGTCTTATTTGCTAATATACTTGTGGTCTACCTGAACAGATCTTATTTGCTGAATTCTTAAAAGACTTAGACAAAATGTCTTCTAAGAAACTTCCCATGTTCTCAGTAGAGAACTATGATTTATGGAGACTAAGAATGCAGGCTCACCTGTATTCTAAACATGAACGTATGTGGAGAGTGGTCTCTGAAGGGCCATTCCAATTTACTGTGGTGAATCCCAGAGGAACAGTAAATGAGAGAAATGATCCTAGAGCAGAATTTCCTAAGTCTAATGACCAACTGACTCCTGAGGAGAGGAAGTTAGTCAATCTAGACTATATTGCTAAAGACACACTATACAGTACAATTGATGATGGTGTGATGGGAATGATTTCTCACTGTAATACTGCAAAAGAAATTTGGGATACACTAGCTGTAATGTGCCAAGGCACATATCATATCAAGGAAAACAAACTTTCAGTTGCAATTGGAAAGTTTGACAGTTTTGAAATGGAAGAAGGTGAATCTATTGACAAATTGGAAGTCAGATTCACTAGCATTATGAATGATCTGAATGCACTTGGAAAGAGATATCCACAGAGAGAAGTGGCATTGAAAATTCTTAGAGGTCTTTCTAAGAAATGGGATATTCATGTTGTGGTGATTGAAAACACCAAAAACATTGATTCAATGCCATATCAACAAGTCTTCTCTGAGATGAAGGCCTATGAGTTTGTAATTGATAAAAAATCTAAAAAGGCTGACAGCAAAGATGATTCATCATCTAGTAAAAATGTGGCTTTCAAAGCCAATGATAAAACCTGTAAAACTAGAGAGTCTGAGAACTCCCTTGCTAAGAATCAGGATGAGCTTGAGGATAAGCTAGCACT
Organism: Stenogyne calaminthoides; assembly: GCA_037126765.1. Classification (NCBI taxonomy): domain Eukaryota; kingdom Viridiplantae; phylum Streptophyta; class Magnoliopsida; order Lamiales; family Lamiaceae; genus Stenogyne; species Stenogyne calaminthoides. The sequence continues at coordinate 41,601,294 of JBBCBC010000004.1, read as the reverse complement.
GATGGCAAGGAGGTTTGAAAGACTTAATAGTCGATATGGAAAATACAAAAACTATTATAGGAATCACAGGTACCAGAAGAAAGCTGAGGACAAATCAACTGAGAAGAAGAAGGACCTGAAAGCTGAAGGATCTTCATCCAAAAGGAAGGATTCCAAATCCAAAGAAGAAAGTGATCATGATGATGATGCCAACATATGCTACAATTGCCAAAAGAAAGGTCACTTCCAGTATGATTGTCCTGACCTGAGTGCTAAGGAGAGAAGAGAAAGACAAGCTAAAAGAGACAAGAAGTTCTCTAGCAAAAAGGCCATGGTTGCGAAGAAGAACATTACGAGGAAGGATCTAGCTCTCGGATGAAATATTCTCGAGACGTGAAAGTGATGACCCTCGCTCTAATGGGTCATTGAGGAGGTAAACTCTTCTTTCTCTGTTGTTGCTCCTACACTAGCACAAGAGTTATCAAGTTCAACTGTAAACAGTCAATTTGACCTGATGGATTCTTTTGAGAGTTTGATGAAGGACTATCTTTGTTTTTACAAGAAGCTCGCTAAATGAAACTCAAGAAGCGAGAATAAGGAATCGAAAGTTTGAAAATCTTAAGTGGAAAGACTCTAGCAATATCTTGAAATCACTTCTCAATTAATGGGAGCTCTTGATGAATCGGATGTTACGAAAGTACAACTCTCGAGAGAAAGAGAAGTTGATAGTGACCTGAATGAAAAGCTAGAGAAATCCCTTTCAAGAGATTCAAATTGATCGTAACCAAGTTCAATGACCTCTCGAGAAGCATGAGACTCTACAAAAGCTGTGAGGATAGTCTTGCGAGAAGAAGCTAACTCTATTGAATCGCATCTAAAGTAATAGATGAAATTTGAGTTATCGAGAGACCTGTCGCTATAAAATCTGGATTGGGATACATTATAGGGGAACCTCACAAGGTCATCGAATCTTTGCATCAAGTAGCAAGAAGACAATCTTTGTTAAACCAATTGGCACCTACACTTCAAACCGGAGAAATGCCCAAGGTGTTGACAAGGAAAAAAGACCTATGGTTCAGTAAAAATCGAATGATCGTAAGAAAGCCCAAACCTCGGGTGAAGGCTAGAAAACCCGAAAGCACTCGATAGGAAAAATTCGGCAAAGTACTTGAAGCCTCAGCTAAGAATGCAAACCCGAAAGGATCTCCTTTGAACCATCGAGGAATCTTGGAAGAGAAACACTCAGCAGCAGAGACATTCTCAATCGAAGAGACCAGTCCTCGATATCTTGAAAGACCCAATTTAAATCAGTAACCTTTGAACCCCACTTGCCTAAGGGTAAAGGTTACTGAACCCGATAAACAAAAGATTCGCAGGGCCAGGTGCGCAGAAGCCCAAAGCAAATGAACAAAAGGCCTGTATAAAAAAAAACTCTAAGGCTCATGTTCATGCTAAGGCAAGCACTAAAACACGAGTGAAACCGCTAAGGCACCCGAGTAGTAAATGTGTATGTAGATGTTTATGGAAGACAGATCAAACCCACTCTAAAGTGATTAGAGTTGTCAGTGATTTGGATTCCTAAAGGGCAAATTTAACCTTGTAGGACCCTACACAAATTGGGTACCTAAGAATTGATCTGTTTTTCAGGAGGAAAACAAGGGCACTGAGCTGATTGAAGATCACATAGCACTAATGAGTGGAGATAAAATGACCCCTGCTGTATGGTATCTTGACAGTGGATGCTCAAGACATATGACAGGATGCAAGAAGATACTCAGTGACTATGTTGAACAAAGAGGCCCTCAGATCACATTTGGAGATAACTCCAAGGGACAGACTGAAGGATATGGAACTTTGGAAATCGACTCAGTTCATATCCATGGTGTTTCATATGTATCTGGATTGAAGCATAATTTGCTTTTAATAAGCCAATTCTGTGATAAGGGTTTTAATGTTGAGTTCTCTAAGAACTTATGTTATGTGAAAGATGATATTTCACAGAAAATATTACTGACTGGTACAAGAAAAGGAAATGTGTATCTTGATGATTGGAGTTCAACTCCTAAAGATACATGTTTAGTTGCAAAAAGTTCCACAGATACCAGTTGGTTATGGCATAAAAGAATGAATCACCTGAATTTCAAAACCCTGAATAAACTTGCAAGATTAGCTCTTGTGAGAGGATTGCCAAATGAAGTGTTCAGTAAGGAACATGTTTGTGATGCTTGCCAAAAAGGAAAACAAGTTAAAGCATCATTTAAAAGCAAAGTAGATGTTTCTACTGAGAGAATACTTCAGTTGTTGCATATGGATCTTTTTGGTCCAGTAACACCAGTAAGCACTAGGCATGCTAAAAAAAAATCGGAACCGGCGGTTCGAACCAGAACCGCCGGTTCCACGGTTCCGCGGTTCCAGTTCCAGAACCGAACTGAAACCGTAAATCCCACAGTTCGGTTCCGGTTCTAGCAAAACCAGAACCGGGAACTGCCGGTTCGAACCGGAACCGCCGATTCCAGAACCGGGAACCGCCGGTTCGAACCAGAACCGCCCCAAATTTTGAAAATTATAGCCGTTGAGATCCAACGGCCCAGATTAAAGAGTCGTTGAGATCCAACGACTAAGATCAAAGAGCCGTTGCAGGAACCGCCGGTTTGAACCGGCGGTTTCGATCGTTTTTTTTTTTTTTCAAGATTTCATCTATAAATACCAACTCATTCCACTCCAAAATTCACACCAAAGTTATTCAACTCATTACTTTCTTCTCATCTCTCTCTCAAGTCTCAACTCTCACTCAATTCTCAAAGTTTATTATTTACATATTATTTAAATTACTTACATAGTTACATATTACATTTGACTAAACTATATATCATACTATACACTACATATTATATTTATACTACACTATATATTATATACACTATATATTACACTATACTAGTATACTACTATAGTACTATACTACATATTAGTATATTACACTACACTTACATACATATTATATTACACTACACTTACATACATATATTATTTACATATACACTTACATACATATTATTATTATGGCAAGCCATCAAAGCAAGGGTAAGGGTAAAGGCAAAGCTTCTTCCACCTCTTCCGTTCGTCTTCCACAACCACCGGCACCGATCGAGTGGAGTTTAGATGATATTGAGGCCACACTTGGTCCCGGTTATGAGAATCCTCTTGAAGATGATGCTATACCACAAGGTCCACGACGTCCTACTCAAGAAAGTCAAAACCACCCAACCGACTCCAATGCCGAGCCAACTCCAACCCCAACTCCAAGTCGAGCTCAACTTAAGTCGGATATTTTTACACGTCACTTTAATAAAGTGATCAACGAGGATGGTACTATTAAAGTTCATTGCAACTATTGTGAGAAAATATATTCTTTTATCAAAGGAGGGGGATATGGGACGTTCGAGAAGCATTTGAAAAAAATTCATCCGGATAGAGTTGGAATTAGTTCAAACCAAGCATAACTTCGTGGATTTACGTCAACCGGTGGAGGTGGTGGAGTTCAAGGCGAGGTAAGTAACCCCACTTCTCTATTTACATTTGATCAAATGAAATATAGAAAATTGTTAGCTAAATTTGTGTGCACACAACACCTTCCTTGTCAATTTGCCGATAATTCTTTTTGGAATGATTTTGTTAACCTTGGTCTTCAACCCGCGGCAAAAAAAGTTTCACGTCATACTACTACTCGTGATGTTGCTAAAGTTGTTTATGAGTATAGATATGCTTTGATTAATTTATTTGCCGATTTAAATGTTAAAGTTTGTATATGTGCGGATATTTGGAGTGGTAATTTTCAAAAGCATAGTTATATAGGAGTTACATGCACTTGGATTGATGATTCGTGGACTCTTAACAAAAGATTGATTGCTTATAGAGATTTTGATACGGAACACAATGCCGTTAATATTAGAGATAAATTGCATGATATTTTAAATGAGTATGCTCTTACTAAAAAAATATTTTCTATTGGTTTTGATAATGTTAGTGCAAATACGGCTACTATTGAAGATCTTACAAATATTTGTCAACCATATCTTGGTGGAATTTTTTTTCATGTTAGATGTATGTGTCATATTTTAAATTTATGTGTTCAAGATGGTTTAGATGCTTTGAAATAACAAGTTGGTCCTATTAGATCCGCTATTTATTATATGTCGAGACATTCAAAATTGTTGAAAAAATGGAAAGTTTTTTGTAGAACATACAATATGCATCCCAAAATAATTTCTCTTGATGTGTCAACTCATTGGAATTCCACGTATAAATTGTTAAAGGAGTCTATGGATTATAAAGACGCTTTATGTACATTTTTTACTCAAGAAAATTGTGGTATTCGTTTATATCCTCAATATTGGGATTCATGCACTTCTTTGTATAAAATTTTGGGAATTTTTAATGATTCCACAAAAGTGTTATCCGGTGTTTATTATCCTATGTGTAATTTAGCGCTTGATTATTGTATTAAAATTGCTCATGTGTTAAATGAAAACATTACAAATCCTTTATTAAGTGGCGCTAGTTTCTCTATGATGCAAAAATGGAAAAAATATTTTACAAATATTCCCGATCTATTCTTGGTTGCTAAAGTGTTTGATCCTAGAGTAAGATTGGATGGATAAATAATGATGTTAAATATGTATTATAATTATTTATTTCCTAATAGACATATGGTCATGGGTGAAGATGATGTATATCCTAATCCGGAAGAGATTGGTAATCGGATTAAAGTTACTTTAATGTCTTTATTTAGAGAATATAGTGGTCCCGGTTTTGAAGAAAATTTTGGTGGTGGCTCTTCTATGAGTCAAGAAGAAGATATATTAACGGATTTTTATGATGAACGTTCTCAAAATCGTCCAAGGTCTACTTCTAACCCTTATTACGAACTTGATCATTATTTATCCTCTTCATTTGTTCGGCTTGATGAAGATGAAGACAACACTACTTTTAATATACTAAAGTGGTGGTCGAGGATGAAAAATATCTATCCAATATTGTCAATGCTAGCAAGAGAAATTTTTGCATCTCCCGCCTCAACCGTTGCTGTTGAACAAGATTTTAGTTTGGGAGGCTACACTTTGGATGCAACGAGATCGAATATGACCGTTGAAAATGTGGAAAACCAATGCTTGCTTGATGATTGGGTAAGAGCCGAAAAGAGAAGTCAAGAATTTATTGATAATGATGATCAAGATAGCTCTCAAGAAACTACCAGGAAGTGATGCATGAAGAATCGAATCGATCCAAATCAACGAGGTAAGTTTGAGGTAAGAGAACTACGTGGACCTTTGTTTCCTTTTTGGATCGTAGGCAACTTAATTTTAAGTTTCAAACTTAGAATTTCTAAGTTTATTTCTTAAATTTAAGCTCAAGTCCAATTTCTTTAAATCCCCCCCCCAAATTTATTTTGTAAAGTTTAAAATTTTAAGTTGTAATTGTAATTACTAATTCGATATAGTTCACTTTGTAATTTGTAAATTTGTAATAGTTCAATTAATTTGTAATAGTAGATTACTAGATTATTTTAAGTTAGAATTACTATTTTGTAATAGTTCAATTACTTTGTAATAGGCTAATAATTTATAATAGTTCAATTTAAATCCTCATATCATATTAGCAATAACAATGTCCAATTTCATGATCTATCTATACATTCCTTCAAATTTTAGATCCAAAAAACTAAGAAACATAAGAAAAAATATATGAAAAAAAAAGGAAAAAAAGAAAAAAAAGAAAAAAAAACCGGCCGAATCCCATGTTCGAATCGAAAATCGCCGGTTCGAGAACCGAACCAAAACCGCTTTTGCCACGGTTGGGTTCGTGTTCCCTCCCAAATTTTTGAATCATGGGTCGGAACCGGAACCGGCGGTTCCGGAACCGTGAGCATGCCTAGTAAGCACTAATGGCAGGAAATATACACTCGTAGTAGTTGATGACTACTCAAGATATACTTGGGTCATATTCTTACTCAGGAAGAAGGAGACTCCAGATAAAGCTACTCGAAGTTCTTGAAAAGGCTCAATATTGAGAAAAATCTGAGTGTGGTCAAAATCAAATCTGACAAAGGAACTGAATTATAAACCATATTATATCTGATTATTGTGCAGCAAATGGAATTACTCATGAAACATCAGCTGCAAGGACCCCTCAACAAAATGGTGTTCTTTGAAAGAAGGAACATGACTCTAAAAAAAGTTGCAAGGACAATGATACCGGTTAATATTCCTAAAAGATTTTGGGTAAGTCATCAACACCGCATGCTATTCTCAAAAACAGATCCATCTTGACTAAGAGTCAAGGCAAAACACCCTACGAGCTTTGGAATGAAAAGGAAGCCTCTTTTTTTTTTCTTTTTCGTGTGTTTGGTTGCAAGTGTTTCATACACAATAATGGTAAAGATCGGTTGAAAATATTTGATAGCAAAGTCGATGAAGGAATATTCTTAGGATATTCTCGGGTTAGTAAAGCTTTTCGAGTTTACAAACCAGAGGGACTCTTATTGTGGAGGAAACACCTCATGTTGTTTTTGATGAATCTACTTGTGTTCGGAAGAAACAGAACATGATGCGAAGAAATGACCAAGAGAATCACCAGATTAAGCCCGAAAAAAGAATGACAAATCATCCATTTGAACACGAAAAAGAAGAAGTCGGTCACCTTCTATGAATGGAGTGACTCGGAGACTCGCACAAAGAAGTTCGAGGATGGAACTCGAGATGGTGAGACTCGGAAAGCCAACACACCAAAAGGTGACCGATCCGAAGCAGACACCGATTCGGACTCGGGTATGTGATGCCAATGAAGATGTGGTCACGGTGAGGCAAATTTCGAATCTATCAACCAAAGGGGAACAAATGTTCTTGACAATGTTACGAATAGAATTTCCCGAGGAAGATGATTCCTTTCTCCTTTTTTCTGTTGTTCCTCGAGTTTATTGAACTAATCGAACCTAACATTTCAAATGTTGAGGATACTATTGAAGGGGGAACATCTAGAAGAAGTTGGTTAGATAGTCATCCCACAAGTCGATTGTGGGTGATCTAATGAAGGTGTCAAAACAAGAAGGTTCCATGGTGAGAGTGCACTATTCTGGCTGCTTCCTATCGGAGAAAGAACTCTTCGAGATTGAAGAAGCTCTACAAGATTTTCATTGGATTCTTCGCTATGCAAGATGAGTGAATCAATTCTCAAGGAATGAAGTATGGGAGCTAGTGGATAGAACTGAAAGGCACAATGTTATTGGAACCAAGTGGGTATTTAAGAATAAAAGAGATGAGGACAACAACATTGTAAGAAACAAAGGCAAATTTAGTTGACAAGGTTATTCCCAAGAAGAAGGTTTGGATTATGATGAAACCTTTGCACCTGTTGCAAGACTAGAAGCCATCAGATTGTTTCTTTCATATGATGCCCACATGAAGTTCACAGTCCATCAAATGGATGTGAAGAGTGCATTTCGAGCGGTGTGCTTAAAAGAAGAGGTTTATGTGGAACAACCTCGGTTTCGAAGACAGAATGACCAAGTTTCTGTGCTCGAAAAAGCCTTGTATGGTCTTAAGCAAGCACCGAGCATGGTATGATACTCTTTCTCAGTTTCTTACTGACCACGGTTTTGTCAAAGGAACTGTTGATAGAACCTTGTTTATGATAGAAGATGGGGAAGATATCTTACTAGTTCGGATATATGTTGATGACATCATTTTTGGATCCCCAAATCATCGGGCCAGAGAAAAGTTTTCTACATCGATGAAAGGCAAATTTGAGATGTCTATGATGGGGAGATGAATTTCTTTCTAGGTCTTCAAGTGAAACAATCAAAGGAAGGAATCTTCATCAACCGTGCAAAGTACACCGTAGATCCGATTGCCAAATATGGTGTAACAGATTGCAATGCGATTAGAATTCCCATGAATACTAACTACAAGATGGATCGATCTCAAGACAAATCAAGAAGTCACACCGATTATAGAGGATCATTGGATCATTGCTCTATCTCACGACCAAGTAGGCGGATATAACATTTCTTTGTTGGGATATGTAAAAGATACCAAGCTAATCCTAATTTAGTCACATGGAGGTCGCCAAAAAGATCTTCAAGTATCTTAAGGGCACAAATGAATAGAGGATTGTGGTATCGGTGATGATAACCTGAATTAGCGGTTATTCAGATGTCGATTATGGAGGTCAGAGAATTGATGTGAAGTCCACTAAGGAACTTGTCAATTTCTTGGAAAGTAAGTCGATATCTTGGTTTTTGAAGAAAGCAGGACCTCGAAGAGCAACCAATACTCTGAAGTTTGAATACATGGTGCGGTGAAGTGGCGTGGTTTCGATTCTTTGGCTCGCAGACAACAATTAAGGGATTATAAAGTTGTAGCCAATGAAGTACCCATATTTTGTGATAATAATAGTGATATTGCTATTTCACAAAATCTGGTATTGCACACCAGATGCAAGCATGTGGATATCAGACATCACTTCATCAGAGATCATGTCGAGAAAAAGGACATCGGGATGGAGAAAATTCATCTTGATAAGCAGAGAGTTGATATCTTGACTAAACCTTTGGCTGAATCAAGATTTCAGGAACTATCAGTTGAATTAGGGATGTTGGATCCAGGTGTATAGAGTAAAATCTGAAAAATCGAAGGTATTCAGATGCATGAAGTTTTCTCAGAATTCTACTGAAAAAACTCAGGATAAAATAGGAAATATTGAACTGAGTCTCAGGAAACTCAGATGTACTGAAGGTCAAGATTTTTCGATACCCATCTTGAACCCTTTCAAGATTTCAAGATCATCTCGACATTTTATCAAGGTCAATACTCAGTAAGACTGATAAGAAAATTAGTCTGAAGAAGTAATGACTCATGCAACTCATTTATTGATTAAGTGAAACTCAGTAATCATTTGCAATAAATACAAAAAAACCTGAAGAATGTTTTTGGGCGGGACCTTTGAAATTCCAAAGAAGGTCAACAGTCATTAAATGCTCTGTTGCTTTTATTCACCAATGAGGTTAAAATGACGGCTTACTTTTCGGAAGATCGACTTTTCACATACCCGATTAATCGACGATTAATCTCAACCGTTGTTTTTCACCAAACCGGTACGATTCCCCACGATCTCACGATATATATCCCTTGAGAAGCCATTTCAAGCCATTTTTACAAACCCTCATTCCCAAAATCCTCTGCAAAATCAAAATTCCCTTTACCCAGAAAAGCTTCATCGCTCAAACCCTAAACCTCAAAAATTCCCAAAATGACTCCTACCATATTCGACAGATTGGCCGAAACAAATAAGCCATGGTATGAGTACGTGGTTTCTCTAGAGAGTACTTCATGTTGGGATTATACTGAAAAGTATGCTTTTTACTTTGTATAATCAAAACTGAATTTTCAGACTTATTTACTGAAATAAATTGTTTATCACTGATGCTTTAAATATGATTGAATGTTATATATATTTACTGCATAACTGTTCAATAATTCGTACATGTTACACTGTAGTTAATTTAGTGATACCAGATCACAGAAGATTAAATTAACAGTCCCTTGTAACTAAAAGTACGCCATTCACGACCCAGATGGAAATGAACAACCATCGTGAAAGGTTGAGGTGTAAGGCTCAGATTGGTTTGTCTTAACCAAGAGATTACACTAGTGCATGGTGATCTTGTTGAATTGGACCCTCTGAGGAGGATAAGTTCTTGAATCGAAACAAGGAAAATTAGACCTCAGTGGTTCGTTGTTTCTTAACCTTCGTCCCTTAAATAGGATCACGTGGGATTGGTAACTATTGCTTTGACTTATCATGGGTAGTGAATCAGAGAGAGATTCAATACTTTTTATCTTGGGCAATATTATTGGTCACATGTGATTGCTAAGATTTAATACGAAGAATCGGGTGCAAACGCTTTGTTTGATTTGCCCTTGGGAGGTTCATAAGTTTTATCATACCAAATCTTGCAAGTGGAATTTGTTTCCGGTATGGATAATAATGTTGAACCGTTCCTCGACCAAGGACAAAAGATATTAATTAACGGAAAGCTATTTCAGTGGCTTGAATTAATTAGTGGGCTAGATAATCTTAAACACGGGAAATAATGACCGGGAGCCATATTGACTGTAATATGGGTTAAGATGGATAGTGCAATATTAATTATGTAGTGGGATTAATTAATATTTATGGGCTTGAATTATATTGTGGCAATATTAGATATTCAAGATCCATTAGAAGGTCCAATCTTAATTCTCCTAAAGGCCCCCTGAGTAGCCCAACATATAGTTCAATAACTGAAAAGGTGATTAAAATAAAATAAATATTGTTGCTTAATTTTCCTATGATATTTTCGAAATCTATGGATAAAAGAGGGAGAAAGATTTTCTTTGAATTTTGTTATGGAATGAAAATATGTATTCTTGGAATACAAGATTATCTCATTAAATTCAAGAAATCTCCCACTTGGTTATGTTGGGGAATGATTTGCACAGATCTATTCGGGGTGAATATTTAAATACAAATTTAATTCATTAATTATTACTAGCATGAATTAATCCTATATTAATTCAATTAATAATTGCAACAACATATCATGCATATAAAAAGCCACGTAAAACCTACGCATGCGGAATCTACGGGTTTACGTGAACGTACCTCTCGGGATGGCAGTGGCTTTGGTCGGACGGACTAACCAAAAGGACTTCCCAAGTATTCCCTTAGCCCTTGCTCGACAATCCGGTGGAAGGATACTCGCGAACAATTAACAAAAGGAAAAAATAAACTTTGTTGCACCACGTATGTGGATTTGCTAATATTTCCAGCACATGAAATTTGTACTTGGGAATGAACTAATCATCCCCTATTTATAGGAGAGGAGGGGGCACGAAATTTTGGTGGTTTTTCAATGTGGGAAAAGACTTTTCTTGGTCACCAAGAAATCTTGAATATATCCCATATATTCTTTTTCCCATAATTAAAATATTCCACAACAATCCACCTCCTCTATTTTATGGTATAATTTTCGAAAATTTGAGCAAGATTCCAAGATTTAGATCTTCTTGAATTTATGAGATATTCTTGTATTTCAAGAAATACATATCTTCCATAATATCTTTTCAAGAAAATCAAGAAAATCTTTCTTGCCCTCTATTTTCCAAAAAATTTCGAAATCTCTCTTATGAATAACCAAGTGGGAGATTTCTTGAATTTAATGAGATAATCTTGTATTCCAAGAATACATATCTTCATTCCATAACAAAATTCAAAGAAAATCTTTTTCCTCTTTTTATTCATAATTTTCTAAAAATAATGGGGAAATATAAGCAACAATATTTATTTTATTTTAATCACCTTTTTCAGTTATTGGATTATATGTTGGGCTACTCAGGGGGCCTTTAGGAGAATTAAGATTGGACCTTCTAATGGATCTTGAATATCTAATATTGAGCCACAATATAATTCAAGCCCATAAATATTAATTAATCCCACTACATAATTAATATTGCAGACTATCCATCTTAACCCATATTACAGTCAATATGGCTCCTGGTCATTATTTCCGTGTTTAAGATCATCTAGCCCATTAATTAATTCAAGCCTTTGAAATAGCTTTCCGTTAATTAATATCTTTTGTCCTTGGTCGAGGAACGGTTCAACATTATTATCCATACCTAAACTAATTCCACTTGCAAGATTTGGTATGATAAAACTTATGAACCTCCCAAGGGGCAAATCAAGCAAGCGCATTTGCACACGATTCTTCAGATTAAATCTTAGCAATCACATGTGACCAATAATATTGCCCAAAGAAAAAAGTATTGAATCTCTCCGATTCGCTACCCATGATAAGTCAAAGCAATAGTTACCAATCCCACGTGATCCTATTTAAGGGACGAAGGTTAAGAAACAACGAACCACCGAGGTCTAATTCTTCCTTGTTCGATTCAAGAATTTATCCTCCCAGAGGGTCCTATTCTCAAGATCACCATGCACTAGTGTAATCTCTTGGTCAAGACAAACCAAATGAGCCTTTACACCTCAACCTTTCGCGATGGTTGTTCATTTCCATCTAGGTCGTGAATTGCGATTTTTTAGTTACAAGGCGGATGTTAATTTAATCTTCGTGATCCGGTATCACTAAATTAACTACTGATGCAGTAACACGCACGATTTATTGAACAGTTATGCAAAGAAATATATATAACATTCAATCATATTTAAAGCATTAGTGATAAACAATTTATTTCAATAAATAAGTCCGAAATTGGGTTCGATTATACAAAGTAAAAGCATACTTTTCAAGATAATCCCAACAATCTCCCACTTATACTCAAAGTCCGCTTTTAAGTATACTACAACACGCCTAGAGTAGTCCGTGACATCTAATGTCACCTACTTAACCTAATAATTTCTCCCACTTATACTCAAAGCAGATTGGCAACGGTCTTGACACCCATTCCACTCACATGTCTCTCGAATGTATTCAGAGGCGACGCTTTGTGAATGGATCTCGCCAGTCGTCCTCGACGCTTTCTTTGCCATATCTATATCTCATCTCTTAACGATTTTCGATAAGATGTCTTTTTTTTAATGTGTTTGTTTGACTCGTGGACTCTTGGTTCTCTTGAATTTGCAATCGCCCCAGCAGATATTGCTAGTTAAATTGTAACACCATCCAAGTCCACTAAGAAGATCTAGAGCCCAATCGGTTCTTTCACCGCTTCTGGCTACTTACCCGAGTCCCATGGTTGAGTCGGTGATGCATTTACGCTTCACACTCGTCCATTTGATGGCTACACTTCCCAAATGGAAACACACTAACCGAGGGAGATAATATCGGAATCTAAATCGATTGAAACCGAGTCCATGTAGCCGATGGGGATTGGAGTGTCGATCGATAAATCAACATTCTATCCCGAGTTCTTTTCGTAAAACTTTAGAATGTTTTTAATCGCTGTTCAATTCGCTTTCCTCGAAGTTACTCGATATCTTGCTACCATGCCTCTGCAAAAGCATATATCCCGGTCTCGCATACAATGAATGCATACATAAGGTTTTAGGCGGTAGGAAGCACAAGGAATACCTTTCATGTCATCTATCTCCTTTTCGTCTTAGGGAACATTTTCTTGGATAGATGGATTCCAAGTCCGAAAGGTACAAATCCTTTCTTGGAATCTTGCATCTTTGAATTGTTTCAAAAACCGTGTCTATGTATGAAACTTGCGATAACCCGAGCCATCCTTTTCTTGTGATCTTGATCCCAAGGATGTGTCCGGTTTTCCCTAAGTCTTTCATATCAATTTGTTTTTTGAAAACCATGCCTTACGCCCCGATCACACCTTCACATCGTTCCCGATGATCACAATGTGATCTACGACAAAGACTTAAGAATATCAATGCGATTTAAACCGCGTTTTTATACACACAACTTTCAAACTCGTTTTGATCAAAACCCATAAAACTTTATAATATGATCAAAACTTTGGTTCCAAGTTTCGATGCCTGTTTGAGTCCGTAAATGGACCTCTTGAGCTTTTACAAACCGGGTGTTCTTGGCCCGTTTCAATGGCGGGGTTGTTGCATATGGATCTCTTTATCAAGACTTCCGTTAAGGAAAGCATCTTGATATCCATTTGCTGATTCAAAAGTCGAAAATCTTGTGAGAATCGATAAGAGAATACAGATGGACTTAAGCATGGCTATGGGCGAAAAAAGTTTCCTCATAATCGATCCCTTTCTTCGAGTATAACCTTTTCGCCACTAGTCTTACTTTAAAGGTTTCAACCTTAAAAATCGATCCTCTTTTCCTCTTATATACCCACTTGCATCTAATGGGTTTGACCCCATTAAGTGGTTCGACTAGCTCCCACACTCTATTATGAAACATAGAACCCATTTAGAACTTTTCATTCTTTGTTTGCCAAGAACCCGCGATCCTTATCTTGGAGTGCCTTGTCATATGTCCATGGGTCCGATTAGGGAATCAAATCCGAGGACTCTCCTATTCCCATGAATCTCTCTGTCATCAAACAACCCTCCCACTATGACAAGGCTCCGATTGTGAAAGCAGATCGTTTGGTATATCATCTAGTACAATTGTAACCGAGGTTTGCCCTCTAAGCTCATTTAAGGTAATCTCTCACTGGTTTTATTTGGGTTCTATAGTTTTCTTCCAAAATCTAAAGTGGGTGCGGATGTCCACCTTTTGATCTTGAACTATAGAACATTCACCCTTTTGTTCCTCGCGGTATCCTACAAAAAATGCCCTTTAATTTCGATCGAGGATCCAATTTACCTGTTTCCTTGTCCAACACGTAGGCCGGACACCCCAAAGTTCTCATGTGTATCATACTAGACTTGCGCCCGGTCCACAATCCTTTGGGGTTCTGGGAACTGATTTGGATAACACCAAGTTGAGAATGTAAGTTATTTGTTTTCCAAAGGCATGACCCCGTAATCGACTTCGGGAAGATCCGTATAACTCATCATTGATCTAACCATTTCCAAAAGAATTATGTTTCTTTGCTCTGCAATCCCCGTTTTTGTTGAGGGGTTCCGGGTGCAGTGAGCTGGGATACAATCCCTTCATCAGATAAGTAGTTCAAAAACTCATCGCTGAGGTATTCGCCTCTACGATCAGATCGTAGAGACTTGATACGTTTTTCCATATGATTCTCTGTTTGATCCTTAAATTATTTAGAATTTCTCAAAAGGGCTCGATTCATGCTTCATAAGGAAAATGTACCTTGAGTAATCATCAATAAAATTACTCATAACCTCCTCTTGCTTTGGTTAACATTGAACTACGTACATCTATGTGAACGATCTCTAACACTTCTTTAGCCCCATTCCCCTTGGCTCCAAATGCCATCTTGGTCATATCACCCTCCAAACATGATTCGCAGGTTGGAATCGGTTCAACTTGGAGAAGCCCTAGTGAACCGTCTCTTACCAACCTTTGGATCCTCTTTGGATTTATATGACCCAATTTATAGATGCTAAAAAAGAAGTGTCTCGTTCACGTCGATGAATGCTTTTTTTTCTCGGAAATGATTGATGTGTTATAAGATACATTTAAGTGAGTGGTGTGCACAGAGTTAATTGTATAGAGATTTTCCATCAATGTCCCGTATGAGATACACTCATCATTTCAAAAATGATGTCATTCTTCTTAGAAGAAACTTAGTGTCCTTTAATCGAATTTTAGAAACCGAAAAGTGAATTCTTTCTAAAACCGGGAACACAAAGATAATCTCAAAAAACTTTATCTTCAAAAGATAGGTGCACTTCTCCCCATCGTTTTAATCGCTACTCATGTAGCATTGCAATGTCTGCTACTTGCGTAGTATTGCAATAATCGTTACTACCGTAGCATTGCAATATCCGCCACTTCACGTAGCATTGCAATGTCTTCTACTTTAAATAACGTTGCCCAATTGTGATGAGGATCTCACTCCCACTACGTTGCCGGATCATATAGAACCCGTGAAGCCAACATGATTAGTGGATCTCGTATCAACCACCCACGAATGAGAAGTATACGCCGCTAAACAAGTTTCAACAACTAGTGTGTGAGAATTACCTTTCTTTCCCGTCCCTTTTGGGGTTGGAACAGTAAAACCTCCATTGTCCTCTCTCACCGCAGCCTTAAGCACTTCCTCTTTGGATTTTCCTCGACTCAACAAGCATTCCTCATCTTACCATGCCTTTGGCAATGATTGAGTTTTATTGCTTATGGCCTTTGGTCCTCTTCTTTATCTTGCCTACCCTTGGCCTAGAAGATAAAGATGGACCACTTGCCGTCAAAGCTTGAGTTTGGTGCCTTATCATCATTTCGCCGAGTCCAAAAGTTTGCAACAAATTAGCTAGTGAGGCCAAAATGCTCAAAAAACCTTTCTGGGCAGAGAATGAAGTACCAAATTCACCTGAGTCTCCAAATCATAATCTGCACTCAGAATCTCAAGTTTGTTTAGATGGGCCATCTATTTTGAGGACGTAATCCCTTCACGGGTTTTTCCTCCACCATTTTCAAATGACGACATCTCTCATGAAGGTGATCCGACGAGTCCCGCATGTTTTGACTCGTCGGTTGGCTCATCGATTTTTGTGTGTCAAAATCCACTTGTGCTTTTTGTGCAATTTAGGACAATTATAATTTTCAATAAATATAGTTTCCATACAAATTGTATTGACTTTTAAGTATAATAACAATGGATTAAAAGGTAACGATATCTTTGAATGAAATAAACAACTATATGCAAAAGCACAAGTATATCACAAGATTCGATCACATGCATCATATTTAAAATCTCAAAAAAAAAAATATGAACAATGCATCGCCCAACATCTCAAAACAGTTTAAATAAGCCACGTTGGGTGGGTCATTATTTAAACACATTCAAAAAAGTTACAAACAAAACGATTACAAACCTTTAATATCCAGATTAATAGTTGGCTCTACTAGACCAATATAAAATTGACAGGGACTCGGAGAAGTATATGCATATCAATTTTATACCTAAGTAATAACCATGATTAAATCTGAGGATTACTATTTCGCTTTGATCGAGCCTCGTTGGGAGGTCATAAATGCCACTAGTAATAACCCACAATCATCCGTTTGGAATTCATTCATGTGAAACCTATCTTTTTGACCAATCCCGTTGGGGAATTTCTCCAAAAGAATTCACAAATAAATAAATCATGGAGGTCAAAATTAATTCAATTTTATTATCAGGAATAAAATTGTCAATTAATTATTTAAAACATACTTAGTAATTTTGAAGTTGAGATTTTTTCAATTTGGCAACCCCTCATGCAAACACATTTAAACAAATTAAATAAAGCATAAGATAGCACAAATAAATCAAGCAAAACAGTAAAAAATAAACATATTGGGCAAAAATTATCCAATTGTCATGGTTTGATTTTTTCTTGACTTGATCTTGAAGAAACACGCCTCGAATTTCTCCCACTCGTTCATCTCGAAAAATACTTGCGTCTCGAAACACGCCATAATTTCGCGGCCAGGATGCACGCCAAGATCCCGGCCATTGCCCAGACCACCTCCGCATGACCTAAGCCACCGCCTTGGTTTTGCCCGATGGCTTTCTAAGACTCGACAAATTGTCGGCAAAGGCCGGCAGATCTCGGCGACGCAGCATCCGAGGCCAGATCCATCTCCAGATCATCCGCCCGCCCTCCGACCTCGGCAACCTTCGCGCAGCATTCAGCCTTTGTCTGCAGCAGCGCCCGCATCTTGCCCCGCCCGTCGCTTCGGCTGGGAGCGCGCACCACTGTCTTGTGACCCCTCACTCCCTTTGCCTTTCGGCCGCCCGGCCTGCGCCCTGCGCCCGTGCGTGCCGGCAGCGGCGCCCGTGCCGCTTCTACGCTGGTTCGGATTTTCGGCCTTTAACTCTTCATCTCTTCGTTCCCGATCAGGGTTACAATTTATTTACAAAAATAAATAAACCTAGATCTAGACTAATCTATTACATTGATCAAATCAAACAAATCCTAGTCTACTTCGTGGATTTTCTCGAGGCAAAACAAATCCGACGAATCGAATTAAAAAACCACGGTTTATATGCATGCAAAAATAAAACATTAAATCCATGACAATTGGATACCGCAAAAGCAGATCTACTTGAGTTCTACTATCCAATTTCAAATTTAATGTCCGTGAATTAAATTACAATTTAAAAATTGAGCAAAGCGGTGGCTCGATACCGCTTGTTGGGGAATGATTTGCACAGATCTATTCGGGGTGAATATTTAAATACAAATTTAATTCATTAATTATTACTAGCATGAATTAATCCTATATTAATTCAAATAATAATTGCAACAACATATCATGCATATAAAAAAGCCACGTAAAACCTACGACGCGAATCTACGGGTTTACGTGAGCGTACCTCTCGGGATGGCGTTGGCTTTGGTCGGACGGACTAACCAAAAGGACTTCCCAAGTATTCCTTAGCCCTTGCTCGACAATCCGGTGGAAGGATACTCATGAACAATTAACAAAAGGAAAAAATAAACTTTGTTTGCACCACGATGTGGATTTGCTAATATTTCCAAAGACATGGAATTTGTACTTGGGAATGAACTAATCATCCCTATTTATAGGAGAGGAGGGGCACGAAATTTTGGTGGTTTTTCAATGTGGGAAAAGACTTTTCTTGGTCACCAAGAAATCTTGAATATATCCCATATATTCTTTTTTTCCCATAATTAAAATATTCCACAACAATCCACCTCCTCTATTTTATGGTATAATTTTCGAAAATTTGAGCAAGATTCCAAGATTTAGATCTTCTTGAATTTATGAGATATTCTTGTATTTCAAGAAATACATATCTTCCATAATATCTTTTCAAGAAAATCAAGAAAATCTTTCTTGCCTCTATTTTTCCAAAAATTTCGAATCTCTTATGAATAACCAAGTGGGAGATTTCTTGAATTTAATGAGATAATCTTGTATTCCAAGAATACATATCTTCATTCCATAACAAAATTCAAAGAAAATCTTTCTCCCTTTTTATTCATAATTTCAAAAAAATAATGGGGAAATATAAGCAACAATATTTATTTTATTTTAATAACCTTTTTCAGTTATTGGACTATATGTTGGGCTACTCAGGGGGCCTTTAGGAGAATTAAGATTGGACCTTCTAATGGATCTTGAATATCTAATATTGAGCCACAATATAATTCAAGCCCATAAATATTAATTAATCCCACTACATAATTAATATTCAAGACTATCCATCTTAACCCATATTACAGTCAATATGGCTCCCGGTCATTATTTCCCGTGTTTAAGATCATCTAGCCCATTAATTAATTCAAGCCACTGAAATAGGGGATGATTAGTTCATTCTCAAGTACAATTCCATGTGCTGGAAATATTAGCAAATCCACATAAGTGGTGCAACAAAGTTTATTTTTTCCTTTTGTTAATTGTTCGCGAGTATCCTTCCACCGGATTGTCGAGCAAGGGCTAAGGGAATACTTGGGAAGTCCTTTTGGTTAGTCCGTCCGACCAAAGCCATCGCCATCCGAGAGAGGACGCTCACGTAAACCCGTAGATTCCGCGACGAGTAGGTTTTACGTGGCTTTTTATATGCATAATATGTTGTTGCAATTATTATTTGAATTAATATAGGATTAATTCATGCTAGTAATAATTAATGAATTAAATTTGTATTTAAATATTCACCTTAATAGATCTGGCAACTCATTCCCCAACAATCGGTATCGAGCCACAGCTGGCTCAATTTTTTAAATTGTAATTTAATTCGTGGACATTAAATTTGAAATTGGATAGTAGAACGTTAGATCATTTTGCGGTATCCAATTGTCATGGATTTTAATGTTTTATTTTGCATGCATATAAATCGTGGTTTTTTTTAATTCGATTCGTTTCGGATTTGTTTTACCTCGTGAGAAAATCCACGAGTAGACTAGGATTTGTTTGATTTGATCAATGTAATAGACTAGTCTAGATCTAGGTTTATTTATTTTTTGTAAATAAATTGTAACCGGACGGAACGAAGAGATTTAAGAATTAAGCCGACTAAATCCGTAACTGCGAAAGGCGCGGGCGCCGCACCGGCATCGCACGCTTTAGGCAAGGCAAGGCAAGGCCGAAAGGCCGAGCTGAGGAGGAAGGAAGGACAAGACCGTGATCGTGCGCGCTTCCAAAGCCGAGCGGACGGACGGGCGGGCAAGGCGCTACAAGGAGACGACGCATGGAGGCGGGCTGGCAATGGGCGGATCATGGATCGGCCTTGCCGCCGCCGAGAATCTGCTGACGATTGCCGACATTTGCCGAGGACTGGGGCAGGCACAAAAAGCGCGCCGAAATGTCTTCTAGGCCAGCGGCGGGACGGACGGATCGCGGGCGTGCATCCGGCCGTTCGCTTGGCGTGGTTCGAGACGAAGTTTTTTTTTTTTTTGAGACGAACGAGGAGGAATTTGAGACGTGTTTCTTCAAGATCAAGCCAAGAAAACCAAACCATGACAATTGGATAATTTGTGCCCAATATGTTTATTTTTTCTGTTTTTGCTTGATTTTATTTGTGCTATCTTATGCTTTTTTTTAATTTGTTTAAATGTGTTTGCATGAGGGTTGCCAAATTGAAAAATCTCAACTTCAAAATTACTAAGTATGTTTAAATAATTAATTGACAATTTTATTAGGATAATAAAATTGAATTAATTTTGACCTCCATGATTTATTTATTTGTGAATTCTTTTTGGAGAAATTCCCCAACGGAGACGGTCAAAAGATAGGTTTCACATGAATGAATTCCAAACGGATGATTGTGGGTTATTACTAGTGGCTTATTTATGACCCTCCCAACTAGGCTCGATCAAAGCTTAAATAGTAATCCTCAGATTTAATCATGGTTATTACTTAGGTATAAAATTGATATGCATATATATTCAAGTCCCCGTCAATTTTATATTGGTCGTCAAGGGAGCCAACTATTAACTGGATATTAAGGGTTTGTAAATCGTTTTTGTTTGTAATCCGCTTGAATTTGTTTAAATAATGACCCACCCAACGTGGCTTATTTAAAAACTGCTTTTGAGATGTTCATTTGATGCATGTTCATATTTTTTGAGATTTTAATATGATGCATGTGATCAAACCTTGTGATATATTTGTGCTTATGCATATTATTGTTTATTTCAGGTTCATCATGTCGCAACCTTTTAATCCATCGTTATATACACTCAAAGAACACCAATTATCGGAGAGAAAACTATAATGTTTGGAAACTTAATATGATGCATGTCCTACCCGCACAAAAAACATTATCGATTCTTGATGTACCCAAAACCACGATGCCTATCGATGAATCAAATCGACGCGGCAAGACATGAGTATAATATTTGGGAGCAGTTAATGAACCCATGAAACGTGTAATCTTGACTTCACTGTCTGATGATTTGAAACACGTTCATGAAGGTGTTGAGTCCGCTGTGGAAATTATGCAAAGTCTTGAAGAAATGTTTTCAACAAAAGACCGCATGATCGATCAGTTTAAAAACGACGACGTGGCTAGGCTGAAAATGATTGAGGGAACACCAGAAGTGGAGCATGTTCTCGTGAGTCAAGAACCATTTTTCTCAAACCGCTTATCTCGAACTAAGTATTGTGATGAGGCCCAAATCGAATTTCTTTGTTTACTCGCCAAGGAGCTTGATTTAATTTACTGTGGTTTTGTGATGAGTGATCACATGTTTACCATGGATGATCTTCAAGAGGCCTTGGAGAAAGTGGAGAAGCATTTAGGAAAGAAAGACGAAGCATTGGTGATCAAAAGCCTTTTCTCGAGATCTAGGCCAGTGGAAGACAAGTCTCAAGAAAAGGAAAATGGTCAGAACCAAAGCAAACTCATCATTAAGAAAAGTGAGAAAAAGACGGTTAGCTGGTTGGGTGTCAAGAAAGAACCAAAAGGAATATGTTTCAATTGCGGGGAGAAAGGACATTGGAGGTCAGCCTGTTCCCAAAAGGAAAGGAAAGAAAGGTAATCCTCACTCACTAGTTGTTGAAACTTGTTTAGCGGCGTATGCCTCCCATTTATGGGTGGTGGATACGGGATCCACTGATCATGTTTGTTTCACGTTACAGGGGTTCAAAAGGACTCGACAACTAAGTGGAAGTGAGATCCTCATCACACTGGGAGATGCTACGAGAGTGGCAGCTGAAGTAGTGGGAGAAGTGCACCTGTCTTTTGAAGACAGAGTTTTAATTTTGAGAGATGTTCTGTACGTTCCGAGTTTTAGAAAGAATTTGATTTCAGTTTCTAAACTTTTTCATGATGGATATTCGGTTACTTTTAATAAAGTTGTTACCATTTCTCTTTATGATAAATTTATCTGTCATGGAACGTTGGCGAATAATCTCTATACAATTAACTGCGGCACACCACTCAAGAAATGCATCCTATAACACATCAACTATTTCCGAGAAAAGAAAACGTTCATCGAGGGCGTGAACGAGACACACTTTTGGCATCTAAGATTGGGTCATATAAATCCAAAGAGGATCCAAAGGTTGGTGAAAGACGGTTCAATAGAACTTCTCAAAGTTGAACCGTTTCCAACCTGCGAATCATGTTTGGAGGGTAAAATGACCAAGAGGGCATTTGGAGCCAAGGGGAATAGGGCCAAAGAAGTGTTAGAGATCGATTCACACAGATGTATGTGGTCCAATGTCAACCAAAGCAAGAGGAGGTTATGAGTATTTTGTCACTTTTATTGATGATTACTCAAGGTACGGTTACATTTTCCTTATGAAGCATAAATCGAGACCTTTGAGAAATTCAAAGAATTTAAGGCTCAAGCAGAGAATCATGTGGAAAAACGATCAAGTCTTTACGATCCGATCGCGGGGGAATAATACCTCGGCGATGAGTTTTTGAACTACTTATCCGATGAAGGGATCAGATCAAAACTTATCGCACCGGAACCCTCAACAAAACGGGGTTGCAGAGCTTAAAAAACGAACTCTTTTGGAAATGGTTAGGTCAATGATGAGTTATGCGGATCTTCCCAAGTCGATTTCGGGGTCATGCCTTGGAAACAATGGCTTACATTCGAACTTGGTGCCATCCAAATCGGTTCCCAAAACTCCCAAAGAATTGTGGAGCGGGCGCAAGCCTCAAGATGAGACACATGAGGATTTGGGGGTGTCCGCCCACGTCTGTGAACAAAGAAAGGTAGAATTGGATCCTCGATCGTAATTAAGGTCAATTTATAGGATACCCGAGGGAACAAAAAGGGTGTATGTTCTATGGTCCTCAAGATCAAAAAGTGGTCATAAGCACTCACTTTAGATTTTTAGAAGAAGACTATATGAATCAAAGAAAACCCGTAAGTGAGATTACCTTAAATGAGCTTAGAGGGCAAACTCATCGCTAACCTCATTTAGATGATATACCAAATGATACGCTTTTCACAACCGGAGCCTCGTCAGAGTGGGAGGGTTGTTAGACAGCCCGAGAAATTCATGGGAATAGGAGAGTCCTCAGACTTGATTCCCGGACAAGACGAATCAGACCCATGGACATATGACGAGGCACTCCAAGATAAGGATGCAGATTCTTGCAAAAAAAGAATGAAAGCCGAAATGGGTTCTATGTTTCATAATAGAGTGTGGGAGCTAGTCGAACCACTTAATGGGGTCAAACCCATTGGATGCAAGTGGGTATATAAGAGGAAAAGAGGACCGAACGGGAAGGTTGAAACCTTCAAAAGCAAGACTAGTGGCTAAAGGTTATACTCGTAAAAAGAAGGGATCGATTATGAGGAAACTTTTTTCGCCAAGAGCCATGCTTAAGTCCATCCAGATTCTCTTATCGATTTTTCAAGATTTTCGACTTTGAAATCTGGCAAATGGATGTCAAGGCGGCTTTCCTTAACTAAGTCTTGACGAAGAGATCTATATGCAACAACCCCAAGGTTTCATTGAAACGGGCAAGAACATCTTGTTTGTAAGCTCAAGAAGTCCATTTACGGACTCAAACAGCATCCGAGCTTGAAACCAATGTTTTGATCATGTTATAAAGTCTTATGGGTTTGATCAAAATGAGTTTGAAAGTTTGTGTATAAAAAGCGGTTTCGGAATCGCATTGGTATTCTTAGTACTATCGTAGGCGACATTTCGATCATCGGGAACGATGTGAAGGTGTTATCGACGTAAGGGCATGGCTTTCAAAACAGTTTTGATATCAAGGACTTAGGGGTTTCGGACACGCCCTTGGGATCAAGATCACTCGAGATCGCAAGAAAATGATGTTAGGCTTATCGCAAGCTTCATTCATAGACAATCGCCTTGAAACGTTTCAAGATGCAAGATTCCAAGAAAGGATTCGTACTTTCGTGCATGGAATCCATCTATCCAAGAAAATGTCCCCTAAGACGAAAGAGGAGATAGATGACATGAAAGGCATTCCTTATGCTTCGGCTGTCGGAAGTCTTATGTATGCAATGCTGTGTACGAGACCGGATATCTGCTTTGCCGTAGGCATGGTGGCAAGATATCAAAGTAACCCTGGGAAAGAGCATTGGACGACAGTTAAAAACATTCTGAAGTATCTGAAAAGAACTCGGGATAGAATGTTGGTTTATCAGTCAGGAAGTCCAATCCCCATTGGTTACACGGACGGATTTCAATCGGACATGGACTCCGGAAAAATCTACCTCCGGTGAGTGTGTTTTGCATGGGGAAGAGCCGTGACATGGAGAAGTCAGCCGCGTAAATGCAACGCAGATTCTACCATGGAAGCCGAATATGTAGCTGCTAGCGAGGCAGCGAAAGAAGCGGTTTGGCTCAAGCACTTCCTTGTGGACTTAGATGTGGTTCCGAATTTGCCCAGCAGAATCACTGTTTATTGTGACAATGTCGGAGCAGTTGCAAATTCAAGGGAACCAAGAGCCCACAAAGCCAGCAAACACATTGAAAGGAAATACCATCTTATACGAGTCATCGTTAAGAGAGGAGATATAGATGTGGCAAAGATAGCGCTCGAGGACAACCCAGCAGATCCTTTCACAAAGAGTCCTCTCAATACATTCGAGAGACATGTGGAAGGAATGGGTGTCAAGACCGTTGCCAATCTGCTTTGAGTATAAGTGGGGGAAATTATTAGGTTCGTGTAGGTGATATTAGATGCCACAGACTACTCGAGACGTGTTGTAGTATACTTAAAAGCAGACTTTGAGTATAAGTGGGAGATTGTTGGGATTATACTGAAAAGTATGCTTTTTACTTTGTATAATCAAAACTGAATTTTCAGACTTATTTACTGAAATAAATTGTTTATCACTGATGCTTTAAATATGATTGAATGTTATATATATTTGTTGGGATATTTTAGTTTTGATGAATTATGCCAAAACATTATCAACCTGTGTTATTGAAGCTGATTTACAGATAACAGGTTGAGGGGGAACGAGAGAACAAATTGAGGGGGAACTCACGGAATTAGAAGTAGATGATCGAGATCAGACGAGGCTTCAGACGAGACTGATCGAGATCAAGATGAGTTAGATGTGTTCCGGAGTTAAACTGATGAGCTGTGCAAAATCAGAAGAGAAGAAAAAGCTAGCCACCGATCGTAAGATCGATGACGGATATTTGATCGGATGACCGTAATTGACCTAATCGGATGATCGGAAGAATCGCATTTAGCCGATCCGGTGATCGGAAGAAGCGCATAAGCCGATCGAAAAAAAACCGACCGTAAGATCGTAAGAGAAGGTTGCAGATCGTAAGAGGAAGTAGATGAGATCGACGAGATCGACGTGATCGAGATCGACATTTATGAAGATGAGCAGATGATCAAGATCGACGTGATTGAGATCGATAAAAGCTAAACTGATATGCTAACCTAATATGCTAACCTCGATGTAATTAACTGATGTAGATATACCGATATGTCGACTGATGTTATATCGATCCGATCATGTGAGCCGATCGATCAAAGTAGAAGAAATCGATATCGTAAAAACCGTAAATCAAGATATCGATCAAAAAGCGAGAAGTCATCAAGAGAAGTCATCCAAGTCATATTCACCGAGAATCGTAATCACGGGATGATGATAAGTTAGTTTATGCTAGTGACTGAAGGTCGATGGATGACCAGAGAATCAACTCAAGAAGTTCTCGAGTGTCAAGATGCCCGACGCATAAGGTCCCATCAAGAGAAGTCACCAAGGCTCGGATAGACCAAGGCTCGGGATGGAATCAAGACACCGAGACTCAGAGAATCTCAATGATTCCAAGGCGAGGAATCTGAGGAATATATTAGAATCACCGACGTGGACCAACGAGAGAGGAAGACAACCACCGAAAAGCCGCAAAAAAGCTGAGAGAATAGTATGGATTTGAATGTGACTCCATCCAACGGTAACATTCAAATCCACACTATAAATACAAGTTCTTCCCTCATTATCAAGTGTGGAGAATATGCAAAAGATGTTACAGAGCCAAGAGCCTTATATTCAAGCATTCCCACCATAGAACACAAGTCTGTAGATATACAAATATGTTCAAGAGTGTTCTAGAAGCAACCCACGATGTATCCTAAGCTTAGAGAGATTTTCCCAACCTTAGCATTGAGGCTAAACAAATGTAAGGGAAAATCTCACCATAGTTGGAAACCAAACAAACATTACCCAAATCAGTCGGTTAAGTTTGTAGGTGAGTGTGAACCCCAGTAAATATCTAGCAATCCCGAAAAGGGAGGGTAGGCAATCCCCCAGTGAGGGTGATAAGTCCCGATGGAGTGTGAACTCCTGTAAACATCTGTAGGCAATCCCGTGGAGGGTGATAAGTCCTTTAGGCTAACCCGAGAGGGTGATAAGTCCGATTGGAAGAAATTTCCCTAGAATGCGAGGGAGAGTGGATGTAGGAGCTTGAGTCTCCGAACCACTATACTTTGTTGTGTTGTTTACTGCTTTACGTTCTTATCTTGTCATACGCATTTGATTATAAGCAAGACACAACACATGAGCTTAAAAAGTGAAAAATTGGAATCACTCTGCCCTCACCCCTGTTTTATATGCATCGCTTTGAAATGTTTTGCTTCCGCACGCGCAAAATGGGTTTTCCACCGGGACCATCAATATTTACTGCATAACTGTTCAATAATTCGTACATGTTACATCAGAAGTTAATTTAGTGATACCGGATCACGTAAGATTAAATTATGATCCCTTGTAACTAAAAAAGTACGCCATTCACGACCAGATGGAAATGAACAACCATCGCGAAAAGGTTGAGGTGTAAAGGCTCAGATTGGTTTGTCTTGACCAAGAGATTACACTAGTGCATGACTGATGCCCTGAATAGGACCTACAGAGGATAAGTTCTTTGAAAAGAACAAGGAAGAATTAGAGACCTCAGTGGTTCGTTGTTTCTTAACCTTCGTCCCTTAAATAGGATCACGTGGGATTGGTAACTATTGCTTTGACTTATCATGGGTAGCTTAATCGGAGAGAGATTCAATACTTTTTATCTTGGGCAATATTATTGGTCACATGTGATTGCTAAGATTTAATACGAAGAATCGTGTGCAAGCACGCTTGCTTGATTTGCCCCTTGGGAGGTTCATAAGTTTTATCATACCAAATCTTGCAAGTGGAATTTGTTTCCCAGATGGATAATAATGTTGAACCGTTCTCGACAAGGACAAAAGATATTAATTAACGGAAAGCTATTTCAAATTGGCTTGAATTAATTAGTGGGCTAGAAAATCTTAAACACGGGAAATAATGACCGTGAGCCATATTGATCGTAATATGGGTTAAGATGGATAGTCAATATTAATTATTATGCAATGGGATTAATTAATATTTATGGGCTTGAATTATATTGTGGCAATATTAGATATTCAAGATCCATTAGAAGGTCCAATCTTAATTCTCCTAAAGGCCCCCCCGAGTAGCCCAACATATAGTCCAATAACCGAAAAGGTGATTAAAATAAAATAAATATTGTTGCTTAATTTTCCTATGATATTTTCAAAATCTATGGATAAAAAGAGGAGAAAGATTTTCTTTGAATTTTGTTATGGAATGAAGATATGTATTCTTGGAATACAAGATTATCTCATTAAATTCAAGAAATCTCCCACTTGGTTATTCATTAAGGAATTTCAAATTTTTTGAAATATAATGGGCAAGAAAGATTTTCTTGATTTTCTTGAAAAGATATTATGGAAGATATGTATTTCTTGAAATACAAGAATATCTCATAAATTCAAGAAGATCCAAATCTTGGTATCTTGCCTAGTATTTTGGAAAATTATGCCATAAAATAGAGGAGGTTGAATTTTGTGGAATATTTTAATTATGGGAAAAAGAATATATGGGATATATTCAAGATTTCTTGGTGACCAAGAAAAGTCTTTTTCCACATTGAAATATCACATAATTTTAAATCCAAACCCCTCTTATAAATAGGGGATGATTAGTTCATTCTCAAGTACAATTCCATGTCCGAAATATTAGCAAATCCACATGTTGGTGCAACAAAGTTTATTTTTTCCTTTTGTTAATTGTTCGCAGTATCCTTCCAACCGGATTGTCGAGCAAGGGCTAAGGGAATACTTGGGAAGTCCTTTTGGTTAGTCCGTCCGACCAAAGCCCGCCATCCCGAGAGAAATACGTTCACGTAAACCCGTAGATTTCGCGTCGCGTAGGTTTTACGTGGCTTTTTATATGCATAATATGTTGTTGCAATTATTATTTGAATTAATATAGGATTAATTCATGCTAGTAATAATTAATGAATTAAATTTGTATTTAAATATTCACCCCGAATAGATCTGTGCAACTCACTCCCCAACACTTCAAACGCCAAGCATGAAGAAGAGGCACTCCATTTGATTCGTCTAGCAAAACTGACGAATCTAGTCGCGAACCGACCGGAGGCGGAGTATTCTCGCGAGGTAATAGAGTTCGTCGCTAATATGGAAATAGATGAGGATGATTGTATAGAGTCCAAGATTTCTGTTTCGCATCTTGAGCATTCTTCGAAGTTTGTAGATTTTGTTCGAGAGTTGTATATTATTCCCAAGAATGTAAACGACGTTTTTGAGTTGTGCGATAGGGGAGATGATCCCTCTGTGTATATGTTAGGTCGAGAGCAAGAGTATCTTGATAGGATAGCTGAGAATCATGTTAAGTTTGAGGCGACCTTACATAAGAGGCATTTGAAGCCTAAATACAGAGTATTGATGGATATAGTGAGCAAGTGTATAATGAGTCGATCTGGGAGCTTTGAGCAGATCAGCACTCCCAAACTTCGACTGATGGCGGCGATTGAGGACTCACCCACCAAGGATTTCAACTGGCTGAAGTATCTGATCAAGGTGGTGAGTGAGCAAGCCAAGGTCATAAAAAAGGAGGATGGCTCTATATCGATCAAAGGCAAGATCCTCCATGCCACCAAAATTGCCTTCATTTTGGAGATGTGCCGAGAGGAGGAGGACATCTTTGCCAACTCTACTCATTTCCCTAAGTCCAAAGTAATGTTCAAACCCATTGCTGCAAAGAGGACCATCAAAGGGAAGAAAGAGAAGAAAGTGGAATCACCCGATTCTTTGTTGCTTCTTTGAAAAACCCAACAAACCGGGGGGAAGGTTTTGTTGGAGGCCAAGAAGGAAAGAGGGTGAGAAATTGAAGAAGCAAAAACCCTCGCTCCAAAGCGCAAGATAATGGTGGTTCTCACCGATGATGAGGAGGAGAGTGAGATCGAGGAGATTCACCGAGAGCCAAACCGCCGTAAATCGCTTTTTACATGTATTGCTCAAAGCTATCTCAAAGGCACAGATCAAACTGAGGAGCAAGTCTTCTCTGAGGTTCTTGAGACGTCGCTTAGTTCTGATAAGTTTTCTCAAGAAATATTCCAAGGACCTCAGACCTCAGACCTCAGAGAATGTTCAGATTCCCTCCGAGGAAGTGACGCCAGACGCAGAAGATGCTCGATTCCCCGCCGGCGAAGTGCCCACTGGGCCTTCCAGAGCAAATTGAAAATCCTAATCGAGGAGGCGCCACCAAACCTCGTAACCAAGTCAAATTCAGATCGAGGAGCCGCCCAAACCTCGAAATTTACGAGCCTCGGAGCCGATGAATTTTGATGAGCTCCTCGAGTGAATTATTGCTTGATCCTCGCCAGATCTTTCCATCAACCCGAGAGCCCGATGCTCAAGAAAGGTGAAAGTCAAGAGACCGAATGGCGAATAAGGGGGAACGGTTCATCCTGACCGCTACCCTCGAAGCCGAGCTCATTCCTGCACCTCCAAGACATCTTCTTCAGATTGAGGTCAACGGTCTTCATCCTCAACCAGAGATTCTTCCCGGAGATGCTCAACATAGCTTCATTCAGAGGCTAAGACCGGTGGAACGAGGAAACAACTTTTCTCATCAATTCTCGGGATTCGGAAAAACTAAGCTCGGGATGAAAATCTCGACTTTGATGAGCTAGTTAAGAGGAAAGTGGTGGAGAGGAGGAATGTCGAAGTTGGTGCCCCGAGCTCCAAAGACAAATCTCGTGGATGGGGACCAACAAGGGGATGATGAGAGTCAATCTCGTATGAGAAAGACTCAATCGAGCCGATAAGGTCATTGTTTAACATCCTCGATCGGGTTAGCCTTTAGGTAACTTTTTGGCACTATTAACAATTATGCCAGGATTATCAAGTACCTATCTTTAAATCAGAATGTCTGATATGCAGACTGAGGCTCAGGTGAACACCCAAGCTCAGGGTGAAACCTCGCCCAGATCAAGCTCAGTTCGATCGACTCGGGATGAACAACCATTTCAAGAGACACAAAGAAATCGATATGCTCTCGAGATTGATCTCACCCGGTGATGCAAAAGTTAGAGAAGGTTGAGCCAATCCTGAACAAAGTTGCTCAGATGGAGGAGGTATTGGCCAGCCAAACTCAGAAGATTGAAAGCTTGAGTTCTTCTTCGAATCGGTGCATCTTCGTAACTCTATGACAGAGAAGTTCGACCTCCATGGAAGGAAAATTAGAAGAGAAGATGGAGGGGTCAAGATCGAAGCTTAAAGAAGAGCCAAGGTACATCGTGAGCGCACTAAAATTCTAGAAGCTAAATTGGCAGAGAAGAACGAGATGTCGGGTAAAGAATGTCATGGAGGAAATGAGCTCAATGCTCATGGCCAAGATGACAGATATGTTCAAGGAAGCTCTCTAGCCAATTTGCTCATTTATCCGAAGAATTCTCGGTGGCGAAGAACCACCCAGGAGGCTCGAGGAGGAGCAAGATCAGTTGGCAGGGGAGGTGCGTAGTGTCAGTAAAGAGCAATATCATATGGACACAACACTCTCCAGGCTTCTACCAGAGTATGGATCCAAGAAGGGCAAAAAACCCGGTGCTGATCTCAGGAAGTTATTGGATCAAACTCTGAAAGGCAAGACGATCAAAGAAGCTGAAAAGAAAATCGTTGCCGAAGCCATGAAGGAAATCGAGGCCACTGAGAAACTGAAGTTTAAGAAGGTGGAGATTTTGGGGAATGATTCGCACAGATCTATTCGGGGTGAATATTTAAATACAAATATAATTCATTAATTATTACTAGCATGAATTAATCCTATATTAATTCAAATAATAATTGCAACAACATATCATGCATATAAAAAAGCCACATAAAACCCACGACGCGGAATCTACTAAGTTTACGTGAACGCATTTACCTCTCGGGATGGCAAAGTTGGCTTTGGTCGGACGGACTAACCAAAAAGGACTTCCCAAGTATTCCCTTAGCCCTTGCTCGACAATCCGGTGGAAGGATACTCACTTAACAATTAACAAAAAAAGGAAAAAATAAACTTTGTTGCACCACTTATGTGGATTTGCTAATATTTCCAGCACATGGAATTGTACTTGGGAATGAACTAATCATCCCCTATTTATAGGAGAGGAGGGGCACGAAATTTTGGTGGTTTTTCAATGTGGGAAAAAGACTTTTCTTGGTCACCAAGAAATCTTGAATATATCCCATATATTCTTTTTCCCATAATTAAAATATTCCACAAAAATCCACCTCCTCTATTTTATGGTATAATTTTCGAAAATTTGAGCAAGATTCCAAGATTTAGATCTTCTTTAATTTATGAGATATTCTTGTATTTCAAGAAATACATATCTTCCATAATATCTTTTCAAGAAAATCAAGAAAATCTTTCTTGCCCTCTATTTTCCAAAAATTTGAAAATCTCTTAATGAATAAACAAGTGGGAGATTTCTTGAATTTAATGAGATAATCTTGTATTCCAAGAATACATATCTTCATTCCATAACAAAATTCAAAGAAAATCTTTCTCCCTCTTTTATTCATAATTTTCGAATTTAATGAGGAAATATAAGCAACAATATTTATTTTATTTTAATCACCTTTTCAGTTATTGGACTATATGTTGGGCTACTCAGGGGGCCTTTAGGAGAATTAAGATTGGACCTTCTAATGGATCTTGAATATCTAATATTGAGCCACAATATAATTCAAGCCCATAAATATTAATTAATCCCACTACATAATTAATATCAGATTATCCATCTTAACCCATATTATGATCAATATGGCTCCTTGGTCATTATTTCCCCGTGTTTAAGATTATCTAGCCCATTAATTAATTCAAGCCAATCGAAATAGCTTTCCGTTAATTAATATCTTTTGTCCTTGGTCGAGGAATGGTTCAACATTATTATCCATACCTAAAACAAATTCCACTTGCAAGATTTGGTATGATAAAACTTATGAACCTCCCAAGGGGCAAATCAAACAAGCGTGCATTTTGCACACGATTCTTCAGATAAATCTTAGCAATCACATGTGACCAATAATATTGCCCAAGATAAAGTACATATTGAATCTCTCTCGATTCGCTACCCATGATAAGTCAAAGCAATAGTTACCGATCCCACGTGATCCTATTTCGTGGACGAAGGTTAAGAAACAACGAACCACCGAGGTCTAATTCTTCCATGTTCGGGCCTCAAGAATTTATCCTCCTCAGAGGTCCTATTCAACAAGATCATCATGCACTAGTGTAATCTCTTGGTCAAGACAAACCAATCCGAGCCTTACACCTCAACCTTTCGCGATGGTTGTTCATTTCCATCTAGGTCGTGAATGGCGACTTATAGTTACAAGGGACTGTTAATTTAATCTTCGTGATCGGCTATCACTAAATTAACTACAATGTAACACGCATTTAATTATTGAACAGCTTATGCAAAGAAATATATATAACCTTCATCATATTTAAAGCATCTTTGATAAGCAATTTATTTCAAATAAATAAGTCCGAAATTCGGGCCGATTATACAAAGTAAAAAGCATACTTTTCAAAGATAATCCCCAACAATCTCCCACTTATACTCAAAGTCCTTTTAAGTATACTACAACACGTCTCGAGTAGTCCGTGACATCTAATGTCACCTACACGAACCTAATAATTTCTCCCACTTATACTCAAAGCAGATCGGGCAACCGGTCTTGACACCCATTCCACTCACATGTCTCTCGAATGTATTCAGAGGCAGACGCTTTGTGAATGGATCTCGCTAGGTCCGTCCTCGACGCTATCTTTGCCACATCCATATCTCCTCTCTTAACGATTTCTCGTGATAAGATGTCTTTCCTTTAATGTGTTTGTTTGACTCGTGGACTCTTGGTTCTCTTGAATTTGCAACTGCCCCTAGCAGATATTGCTAGTTAAATTTAGAACACCATCCAAGTTCACTAAGAAGATCTAGAGCCCAATCGGGTTCTTTCAACGCTTCACAAGCAGCCTACTTACCCGAGTCCCATGGTTGAGTCGTTGATGCATTGCTTCACACTCGTCCATTTGATGGTTACACTTCCCAAATGGAAACACACTAATCGAGGCGATAATATCCGAATCTAAATCGATTGGAAATCCGAGTCCATGTAGCCGATGGGGATTGGAGTATCGATCGATAAATCAACATTCTATCCCGAGTTCTTTTCGTAAACTTCGTAATGTTTTTAATCGCCGCCCAAATCGATTTCCCTCGAAGTTACTCGATATCTTGCTACCATGCCTACTGAGCAAAGCATATATCCGGGTCTCGCATACAAAGAATGCATACATAAGGTTTACAAACCAAGCACAAGGAATACCTTTCATGTCATCTATCTCCTTTTCGCCTTAGGGAACATTTTCTTGGATAGATGGATTCCAAGTCCGAAAAGGTACGAATCCTTTCGAATCTTGCAGATTTGAATTGTTTCAAAACCAGTGTCTATGTATGAAACTTGTGATAACCCGACCATCATTTTCTTGTGATCTTGATCCCAAGGATGTGTCCGGTTTTCCCTAAGTCTTTCATATCAAAACTGTTTTGAAACGCCATGCCCTTACGTCTGACCACACCTTCACATCGTTCCCGATGATCACAATGTCATCTACGTATAGTACTAAGAATACCAATGCAGTTCTGACACGTTTTTATACACACAACTTTCAAACTCATTTTGATCAAAACCCATAAGACTTTATAACATGATCAAAACTTTGGTTCTAAGTTCTGGATGCCTGTTTGAGTCCGTAAATGGACCTCTTGAGCTTTCAAACTAGGTGTTCTTGGCCTGTTTCAATGAAAACATGGGGTTGTTGCATATAGATCTCTTTATCAAGACTTCCGTTAAGGAAAGTTGTCTTGACATCTATTTGCCAGACTTCAAAGTCGAAAATACGCAGCAATCGATAAGAGAATACGGATGGACTTAAGCATGGCTATGGGCGAAAAAGTTTCCACATAATCGATCCCATTCTTTCTGAGTATAACCTTTCGCCATTAGTCTTGCTTCAAAAGGTTTCAACCTTCCCGTCCGATCCTCTTTTCCTCTTATATACCCACTTGCATCTAATGGGTTTGACCCCATTAAGTGGTTCGACTAGCTCCCACACTCTATTATGAAAAACATAGAACCCACTTCGCTTTCATTCTTGTTTTGCCAAGAATGATCCATATCTTGGAGTGCCTCGTTATATGTCCATGGGTCCGATTTCGAAATCAAGTCCGAGGACTCTCCTATTCCCATGAATCTCTCGGGTCGTCAAACAACCCTCCCACTATAACGAGGCTCGGCCAGAAAACGATCGTTTGGTATATCATCTAGCTGATCAAGACCGAGAGGTTCG
Organism: Stenogyne calaminthoides; assembly: GCA_037126765.1. Classification (NCBI taxonomy): domain Eukaryota; kingdom Viridiplantae; phylum Streptophyta; class Magnoliopsida; order Lamiales; family Lamiaceae; genus Stenogyne; species Stenogyne calaminthoides. The sequence goes on along the minus strand of JBBCBC010000004.1, from coordinate 41,566,545 downwards.
CTCTCTAAGCTCATTTAAGGTAATCTCACTACGGGTTTTTCTTTGGTTATAGTTTTCTTCCAAAATCTAAAGTGGGTGTGAATGTCCACCTTTTGATCTTGAACTATAGAACATTCACCCTTTTTGTTCCTCGGGTATCCTACAAAAAACAGCCTTAATTTCGATCGAGGATCCAATTTTACGGCTTCCTTATCCAACACGTAGGGCGGACACCCCAAATCGCATGTGTCATATACTAGACTTTGCCCGTCCACAATTCTTTGGGGTTTTGGAACTGATTTGGATAGCACCAAGTTCAGAATGTAAGTCGTTGTTTTCCAAGGTATGACCTTTAACGACTTCGGGGAAGATCCGTATAACTCATCATTGATCTAATCATTTCCAAAAGAACTCTGTTGTTTCGCTCTGCAAAACCCCATTTTGTTGAGGGTTAAATGAGTGTTTGGGATACAATCCCTTCATCAGATAAGTAGTTCAAAAACTCATCGCTGAGGTATTCGCCTCCACGATCAGATCGTAGAGACTTGATACGTTTTTCCACATGATTCTCTTCTTGAGCCTTAAATTCTTTAGAATTTCTCAAAGGTCTCAGATTCATGCTTCATAAGGAAAATGTATCATGAGTAATCATCAATAAAATTACTCATAACCTCCTCTTGCTTTGGTTGACATTGAACTACGTACATCTATGTGAACGATCTCTAACACTTCTTTAGCCCCATTCCCCGTGGCCCCAAATGCCATCTTGGTCATATTACCCTCCAAACATGATTCGCAGGTTGGATCCGATTCAATCTTGGAGACCCTCCAGTGAACCATCTTTCATCAACCTTTGGATCCTCTTTGGATTTATATGACCTAATCTTAGATGCCAAAGAAGTGTCTCATTCACGTCTGATGAACGTTTTCTTTTCTCGGAAACAGTTGATGTGTTATAGGATACGTTTAAATGAGTGGTGTGCCATGATTAATTGTATAGAGATTTTCCATCAATGTCCCTTAACAGATACACTCATCATTTCAAAAATGATGTCATTCTTATTAGAAGAAACTTAGTGTCCTTTAATTGAATTTTAGAAACTGAAAGTGAATTCTTTCTAAAACTGGGAACATAAAGATAATCTCAAAAAAAAAACTTTATCTTCAAAAGATAGGTGCACTTCTCCCATCGCTTTAACTGCTTTACTCTCATGTAGCATTGCAATGTCTGCTACTTGCGTAGTATTGCAATAATCGTTACTATCGTAGTATTGCAATGTACGCCACTTACGTAGCATTGCAATGTCTTCTACTTTCGTAACGTTGCCCGGTGTGATGAGGATCTCACTCCCCACTACGTTCTTGGGATCATTTAGAACCCGTGAAGCCAACATGATTAGTGGATCTCGTGATCAACTACCCATGAATGAGAAGTATCGCCGCTAAACAAGTTTCAACAACTAGTGTGTGAGAATTACCTTCCTTTCCGGTCCCTTTTGGGGTTGGAACAGCAAAACCTCCATTGTCCTCTCTCACCGCAGCCTTAAGCACTTCCTCTTTGGATTTTCCTCGACTCAACAAGCATTCCTCATCTTACCATTTCCCTCGCAACGTTGAGTTTTATTGCTTATGGCCTTTGGTCCTCTTCTTTATCTTGCCTACCCTTGGCCTAGAAAAAAGAAGACGGACCCACTTGCCATCAAAACTTGAGTTTGGTGCCTTATCATCATTTTCGCCGAGTCCAAAAGTTTGCAACAAATTAGCTTAGCGAGGCCAAAATGCTCAAAAAACCTTTCGGGCAGAGATTGAAGTACCAAATTCATCCGAGTCTCCAGATCATAATCTGCTGACTCGAGAATCTCAAGTTTGTTCGGGGATGGGCCATCTATTTTGAGGACGTAATCCCTTACGGGTTTTTTCCTCCACCATTTTCAACGAATTTACTCTCATGAGGTGATCCGACGAGTCCCGCATGTTTTGACTCGTCGGTTGGCTCATCCGATTTTTGTGTGTCAAAATTCACTTGTGCTTTTTGTGCGATTAGGACAATTATAATTTTCCAATCAATATAGTTTCCATACATATTATATTGACTTTAAGTATAATAATGATGGATTAAAAGGTAACGATATCTCGAACTGAAATAAACAACTATATGCAACAAAGACAAGTATATCACAAGGTTCGATCACATTTCATCATATTTTAAAATCTCAAAAAAAATATGAACATGCATCAGCCAACATCTCAAAACAGTTTAAATAAGCCACGTTGGGTGGGTCATTATTTAAACACATTCAAGCGGGTTACAAACAAGAACAGTTACAAACCCTTAATATCCAGATTAATAGTTGGCTCCCACTTGACCAATATAAAATCGACAGGGGACTCAGGAGAAGTATATGCATATCAATTTTATACCTAAGTAATAACCATGATTAAATCTGGGATTACTATTTCGCTTTGATCGAGCCTCGTTGGGAGGGTCATCGCCGCCACTAGTAATAACCCACAATCATCCGTTTGGAATTCATTCATGTGAAACCTATCTTTTGACCGTCCCGTTGGGAATTTCTCCAAAAGAATTCACAAATAAATAAATCATGGAGGTCAAAATTAATTCAATTTTATTATCCGGAATAAAATTGTCAATTAATTATTTAAAACATACTTAGTAATTTTGAAGTTGAGATTTTTCAATTTGGCAACCCTCATGCAAAACACATTTAAAAAAAATTAAATAAAGCATAAGATAGACAAATAAAATCAAGCAAAAACAGAAAAATAAACATATTGGGCACAAATTATCCAATTGTCATGGTTTGATTTTTTCTTGGCTTGATCTTGAAGAAACACGCCTCTAATTTCTCCCACTCGTTCGTCTCGAAAAAAAAAATACTTCGTCTCGAACGCCTTAAGCAACCGACGGAATGGAATGCACGCATCCGATCCGGCCGCCTTTGCTGGATATTTAAAGCGACCTCGGCAAGACTGGACGGCAGACCCGCCTGGCGCCTCGGCTCACCTCGGCAGCCAGTCGGAGAGTCGGCGATCCTCGACAGTGACACGCTAAGACGCCTTCGCCCGCCTCCATCGCCCGCGACATCGGCCTCGCGTCTGCCCGTCTGGGCGGCCAGCGTCCTGCTTGCGACTGAGCCCACGCCCGCCCGTCCGGCCTGCATCCTCGCCTGCCTCGGCCGCTGGCCTCGCCCTGCGCAGCCATCGTGCTTGTGTGGGCAATACCGTACCTATGCCTGGGTTACGGATTTCGCCTTTAATTCTTCATCTCTTCGTTCTCGATCCGGTTACAATTTATTTACAAAAAAATAAATAAACCTAGATCTAGACTAGTCTATTACATTGATCCAAATCAAACAAATCTAGTCTACTCGTGGATTTTCTCACGAGGCAAAACAAATCCGAAGCGAATCGAATTAAAAAACCACAGTTTATATGCACGCAAAATAAAACATTAAAATCCATGACAATTGGATACGCAAAAGCAGATCTAACAGGTTCTACTATCCAATTTCAATTTTAATGTCCATTTAATTAAATTACAATTTAAAAAATTGAGTCCAAAGCGGTGGCTCGATACCGATTTTTGGGGAATGATTCGCGACAGATCTGGCCGGGGTGAATATTTAAATACAAATATAATTCATTAATTATTACTAGCATGAATTAATCCTATATTAATTCAAATAATAATTGCAACAACATATCATGCATATAAAAAGCCACGTAAAACCCCACGACGCGGAATCTCACGGGTTTACGTGAACGCATCTTCTCTGACGGGATGGCTTTGGCTTTGGTCGGACGGACTAACCAAAAGGACTTCCCAAGTATTCCCTTAGCCCTTGCTCGACAATCCGTGGAAGGATACTCGCGAACAATTAACAAAAAGGAAAAAAATAAACTTTGTTGCACCACTTATGTGGATTTGCTAATATTTCAAAGACATGGAATTGTACTTGGGAATGAACTAATCATCCCCTATTTATAGGAGAGGAGGGGCACGAAATTTTGGTGGTTTTTCAATGTGGGAAAAAGACTTTTCTTGGTCACCAAGAAATCTTGAATATATCCCATATATTCTTTTTTTTTCCCATAATTAAAATATTCCACAAAAAATCCACCTCCTCTATTTTATGGTATAATTTTCGAAAATTTGAGCAAGATTCCAAGATTTAGATCTTCTTTAATTTATGAGATATTCTTGTATTTCAAGAAATACATATCTTCCATAATATCTTTTCAAGAAAATCAAGAAAATCTTTCTTGCCCTCTATTTTCCAAAAATTTCGAAAATCTCTTAATGAATAACCAAGTGGGAGATTTCTTGAATTTAATGAGATAATCTTGTATTCCAAGAATACATATCTTCATTCCATAACAAAATTCAAAGAAAATCTTTTTCCCTTTTTATTCATAATTTTTTTAATTTAATGAGGAAATATAAGCAACAATATTTATTTTATTTTAATCACCTTTTCAGTTATTGGACTATATGTTGGGCTACTCAGGGGGCCTATAGGAGAATTAAGATTGAGCCTTCTAATGGATCTTGAATATCTAATATTGAGCCACAATATAATTCAAGCCCATAAATATTAATTAATCCCACTACATAATTAATATTCAGACTATCCATCTTAACCCATATTACAATCAATATGGCTCCGGTCATTATTTCCCCGTGTTTAAGATTATCTAGCCCATTAATTAATTCAAGCCATTTGAAATAGCTTTCCGTTAATTAATATCTTTTGTCCTTGGTCGAGGAAACGGTTCAACATTATTATCCATACTTAGGAAACAAATTCCACTTGCAAGATTTGGTATGATAAAACTTATGAACCTCAAGGGGGGCAAATCAAGCAAGCGTGCTTGCACACGATTCTTTCAGATTAAATCTTAGCAATCACATGTGACCAATAATATTGCCCAAGATAAAAGACGTATTGAATCTCTCTCGATTCGCTACCCATGATAAGTCAAAGCAATAGTTACCGATCCCACGTGATCCTATTTCAGGACGAAGGTTAAGAAACAACGAACCACCGAGGTCTAATTCTTCCATGTTCGGGATTCAAGAATTTATCCTCCCAGAGGTCCTATTCAACAAGATCACCATGCACACTAGTGTAATCTCTTGGTCAAGACAAACCAATCTGAGCCTTACACCTCAACCTTTCGCGATGGTTGTTCATTTCCATCTAGGTCGTGAATGGCGTACTTATAGTTACAAAGAGATCGTTAATTTAATCTTCGTGATCGGGTATCACTAAATTAACTACAAATGTAACACGCATTTAATTATTGAAATGTTTACGCAAAGAAATATATATAACATTCATCATATTTAAAGCATCGTTGATAAGCAATTTATTTCAAAGAAATAAGTCCGAAATTCGGTTTTCGATTATACAAAGTAAAAAGCATACTTTTCAAAGATAATCCCCAACAGAGAAGCGATCTACACTCGTGTTTCGGAAAGAAACAATGCAAGAAGTTGCTATAGAGAAACCGAAAGTGGTAGAGGAAGAATTGGTACAAGCCAAGCCGGTGCAGATTTGCCCATCAATCAAAAAAAAGTCGTGGCGATGGAAGAGCTCGAGGGCAAAAAGAGCAAAGGCTTCTAAGCAGGTTCAGAGAAAAGTCGATTCGAGGATATTGAAGAATCGAGGTTGAGCCACGAAAAGGTCTTCAATACAAGAAGTGCTCAAAACACTCCAAATTGAACAAGCAAAGAAAATCGCCGCTTTATTTCGGTGTGCCCGTGGATCGAAAAAAAGAAGATGGAAGAAGAGCGTAAAAGAAGGAGTGGTTTCAAAAGATTTGCAAGCAAGAGGAGAGAGGAGCAAAAAAGCAGAAATGGGCGATGTTGACAAATGGATGTCGATCCAAATTTCAACGATGCATGGGAAGAAATTAAGAGAACTTTTTGGGTTCTATTATGATGTGCTCAGAGAATGGAGAGGGGAGAGCTCAAATCCCAATGAGGCTTTCATTGACTATCTCCTGACCTTCTATCCTAAATATCTTCAAGACTGGATAAATCTTGCGGATGAAGGAAAGGTGCAGATAACCGCCCCTGGTCCATACTCGTACCCTCCTCCCAGGCTGGAGAATGGCTGTGTGAATGAGAAAGCCATTGCTCAAGAAATTTCCCAGTACGCCATTCAGTTAGGCCTGACAGGGAACAATCCTGATATCATTAAAGAAAGAGATGCGCTGAAAAGAAGATATTATGGAATGTTCAACCTCGAAGTGCCTGATAATGAGGTGGAAGATCAGAGCTGAAGAGCCGGAGCAGAAGAGCAAAAGAAGACTGAAGATGAAGACTCAGAAGATTCATGTAATCCTTTTTTTTTGTCTTTTTGATTTTGTTTTTCAGATAAGATTCATTGTAACTTGTAAATGTCTACCAATCATCAATGAAACCTTATCATTTATGCTCAAAAGATAATATCTCATTATCTTATTTACATGTCTTTTACTTTTGATATGCCTGTATGTTGTCTCTAAGATTAATTGTTTAGTGATGAATCCTTTGAAAGATTCATTACTGAAGAAATTGTTGGGAGACTCTTTATGAATGAAAATTGTTGGGAGTTATAACCAATCTTGTAATAGGAAAACTGAAACCTGAGTATAGGTTAAGTGTTTTGTAACAAGATAGGTTTTGGCATCATCAAAAAGGGGGAAATTGTTGGGAGATGAATTTAATAAAGATTGATTTTGATTAGATCCCAAAACCCCTGAGTATGACATGTTCAGAATAAATCTTGATAGTTGAGTCAGGATTCAGTTTTAGAGTATTCAGGATGTTATCTGCAAAATGTATAGTCAGCAGATATATATCAGGTTAGATTCTGATAGGTTCTGAAGACTCAAGTAAGTTTCAAGAAACGAAGTTTCAAGATGAAATCGAAGTTTCAAGTTTCGATGAGAAATCAAGACTCGGAGAAATCGAGAAATCAAGACTCGGAGAAATCGAGAAATCAAGACTCGATTAGAAATCGAGAAATCAAGACAAGATGAAACTAAGAGACTCATCATTAAGACTCAAAGATATCGGTCCAAGATATCCGTGAAGACTCGTAAGACCTCAAGACTCGTAAGAATCAAGACTCGAAGACCCTCAAGACTCGTAAGACACGTAAGATCGAAGACTAAAGAATATCGAAGGCACAAGAATTATCAAGACTCAAGAATGCATGAATGCTCAAGATAAACCCGAATGTTCCGAGGCAATCGAAAAATATCTATCTAAAGGATGCAATACTGAGAAAAACGCGATTCCTTAGAAAAATAGATATTGCCCAAGACATTCAAATGCGCATAAAAAGAAACTAAGACAAAGTGTCATAAGGTTATATCACCGAGAGATGTAACAAAAAAAGAATTGCTAGGATTGTCTACCTTTAACCGGAGACAAAAGTCAAAAAGAAGAAGACAACATCAGACATTATCGACACTAACAAATGGATGTGTCACCGAAAAAGATGTCAAGTACTAAGTTCCAGATCAAAAGTGTTGTTGACTGGGCTACATGAAAGGCTATTGCCTAAAACGTGTTAGGGAGTCTCAAACCCTAAATATAGCCGTTCTTCACACACCATAAGAGGAAACTCACGAAGCTATCTCTTCCAACGGATAGTTTTTTCAAGAGTAATCTTGGTGCCTGCCTATAAATACTTGTGACCATCTACATTGAAGGTTACGGGAAATTTATAAGCAACTCAAGAGCTCAAACTTATTATTGCAAGTTGAAGCACTCGAAAAACCAAGAATTTCCCAAGTGCTTTATTTCGAAGAGAGCTCATTCCACTAAGCCTAGCTTGATAAGATATATCCAAAGCTTAGTCGAGATATCCTAGCCTTTGCATTGTTCTTTATTGTAAAGGATATCTCATCCTAGTTGGAAACCAACCAAGAAACCCCAAACCCTTTGTAAGGTAGTTTGAGTGTGATTGTTGGTGAGTTGGAGTTGTAAAGAGTAAGTAAACTACATTGAGGTAGTCAGAAAGCTCTAGAGAAGAAGTGAGTAATCTATCTTGGATAGACAGTAAAGTTTTGTGTGAGTTTTTGAGTTAGTAAACTACAGAGGTAGTCGAAAAGCTCAAAATTAGAAAGGTTAGTAAACTACTGAGGTAGTCGAAAAACCTTGGGAAGTGATTAGTGAATTTCTCTCAAGAGATCGAGAGAGAGGGACGAGGAGCTTGAGTCTCCGAACCACTATAACTTGTTGTGTTCTTTGCTTTTCTTTTTTGCTTTGCTTAATCATTGCATTACCTTGTTTTGAAAGCATATTTTCACCGATATTGATTGGAATCAATCCAATCGGAAGTTGCATCCGAATCAATCACAGCCTAATCATCATTTCCATTAAAAAGGAAGGTTTTCAGCAAAAGCTTAAAACGAGTATAAACTAATGGCCAACCATTCCGCACATCTGAGTAGCTAGAACAGATAGTTACCAAACTGAACTTACTCTTCTGAGGGTTCAGTAAGTTAGTTATCTGATCCAGCATTTCCAGATCTCAAAACTCAGGATCAGTTGGGATTATCTGAGGTATATGAAAGCAGTTTAGGATCCCTTGTCTCGGGTAGACTTTGACTCAGAGCGATTTGTGCTTCTCAGGACCAAATCATCAGGACAACCTGACCCAAGCTGACCTCAGTAAAGAAATGTTTTAAAAACACTTAACACGTGTATTCCCCCCCATATACGTGTAAGACTCGTTTACACCGGGACCAACATTCACCGATCAATCGCGTAGGTTCAGACAAGGTGTCCTAAGAAGGCATCATCTTGGCACCAGCATTTGTCCAACAACAAAGCGGGGAGGATGGGCCATATAATCACCTCTCTCCCCGTAAATGACGATCTCTAGGTTGACTGCACTAATAAGGGGGCATACTGGGTTGTGCCGGGGTGATCAAAATATTTAATTACTATGCCTATCTTGGTGGTCGTTACTTTTGGTACTGCTAATGCTTTGGTAAAGTCCTCTGCTAAAGAAGAACATGAACATGTTACTGCTTCCAACCCCTTGTTTAATCAAGACTTGTTTGAGCAATTTTTAAATTTCACCAAGATGAAGAAATGGGCTCATCAAGTCTCACACACTGCTGCTGGAGCCTTTGTTCATTTTCCAGATTCTGATTCAGTGGACAAATCAGGTAACTCATGTATGCATTTTTGTTTTAACTCTATTGCAAATGGCATATCAACTTGGATTGTTGACATTGGTGCATCTGATCATATGGTGTGTGATATTTCATTATTCACTTCTACTCCTAAGCCATCTAGTGTGAAAGTTAGATTACCTAACAATGCCATCATCACTGCTACTTTCACTGGAGATATACAATTAAATGAGAATTTGGTCTTATATAATGTTCTATATGTTCCAGATTTCAGTTTTAACTTGTTATCTATTTCAAATCTAACAAGTACTTCAAACTGTATTGTTGTTTTCTTGCCCTCACATTGTGTGTTTCATGACATTGTTTCCAAGAAGAAGATTGGTTTTGCTGAACAACAAGGAGGCCTTTACTTTCTTAAAACAACTAAGCCAGTTGTCATTCCTTCAGTTTCTAATTCTGTAATTGCACATTCTGTTGTTGATACATCTGTTGTTGCAAATTCTGTTTCTTTTGATACTTGGCATTCTAGATTGGGACATATATCTGTAAAGAAGCTGTCACATATCAAACTTCTGAATACAAAGAAAAATGTTTTGAATAAAGTTTGTGAAATTTGTCCTTTAGCTAAGCTTAAAAGGTCTTCTTTTCCTATTAGCACATCTCAAACTTCTGCATGTTTTGAATTAATGCATTGTGATGTTTGGTGACCTTTCTCTGTTGTCTCTTATTCTGGTTACAAGTATTTTCTCACAATTGTGGATGATTTCAGTAGATGCACATGGATATACTTGCTAAAAACAAAAGATGATGTTAGATATTCCTTGGAAAATTTTAGCAATATAGTGCAAACTCAGTTTAAGACGAAGATAAAGATATTGAGGCCTGATAATGGAACTGAGTTCTTATTATCTGATTTCTATCATAAATATGGTATTTTACATCAAACTTCATGTGTTGAAACACCTCAACAAAATGGCTTGGTTGAAAGAAAACGCAAACATTTGTTGCAGGTTGCTAGATCCTTATTATTTCAATCATGCTTACCTTTGAAGTTTTGGAATTTCTGTGTATTAACTATTGCACACCTTATCAATAGAATTCCTTCTTCAGTTCTGAATAACAAAACTCCCTGTGAAGTGTTATACAATAAACCTCCTGTGTTATGATCACTTGAGAAATTTTGGTTGTCTTTGTTTTGATAGTACACTATTGGCTAACAGGCACAAGTTTGATCCAAGGGCCATGAAGTGCATTTTATTGGGATATCCAATGGGTACAAAAGGCTATAGATTACTGGATCTCACAACTAGTAAAGTGTTTAATTCCAGAAATGTCACCTTTTATGAGCATGTGTATCCATTTTCTAATAAAAATGTTGCTACACAGATTGTAGATGATTTGTTTTCAAAATATCAGCATGCTATTCAAATTTCTGATACTGAAAATTGCATTGTGCATTCTGATAGAGTTGATAATGGTAATGAACATTCTGGTAGTACTGATAATGATAATGTGCATTCTGATAATGCTGATAGTGGCAATGTGCATTCTGATAGTGATGTTTCTCATTCTGATTTTGAAAACCATGTCGAGCTTTTTGAAGAGATTCATGATCCTGAACATGCCATTTTGAACAATAACAACATTCAAAAAGACAATTCAGAGGCTCAGTTAAGAAGGTCTACTAGAGCAAAAATCACACCTGCTTATTTAGATGCTTATAAAACCAATTTACCCAGTTATTTGGATTATAGAAGTGCTAATTTTTCAGAAAACAAGTATAATCTTTATCCCATTATAGATTACTTGTCTGCTGATAAATTATCTATTCCTTTTAAGCATTTTGTAGCTTCCATTTCTCATATTGTAGAGCCTAAGACTTATAAACAGGCCTCTACAGATGAAAACTGGCAGCTAGCAATGAAATCTGAAATTTATGCATTGGAAAGAACTAATACCTGGACTTTGGTTCCTTTACCACCAAACAAACATTGCATTGGTTGTAAGTGGGTATATAGAGTTAAGTATAAATCTGATGGAACCATAGAAAGATACAAAGCCAGGCTAGTGGCTAAGGGCTATACACAAGAGGAAGATATATATTATTTTCATACCTTCTCTCTTGTTGCTAAAATTACTACTGTGAGAATTTTGTTAAGTGTTGCAACTTCTAAGAACTGGTTTATACAACAATGTGATGTAAATAATATTTTTTTCCATGGAGACTTGGCTGAAGAGGTCTATATGACACCTCCACCAGGTTATTGTGATTCAAATGATACAAGAGTTTGCAAACTTAACAAAAGTTTATATGGTTTGAAGCAGACATCCAAACAATGGTTTTCTAAACTTTCTGAATCACTTTTGGAGTTTGGTTATGTTCAATCACATGCTGACAATTCTTTATTTACAAAATCCACTGCAAAATCTTTTACTGCACTATTTTGTTATGTTGATGACATAACCTTAGCTGGTGATAGCATTGATGAAATCAATAGTATAAAATATTTCTTGCATGAAAAATTCACAATAAAAGATTTTGGTACTCTAAAGTACATTCTTGGTATTGAAGTTGCAAGAAATGTGAAAGGTTTACACACCTGTGTCAAAGAAAATATGCATTGAATTTGTTAACTGATTGTGGGTATCTAGCAAGCAGACCTTGCACCACACCAATGGATTCAAAACAGACATTTACATCTTCTGATGCTCCCTTACTCACTGATCTTTCTGAATACAGAAGGACAGTTGGAAGATTGTTGTACTTAAAAATTCACAAAGATGGTGCAATAATATATCAATTATGCCAGGATCTATCGGGATGACCTCATAAACACAAATTTAAATTAACAATTATTACTAGCATGAATTTACCTAAGTGAATTCAAATAATAATTAATCCAACAACAACATGCAAATAATATTTCACGTAAAAGATCCTAGCATGCGGAATTCTAGGAGTCTACGTAAACGTACCCGTTGGAGAGACGATCTGAGACAGACAGGATCAAGTATCTGGATACCCACCAAAAGTCCTTCTCAAGTATTCCCAAGTCCTCGTTCAATAACCCCGGTGGAAGGTTCTCCGATGAACAATTTATAAAACAAGGAAAATAAAAATATTGTTGCACCACCTTTGTAGATTTCTAATATTTCAACACATGGAACGCTAGGGGATGAAAAAATAAGATCTTTTCTTGATCTCCAAGAAATCTTGAATATATCTCATATATTCTTCTTTCCATGTGTATTTTTTCACAAAAATCTCACACCCTTATTTAGCCAAATCTTCGAAAATAATAGGGGATCTTTCAAGATTGGATCTTTCTTGAATTTATGAGATATTCTTGTATTCCTAGAATACATATCTTTTTCCATAAAAATCTTTCCAAGAAAATCAAGAAAATCCTTCTTCCTATTATTTCTCTACAATTTTCAAAAATTTCCTATTAAAGAAGCCAAGTGGGAGATTTCTTGAATTTATGGGATAATCTTGTATTCCAAGAATACATTATCTCCTTTCCATAAAATCTTTTCAAGAAAATTCTTCTCCCTCTTTTCTTTAATATTTTCGAAATTATTGAGGAAATATTGCAACAATAATTTATTTTATTTTAAGCACCTTTTATTTATTGGACTATAATTTGGGCTACTTGAGGGGCCTTTAGGAGAATTAAGATGAACCTTCCAATGGGCTTCTGAATTCCAATATTGAGCCACAGTATAATTCAGCCAATTAATATTAATTAATACCACTATATAATTAATATTGCACTATTCAACTTAACCCATATTACGGTAATATGGCTCCCAGTTATTATTTCCTGTGTTTAAGATTATTTAGTCCATTAATTAATTAAGCCACTGAAAAGCTTTATATTAATTAATATCTTTATCCTTGGAGTAAGGACAACCCAACTTTATTATCCATACCGGAAAATTAATTCCACTTGCAAGCTTTGATATGATAAAGGTTTCGGGCCCACCAAGGGGACCAATCAAGCAAGACATTGCAAGCACACGATTCTCTATATTAATTTAGCAAATGTCGTGCAATTAATATTATTGCCCAAGATATAGGGTATCGAAGTCGCAATGATTCTCTTCACATTTATAAGTCAAAGCAATAACTACTAATCACACACAGTCCTTATTAAGTGACAGAGATTAAGAAATCAACAACCACTGAGGTCTAACTCTTCATCCCTTAAGTCAGTGCGAATGAGTTTATCCTCTCTGCAGGTCCGCTTCAGTGCATCGAATGCACTAGTGTAATCTCTTGGTCAAGACAAGTCAATCTGAGCCTTACACATCAACTTCTACCAATAGATTGTTCGAATCTATCTAAGTTGTGAAACACACACTCGTTTACAAGGCACTGTTAACGTGATCTTCTGTGATCTGGTATCACCACGTTAACTACAATGTAACGTATGCTATGAACGGTTTGCAATATAACATTCAATCATATTTAAAGCAACGGTGATAAACAATTTATTTCAGTAAATAAGTGTTTAATACATAGGTTATACAAAGTAAAAGCATACTTTCACGTATAACCCCAACAATCTCCCACTTATACTCAAAGTCTGCTTTTAAGTATACCACAGTACGTCTCGTGTAGTTCTACGTGACATCTAATGCCACCTACACGAGCCTAATAATATCTCTTCCACTTATACTCAAAGCAGATTAGCTACGCACTTGACAACCATTCCTCCCACATGTCTCTTGAATGTTTCTAGAGGCAGACACTTTGTGAAATGATTAACTAGGTTATCCTCCAATGCGATCTTAGCCACCTCTACATCTCCTCTCTTAACGATTTCTCGTCTAAGATTTCTTTCCTTCAGTGTGTTTGTTTGACTCGTGGACTCTTGGTTCCCTTGAATTTGCAACTGCCCCTAGCACATATTGCTAGACAAATTCGGAACTCTATCCAAGTCCACTAAGAAGATCTAGAGCCAAACTGGTTCCTTCACTACTTCACAAGCAGCTACTTACCCAGCTTCCATGGTTGAGTCAGTGATGCATTTCTGCTTCACACTCGTCCATTTCATGGCTACACTTCCCAAATGAAAACACACTAACTGAGGCAGATAGTCTGGAATCTAAGTTTGATTGGAAATCCGAGTCCATGTATCCCACTGGAAATAAACTGTCTGACTGATAAACCAACATTCTATCTCGAGTTCTTTTCAGATACTTCACAATGTTCTTAACAGCAGTCCAATGTTGATTTCCGGGATTACTTTGATATCTCGCTACCATGCCTACGACGTAACAGATATCCGGTCTCGTACACAACATTGCATACATGAGACTTCCTACTGCTGACGCATAAGGAATGCCTCTCATGTCATCTATCTCCCTTTGTGTCTTAGGGCACATGTCTTTCGATAGATGGATTCCGTGCCTGAAAGGTACAAAACCCTTCTTGGAATCTTGCATGTTGAAACGCTTCAAAAACGGTATCTATGTATGAAGCTTGCGATAAGCCGATCATTCTTTTCTTTTGATCTCGAGTGATCTTGATCCCAAGAATATGACCGGCTTCCCCCTAAGTCCTTCATATCAAACTGTTTTGACAGCCATACCCTTACGTCTGACAAAACATTTACATCGTTTCCGATGAGCAGAATATCATCTATGTATAGTACTAGGAATACCAAGGCAGTTCCGTCACACTTTCTATAAACACAACTCTCGAAATCGTTTTGATCAAACCCATAAGATTTTATTACATGATCAAAACATTGGTTCCAAGCTTTAGATGCTTGCTTAAGTCCATAAATGGACTTCCTCAACTTGCACACAAGGTGTTCTTGGCCTTTTTCGATGAAACCTTTGGGCTGTTGCATATAGATTTCCTCGTCAAGACTCCCGTTAAGGAAAGCTGTCTTGACATCCATTTGTCAGATCTCAAAATTTAGATGCGCAGCTATTGCCAAGAGAATACGGATGGACTTAAGCATGGCTACAGGCGAAAAGGTTTCTTCATAATCGATACCCTCTTTCTGAGTGTATCCCTTTGCCACAAGCCTAGCCTTAAAGGTTTCCACATTCCTGTCCGGTCCTCTTTTCCTCTTGCATCTAATGGATTTTACCCCATTGGGTGGTTCAACTAGCTCCCACACCTGATTATGATCCATTGAGCCCATCTCGGATTCCATTGCAGTTTGCCAGGATTCCGAATCCTTATCTTGGACCACCTCCTTGTAGAACCAGGGGTCTGATTCACTATCCCCGGGGACCAAATCCGAAGATTCTCCTATCCCCATGAATCTTTCAGGTTGTCGAACAACCCTCCCACTACGATGAGGTTCCGATTGTGTCGGTGTGACACTTGGTATATCAACCTGTACAATTGGTATAGGAGTTTGCCCTCTTATTTCTTTTAAGGTAATCTCACTTTTGGGCTTTCGATTGTTCATAAAGTCTTCTTCCAAAAATCTAAAGTGCATACTTATTACCACCTTTTGATCTTCGGGACCATATGTGATATCCTATAAACAACCTTAGTTCCGAACGTGCATCCAACTTACCGGCTTCCTTGTCTAGCACGTATGCCGGACACCCCCAAATCCTGAGATGTCTCAGACTGGGCTTGCGCCCGGTCCACAACTCTTTAAGGTTTTTGGGAACCGATTTGGATGACACCAGGTATAGAACGTAAGCCGCTGTTTCCAAGGCATGACCCCAAAACGACTTGGGTAGATCTGAATAACTCATCATGGATCTAACCATTTATAAGAGTGTTCTGTTTCTTCGTTCTGCAACCCCGTTTTGTTGAGGGGTTCTGGGTGCAGTCAACTGGGAAACAATGCCCTCGTCTGACAGGTAGTTCAAAAACTCATTGCTGAGGTATTCGCCTCCACGATCAGATCGTAGAAACTTGTTACTCTTTTCCCTATGATTCTCCACTTCAGCTTTGAACTCTTTGAATTTATCAAAGGTTTCCGATTTGTGTTTCATGAGGAAAATGTACCCGAACCTTGAGTAATCATCGATGAAAGTCACGAAATACTCATAACCACCTCTAGCTTTGGTTGACATTGGACCACACACGTTAGTGTGAACGATTTGCAACACTTTTGTGGCTCTATCCCCTTGGCTCCAAATGCCCTCTTGGTCATCTTACCCTCCAAACATGATTCGCAGGTTGGAAGTGGTTCTAACTGTAGGTCCATTAGCGATCCATCTTTCACCAACCTTTGGATCCTATTTAGATTAATATGACCCAATCTTAGATGCCATAGAAGTGTCTCGTTCACGTTTTCTGAACGTTTTCTCTTATTGCATGAAATAGTCGATGTGTTATAAGATGCATTTTGTGAGTGGTGTGCACAGTTAATAGTATAGAGATTGTTCCGTAAAGTTCCATGACAGATAAACACATCGTTATGGTAAACAGTAACTTGTTTAGAAAAATGAACATAATATCCATCATTAAATAGTTTTGAAACTGAGATAAGGTTTTTGCGAAAAACTGGAACGTATAGAACATCTCTCAAAACTAAAATTCTGTCTTCAAAAGACAGGTGCACGTCTCCCACTGCTTTAACCACTACTCACGCAATACTATAAAAATTGCTACTTCACATAGCATTGCAGTAATGCTACTTTCGTGGAATTGCAATATCCGCTACCTTCGTAGCATTGCAATAATCGTTACTTACATAACATTGCCCATGTGATGAGGATCTCACTCCCACTAAGTTGTCGGGTCAACTGGGACCCCATTACGTGAAACATACATGGTCAACAGATCCCGTATCAACTACCCACGAATGAGAAGTATACGCAGCTAAACAAGTTTCAACAACTAGTGCATGATAATTACCTTTCTTTCCGGCCCTTTTGGGGTTTGGAACAGGCAAACCTCCATTGTCCTCCTTCACCGCAGTTTAAGCACTTCCCTTTTGGATTTTCCTTGACACCACCAACATTCCTCATCTTACCATTGCCCTTGGCAACAGTTGAGTTTGATTGCTTATGGCTTTTGGTCCTCTTCTTCTTCTTGCCTTCCCTTGGCCTAGAAGATGAAGACGAACCACTTGCCGCCAAAGCATGAGTTTGGTGCCCCATCAACGCCTCTGCCGTGACCAAAACTTGCAACAAATTAGCTAGCGATGCCAAAATGCTCAAAATTTTTGGGCAGAGAGTGGAGTACCAAATCGATCTGGGTCTCCAGATCATAATCTGCACCCAGAACCTCAAGTTTGTTCAAATGGGCCATCTATTTTGAGGACGTAATCCTTTACGGGGTTGCCCTCCACCATTTTCAGCGACAATATCTCTCGCAAGGTGATCTGACGAGTCCCGCATTTTTGACTCTTCAGTTGGCTCATCTGATTTTGGTGTGTCAAGAATCCACTTGTGCTTTTGTGCAGTTAGGACAATCATAACTTTTCGTTTCCAATCAACATAGTTTCCTATACAATTCTATTCACTTTAAGTATATTAACAGTGGATTAAAAGGTTGCGACATGCTGAACTGAAATAAACAACAATTGTGCAAACACAAAATTATCACATAATTCATATCAAAATCTCAAAACAATATGAACATGCATCAGCCGACATCTCAAAATAGTTTAAATAGGTCACATGGGGTGAACTGTCTATTTAAACACATTCAAGCAGGTTACAAACAAGAACAGTTACAAACCTTTAATTTAAAATTAATAGTCGGCTCCCACTTGACCAATATAAAATTGACAGGGACTTCGGAGAAGTATATGCATATCAATTTTATACCTAAGTAATAACCATGATTAAATACAGAATTATTACTTCGCTTTGTACGAGCCTCGTTGGGAGGGTCATCGTCGCCACTAATAATAATTCACAATCATCCTTTTGGGAATTTATTCATGTGAAATCCATCTTTTGGCCGTTCCGTTGGGGAAATTTCTCCAAAAGAATTCACAAATAAATAAATCATGGAGGTCAATTTGACATAATTTTATTATCCGGAATAAAATTTGTCAATAAAACATACTTAGTAATTTTCGAAAGTGAGATTTTCTTTTAGACAATTCCACATCATGCAAACACATTAAATAAATAAAATTGCACGAATTTAAAACAAGCATCAAGACTAAATAAATCACGTTGGGCACATATATCTAACTGTCATGGTTTAAATTTCAAATCTTGATCTTGAGAAATCGTCCCTCCTTTTGCTTTCATCGT
This sequence comes from Stenogyne calaminthoides, assembly GCA_037126765.1. Classification (NCBI taxonomy): domain Eukaryota; kingdom Viridiplantae; phylum Streptophyta; class Magnoliopsida; order Lamiales; family Lamiaceae; genus Stenogyne; species Stenogyne calaminthoides. The sequence goes on along the minus strand of JBBCBC010000004.1, from coordinate 41,548,206 downwards.
TCGTCTCGAAAAGCTCCCACTGAATCCGCAACAATTCTTTTAACAAAAACGTCCTCCGTTTTGGGTTAGGACGACGTCCGGAAAATGAGTAGCTCGCGACCCGGAATGCGAGTCGCATGCGCCTAGGCGCACGCCCCGGTCCGGATCGGCCATCCCGCCCCGTCGCCCATAGCCTTGCCTTGCTGGCTTATCGCCCGGACGCGCCGTCCAAAAGTCCGTGTCTCATCGCCCAGCTCGGCCATGCACGCCTCGCCTGTGTGTCCATGCACGCTGCGTGCAACCCATGCACACGTCCGGAACGCGCCATGCACACGTCGCATGCGTCGCCCGGTGCCCAACATCCAACAGCCCCGTCCGCGTCCCGCCTAGGGGTGTGCGCGGTCGCTAGACATTCCGCCTAGCCCGCGTGCTCCGCCTTGGCTCGCATACGTCCGGGCACATGGACATTCATCTTTAATTCTCTGTCTTCATCTTCGTTCACGATCCGGTTACAATTTATTTATGAAAAAATAAATAAACCTAGATCTAGACTAGTCTATTACATTGATCAAATCAAATAAATCCTAATCTACTCGTGGATTTTCTCACGAGGCAAAACGAATCCGAACGAATCGAATTAAAAACCAACAATTTATTTACATGTAAATAAGCACATTAAAATACCATGACAATTGGATACCTGCAAAACAGATCTAACAATTCTACTATCCAATTTCAATTTTAATGAACAACAATTTAAATTCTGAGTTTAAAAGATCGAGTCAGGCAGGGGCTCGATACCGATTGTTGGGATAACATATGCCAGGATCTATCTGGATGACCTCATAAACACAAATTTAAATTATTACTAGCATGAATTTACCTAAGTGAATTCAAATAATAATTAATCCAACAACAACATGCAAATAATATTTCACTTAAAAGATCCTAGCATGCGGAATTCTAGGAGTCTACGTAAACGTACCCGTTGGAGAGACAATCTGAGACAGACAGGATCAAGTATCTGGATACCCACCAAAAGACCTTCTCAAGTATTCCCAAGTCCTCGTCCAATAACCCCGGTGGAAGGTTCTCCAATGAACGATTTATAAAACAAGGAAAATAAAAATATTGTTGCACCACCTTTGTGGATTTCTAATATTTCCAACACATGGTACGCTACGGGATGAAAAAATTCATCCCCTTATTTATATAGAGGGGGGGGGAACGAAATTTTGGACTTCAAATAAGTTTAGGAAAGATCTTTTCTTGATCTCCAAGAAATCTTGAATATATCTCATATATTCTTCTTTCCATGTGTATTTTTCCACAAAAATCTCACACCCTTATTTAGCCAAATCTTCGAAAATAATAGGGGATCTTTCAAGGTTGGATCTTTTTTTAATTTATGAGATATTCTTGTATTCCTAGAATACATATCTTTTTCCATAAAAATCTTTCCAAGAAAATCCTTCTTCCTATTATTTCTCTACAATTTTCGAAAATTTCCTATTAAAGAAGCCAAGTGGGAGATTTCTTGAATTTATGGGATAATCTTGTATTCCAAGAATACATTATCTCCTTTCCATAAAATCTTTTCAAGAAAATTCTTCTCCCTCTTTTCTTTAATATTTTCAAAATTATTGAGGAAATATTGCAACAATAATTTATTTTATTTTAAGCACCTTTTATTTATTGGACTATAATTTGGGCTACTTGAGGGGCCTTTAGGAGAATTAAGATGGACCTTCCAATGGGCTTCTGAATTCCAATATTGAGTCACAATATAATTCAGCCCATTAATATTAATTAATACCACTATATAATTAATATTGCACTATCCAACTTAACCCATATTACGGTAATATGGCTCCCGGTTATTATTTCCCGTGTTTAAGATTATTTAGTCCATTAATTAATTAAGCCACTGAAAAGCTTTATATTAATTAATATCTTTATCCTTGGAGTAAGGACAACCCAACTTTATTATCCATACCGGAAAATTAATTCCACTTGCAAGATTTGGTATGATAAATTCTGGGCCCACCAAGGGGACCAATCAAGCAAGACATTGCAAGCACACGATTCTCTATATTAATTTAGCAACTGTCGTGCAATTAATATTATTTCCCAAGATATAGGGTATCGAAGTCACAATGATTCTCTTCCCATTTATAAGTCAAAGCAATAACTACTAATTGTTGGGGTTTTACTGGAAAGTATGCTTTTACTTTGTATAACCAAACTGAATTTTCTATCTTATTTACTGAAATAAATTATTTATCACTGATACTTTAAATATCATTGAATATTACATATATTTATTGCATAATTGTTCAATAAACAGTACGTGTTACATTGTAGTTAATTTAGTGATACCAGATCACAGAAGATTAAATTAACAGTCTCTTGTAACTAAAAGTACGATGTTCACGACCTAGATGGAAATGAACAATCCATCGTGAAAGGTTGAAGTGTAAGGCTCAGATTGACTTGTCTTGACCAAGAAATTACACTAGTGCATGACTGATGCACTGAATAGGACCTACAAGAGGATAAATTCTTCAGCACTGAATTAGAAAGAATTAGACCTCAGTGGTTTGTTATTTCTTAATCTTCGTTCCTTAAATATGATCGTGTGTGGTTAGTAATTATTGCTTTGACTTATGACGGGTAGAGAATCAATGAGATTCAATACTTTATATCTTGGGCAATATTACTGGTCACGTGCGATTGCTAAGATTTAATATGAAGAATCGTGTGCGAGTACGCTCGTTTGATTTGCCCCCTTGGGAGGTTCATAAGATTTATCATACCAAATCTTGCAAGTGGAATTTGTTTCCGGTATGGATAATAATGTTGAACCGTTCCTTGACCAAGGACAAAAGATATTAATTAATGGAAAGCTATTTCAGTGGCTTGAATTAATTAATGGGCTAGATAATCTTAAACACGGGAAATAATAACCGGGAGCCATATTAACAGTAATATGAGTTAAGGTGGATAGTGCAATATTAATTATGTAGTGGGATTAATTAATATTTATGGGCTTGAATAATATTGTGGCTCAATATTAGATATTCAAAGTCCATTAGAAGGTCCAATCTTAATTCTCCTAAAGGCCCCTCAAGTAGCCCAAACATAATGTCCAATAACTGAAAAAGGTGTGTAAAATAAAATAAAATATTGTTGCCTATTTTTCCTAAAAGTTTCGAAAATAATAAATAAAAGAGGGAGAAAGATTTTCTTTGAATTTTGTTATGGAATGAGAATAAGTATTCTTGGAATACGAGTTTATCTCATTAAATTCAAGAAATCTCCCACTTGGTTATTTATCTTGATATTTTCGAAAATTTTGATTAAATAAGGGAAGGAAAGATTTTCTTGAAAAGACATTATGGAAGATATGTATTCTTGGAATACAAGGATATCTCATAAATTCAAGAAGATCCAAATCTTGGATTCCTACTCCACATTTTTTCGAAAAATACCATAACAAGAGGAGTTGGGATTTTTGTGGAATATTTTAAATATGGAGAAAAGAATATATTGGATATATTCAAGATTTCTTGGAGATCAAGAAAAAGATTTTCCCATCTTATTCATGCACAAAAATTTCGACCAACACCCCTCTATAAATAGGGGATGAATGTTTCATTCCCAAGTGCAATTCCATGTATTGGAAAAATTAGAAATCCACAAAGGTGGTGCAACATAATTTTATTTTTCCTTTTGTTAAATTGTTCGTGAGTTCCTTCCACCGGATTGTTGAACAAGGATAAGGGAATACTTGAGAAGACCTTTTGGTGTGTTCGTGTGAACGAGATCCATCTTCTCAACGGTTGTCACTCCGAGAGGTTAGTTTACGTAAACCCGTAGTAATTCTGCATGCGTAGGATTTACGTGAACTGTTTATATGCATGATTTGTTGTTGAATTATTATTTGAATTAATATAGGATTAATTCATGCTAGTAATAATTGTTAGAATTAAATTTGTATTTAAATATTCATCCCGAATAGATCCGGGCAATTAATTCCCCAAGACTAATCACACACAGTCCTTATTAAGTGACAGAGATTAAGAAATCAACAACCACTGAGGTCTAACTCTTCATCCCTTAAGTCAGTGCGTATGAGTTTATCCTCTCTGCAAGTCCGCTTCAGCGCATCGAATGCACTAGTGTAATCTCTTGGTCAAGACAAGCCAATCTGAGCCTTACACATCAACTTCTACCAATAGATTGTTCGGATCTATCTAAGTTGTGAAACATGCACTCGTTTACAAGGCATTGTTAACGTGATCTTCTGTGATCTGGTATCACCACATTAACTACAATGTAACGTGTGCAATGAACGGTTTGCAATATAACATTCAATCATATTTAAAGCAACAGTGATAAACAATTTATTTCAGTAAATAAGTGTTTAATACATGGGTTATACAAAGTAAAAGCATACTTTCACGTATAACCCCAACATAATGTTGAGTCGTTCTTAATCCAAGGAAAAATATGTTAATTAATATAAAACTTTTCAGTGGCTTAATTAATTAATGGACTAGATAATCTTAAACAAGGGAAACAATAATCGGGAGCCATATTACAATATTATGTGTTAAGATGGATAATACAATATTAATTATGTAGTGGAATTAATTAATATTTATGGGCTTGAATAATATTGTGGCTCAATGTTGGTAATTCAAGGTCCATTGGAAGGTCCAATTTTAATTCTCCTAAAGGCTCCTTTTAGTAGCCCAAAGATAAAGTCCAATAACTGAAAAAAGGTGATTAAAATAAAAAAAATATTGTTTCCTAATTTATCCATTATTTTCGAAAATAATAGAGGAAGAGAGAGAAAAAGTTTTCTTGATTTTCTTGGAAAGATTTTATGGAAAAAGATAAGTATTCTTGGAGCACAAGATTATCCCATAAGTTCAAGAAAAGTCAAAGATCTTATTCTTCCTTTATTTTGTGATTTTCGAAATTTTTATATAGATAGGGAAGAAAAGATATTTTGTGAATATTATGTAAATAGAATATATGAGATATATTCAAGATTGTATAGTGGGAAGATACAAAGAAATTTCCCAACCCTAATATGCTACAAAATTTTCGCCCCCTTGCCTCTATATATAGGGGATGAATTTTTCATCCCCAACATAATTTCATGTGTTGGAAAAATTAAAAATCCACAAAGATGGTGCAATAATTTATCATTTTCCTTTTGTTAATTATTTGAAGGAGATTCCTACCACCGGGATATCAAATAAGGACGTGGGAATACTAGAGATGGTCGTTGGGTGTGTGATCAGATTCTCTATCATTTAATCCGCCAAAAGGCACGCCTTTCGTAACTCCTAGAAATTCGCATGTGTAGGATTTGCGTGGCATAATTGTTCGCATGATTTGTTGTTGTTTTAATTTTTATTTGAATTAATATAGGATTAATTCATGCTAGTAATAATTAAATAATTTAAATTGCACCTCGAATAGATCCGGACACTCTATTTCCCAGCATAACAATCACCAGACCAGACTTATCCTATGCTATACAGACCCTATCTCAGTTCATGAGCAAGCCAAATACAACACATCTTGCTGTTGTCCACAGGTTATTGAGGTACCTCAAAACTAATTGGTCAAGGTGTTTTCTATCGTACTGACAATAATCTTAAGTTGCAGGCATTCACAGACTTTGACTGGGCTAGGTGTGAGCAAACTAGAAGAAGCATCACAGGATATGTTGTTTACTTGGGCTCTTCACTGATTTCATGGAAATCCAAGAAGCAACAAACAGTAAGCAAGTCATCAGCTGAGAGTGAATATAGGGCAATGGGCTCTACTGCAGCTGAAGTTCAATGGATATTGTATATCCTCACTGATTTGAAGATCACTCACCCTCAACCTGCTCTGATATACACTGATAGTAGAGCAGCTTACTGCATTGCACACAATCCAGTACTGCATGAGAAAACCAAGCATATACAAATTGACTTTCACTACACAAGGGAAAAGATCAAGCAAGGCATCATCAAAATTATTCAAATCCCTACATTGGAGAATCTTGCAGACATCCTCACAAAACCTCAAGGCCCAAGCCTTTTTCAAGAATTCAAGTCCAAAATGGGATTGGTTAATATCCACTCTCATTTTGAGGGGGGTCTTAAGGCATATATATTAAATCTGCCAACTAATACCTTTCTGTATTAGAACGAATACTAGTTGTTTTAGCTGTAGTATAAATAAGAGGGTTCCCCTCTTTAGTTCACAAGTTAGTTTTTATATTTTCCAATTCTACTGTTCATAACCGCATTGTAACAAACACTTCTCCTTCTTCAACATTTCAATGACAATCTTGTTTATTAATTCATTGAATTATACAGTTCTTATTTCATTAATGTCAATCCTATCTGATTCTGAAATAAGAACTTATTAAAGTATATTTTCAGTGAGTTTAAAGTATAATAGTGTGCAGGAATTATTTTTAGTAGATGAGTTCGAGATCTATTTTGATTGGTAGAATATTTGATTTTGAAGAAAAAATCAATCAAATTATTCGCCAGTTTTGAACATTGCTCGAGCCCAAAAAACACTTATTTTAAAAATAAATTGGGTCACAATAGCTTTTAAAAAAACACTTGCATACTATTCATTAGAAGTTGAAAAACCCCCCCGATATATAATGCCCGTTATGAAGAACACAACAGTTAATTAGAAAATAACGAAAAGTACAAAATGTTTTGTTTAATTTTTATAAGTTTTAGATCGTCTTTTATTCTTTTATAGGGTTTAGATCAGAGTTGTTTGTGCGGTCTCTGCTTGTGAGAATTATATCGCTTTGCCATCATTCGTCGTCCTTCCAGATTTTTCTCCTTAGTTGAGAGCATTTGATTTATCTTTGAGAGCCTTTGGATTTTCTCATGAGTTGATAGTCTTAGTTTTGTTTAGGCTTGGCAATGGGGCGGGGCGGGGCCGGGGGACAACTCCCCATCCCCGTCCCCACGAAATTCGGGGCGGGGAATCCCCACGAACCATTCGGGGAAAAAAATCCCCCCATTCCTCGCCCCGAAATTTCATTTCATGAGGGATTTGGGAATCCTCCCCACTTTTTTTAAAAAAAAATTATAAAAATCTAATTTTCACAATTTTAATACGAATATAAAAATTCAAAATACAAATTAAACAACATCAATAAAAATTTAAAAATAGTTCAACATCAACAAAAATTCGAAATATAAAATTAAGCATACAACATAAATAAAAATAAAAAATAGCTTATTGTTTATCTCATTTGTTCTTTCTCATAATTAAACAACTTCAATTCTCCGTTTCACTTGCATCCATGTTAAGCTCCTCCTCAAAAAATATATATTAGTAAACTATAATTTCAAGATTAGAGTTTAGAATTTTAAAACATATTATTTAATTATATATATATATATATATATATATATATATATGTGTGTATATTATATATATATATATATTTAAATTATAAAATTAATTCGGGCCCTCATGGGAAGGTATGGGAATGCTATCCCCGACCCACCCCTAACCTTCGGGAAAAAATTCATCCATCCGCACCGGGAAATTTTTCGTGAGGGATTCTCGCCCGATCAAGGGATTCCCATTGGAACAGGATTCCTTTATTTGCCAAGCCTAGTTTTGTTCTTCTTCATTTTATCTTATTATGTTAATTTTTGGTGTAAAATTTTGATATTGTGTGCCTAACAATTTAAATCATGGAAAAAAAGTGCAAATTGCGTAGTTGGTGGATCAGCGGGTGGGAAAGTCAGTTTTAGGGATGGTGACACCATTGAAGATACAATATATAAATGCCGGTTTTATCTATGCTTCTGTAGTGACTTGTAAAATTACATTAAGGCATTGTGTGATTGCACTTGATTTGCTTTGTTTGTAGAAAAGTCAATAATTTGGACATTCTCAAATTTTCATTATTGAGTTCAACTATTGTGGATGATCTTCTCGACACTTTTTGTTCTTGTATTTCATAGGTTATAAAACTTGTTTTGTTTTAGAGAAAGTATATGGTAAATCTAATATTAATTGTCGATCTTGGCACTGTAGCATAATCGGATGAGGCTATCTACACACAAATTTTTTGCTCAATACACATTCGTAATGCTGTAAATAATTACCCAAAACACAATGTGGTAATAGAAAACACATTCGTTCGTAATCATAAATATATAATAGGAGCTATTTTTCCTTTTATAATTTTGGCGCCATTTTTCTTTGGCCGTTGATCATTTTTTGTGGATTAATCTTGATCATCCATTATTTTCCGTCAATTATTCATTTTATTTTTAACCTTTATTTAACTAACTTTAATATGTCTTTAATTATATGCTCAATTCATGTCCCACTAATTTGTTCTCACTCCTATTTAAAGAGAAGTTCCATCATCAAAAAAATTCATTCTCAAGGAAAACAATTATGATTCTTAGTCACTTTGTTTTCGTTAGGAATTTTAGTTTCAAGTTGTATAAGAGTTATATACAAAATCGAAATTATGAATTTGTTTTCTGATGATTCAATATTTGTGGATTTATGTCGTCTTCGAGATGAGTTTAAGGATGATAGAATGTTGCTCACACGTAAGTTTATAATCTTATAAACAAATCATCTTAGTAGTTTTTATGTAGTTGGAGATTTATTTATGCAATATGATGAATTGAAGATATACAAGGAACATTACTATTCAAATGATTCATTTGATTTTTTCGTTCAATACGTACCCAGTAATTCCATTGAAGTGCAATATAAATTTGTATGTTTTTCATTATCGAATAATTTATTATTCTAATTATATAATTTTTATTTATATCGATTGTTATTTATTTATTTCATTTTTCAGTGTATACCTAATGATATTATTTCATCAAGGGACATGTCATTAAATTCATGGTATACATTTGTTAATCAGAGTGGCAAGATATGGAATGTAAAAACAGATACTAGTGGATGAAAAGAAAATGGAGAGCATTACAATTTGTGTGTTGGTGAGAACATAACATTTGCGGAATATAATTTGTGCAAGATTTATATTAAGGTTTACCATCGAAATGGTATCCTAAAAGATGTTGGTAATCTCAATCTTATATCAGAGTCTTTTAATTTATATGGTGAGTATATTAGTCAATATATTTGTTCCATTAATCTAAATTAATTTTTTTCTTGATAATAATAAAAAAAAATTGCAGGAGAGTTGAAGAGAAATTATTTTATTTCTGATTTTTTCCAAATATTTATAATAATTTGGTATGATTTTTATGTTTTTTATGTTCATAAATTCTTTTTTTTTTATGTATATGTACTACTTATCTCTAATTATAGATAATTCCTCAATTGTGGACCGATAATTCCTCAATCTTGATTATTCATTTGCTGATTTATTCATACTCCCTCTGTCCCCCAAAAGTATGCTCAGTGGGCTGAAACATGTTTTATGGAAATGTAAATTAAATAGGTTTATGGGCACAATTTTTTTTTATTTTCATCATCCTACAATCACTTAATTACTCAAGTTATCATTATACTTTACTCACAATCAATTATGTTATTTATAAATGGACTTAATTTACGTTTTCGTAAAACATGTTTTAACCCTGTGAGCATACTTTTGGGGGACGGGGGTAGTACTATTTTTACTAATAATTTAATGAAATTAATTATGTCTTTAATGATGTGTTAATTCCAAGGGCTGATTTTTTATTCTCACACCTATTTAAAGATAAGTTTTATGCTTCATCATTATTTTTTTAGTGCTCCATTATTTTGTTGTTTAAATATTATGTTTAAAAGCAAAACAATGTAATAAGGCTCATCATTCCACTTTCTCCTTCATCCCATGTGTTTCTTTTTTTAATATATATTGTGAATCAGATTATTTTTACTCTTAATTTTAAGACAATTGCTTAGTGACTTAGTTCTGAAGTTAGGAATTTCATCAGTTTTATATGATACTAATAAGATTGGAACTGAAGGCCTGCCTATTTTTAAATCAATTGTTTATCTCAATGACATTGACGATGTGCATATTGTATATGATTTACTGTTTAGATCCTCTGAAGAAGCATAAAATGATGTGGCTTCTCGAGGAATTAAATACTTGAAAGAAATCTATAATATTAAAATTATAGATTTTAATTCTTCTTAGTTGTATTATGCAACATTCGTTCTAATAAAAATAATATTAGAAAATCTAAAATATTATTGGTTATTCATCTATATTTCGATTATATTTTATGGCCATCCACACTATATATATATGTGTGTGTAAATCATGTAATTAAATAATAATTTTTGCAGTTGACTTATTGAAAGATTAATTTCTTCTCATTAATGTATGATTTCCTATAAATACGCTTACACTTTAATTTTTATGTAATCTTTGCCTTAATTTGCTCTTATTACTAAATTTTGTGTAGTATTATTTTTATAAAATGGTTCTACTCAATACAACAACCACACCAATACATAAAATTATAAAATTCAGTTTAAGTTGTTTAAGAGTTATGTACCAATTTTAAATAATGAAAATATTTTCTGATGATACTATATTTTTGGACTTATGTCGTCTTTGAGATGAGTTTAAAGATGATAGAAAGATTCTCATACGTAAGTTTAATAAAATCTTATAAACATATCTTCTTAGTTATATAGTATATATATATATATATTTGTTATAAATTTAATAATTTTTTTTAATGTAGTTGGAAATTTATTTATGCAATATGATGAATTGAAGATGTACAAGGAACATTACTATTCAAAGGATTCATTTGATTTTTTTTCGTTCAATACGTACCCAGTAACTCCATTGGAGTGCAATATAAATTTGTTAGTTTTTCTTTATCAAACAATTTATTATTCTAATTATATAACTTTTATTTCTATTGATTGTTATTTATTTATTTTATTTTTCAGTGTATACATGATGATATTATTTCATCAAGGGATGTGTCATTAAATTCAAGGTATGCATTTGTTAATCAGAGTGTCGAGATATGGTATGTAAAAATAACTATCATTAGAGGTTGTTGGCACTTTACTGATGGATGGAAAGAAATTGAAGAACATTACAATCTATGCGTTGATGATTATATAACATTTACGAAATTTAATTTGTGTAAGATTTATATTAAGGTTTACCTTCGAAATAGTATCCTAAAAGATGTTGGTAATCTCAATCTTATATCAAAGTCTTTTAATGTATATGGTGAGTATATTCGTCAGTGTATTTGTTCCATTAATCTACATTGATATTTTTTTATTCTTGATAATAATAAAATAAATATTTACAGGAGAGCTAAGGAGGATTTATTTTATTTCTGATTTTTTTCAAATCTTTTATAATAATTTGGTAGGTTTTTTTATGTCTTTTTATGTTCATATATTTTAATGTGTATTTACTAACTTTGTTTCTACTTATAGATAATTCCTTAAATGTGGACTGATATTCATGGTGGAAAGTTTCCAGAATCTATGTATCTGCGAAAGCTGAATGAAGATTTTTGGATTATAAAACTAAAATTTTTAAATACACTAAGTTATACATTTGGTGATGGTTGACAATCATTTGTTGATTCTAACAATGTTAACAAAAATGATTTTATTTCTACATATTATGACGGACTTTGTACAATTTGGATTAAAATTTATTCACAGTTTTCTTTTAATATTTTCAAACAAAAACAAATATTTAGATCAAGGTATGCAATGTATTGGTTGTCGTTTTGTAAAATAATATGAATTTTTTTTAATATTTAAAATCTTTAGATGTATTAAATTAAATAAAATTTTCTAATATTTATTAAGTTTTTATATATATTTTTAAAGAAAATCTGGAAATAAGTGTTGTGTAGTGTTGAAGGTTTAATTCTTGTTGCATATGATTTAGTCTCAATTTTCCGCTTGATTAGTAAATTCAATATTCATAGAGGTCGATTGGTAAGAGTTTTTTTTAATGTAATTGTATTTATATATTTTTATTTTGTAACTTATAATATGTAAATTGAATGTTACAAAATACATACATATAAATATATTATATTTTTATACTTTTATGCAAACTATTCCAAAGTATTTCTAGAAGAATTATAAAAGGTATGAAATCTCATCTTTCAAGTTTTCAACTGTGTTTGTTGGTGAAAAATGTTGGAAGGTTGGTGTCAAAAATGAAAAGAAAGGATTAATCTTGCCTTCAGGTGATGATATTGATTGTATAATTTCAGCTAAATTACCAGATGAGATGAATCATAAACATTACTTTGAAGTTGTTCATGATTTTATGATGCATGGTCCTTGTGGTCCAACTGTTAAGTAATGTCCTTGTTATTCTGACGAAGGTGAATGATGACGGATATCCTATTTATAGACGAAGAATCAATGGAAAAACCGTGAAGAAAAAGAATGTTGTTTTGGACAATAGATATGTTGTTCCTCATAACAGACATCTTCTTTTAAAATACGGTGCACATATTAATGTTGAATGGTGCAATCAATCTAGCGTCATTAAATACTTATTCAAGTATATCAACAAGGATCATGATCGTGTGATTGCTACTTTTGTTGAAAATAATGGGGAGTCTAATCACACAACAGATATTGATGAGGTCAAGATGTTTTATGATAGTACGTATATTTCGCCATGCGAAGCTGCCATTATTTGGTTTTGAAATTAACTACATGTATCCATCTGTTGAACGTTTGACATTTTATCTTCCAAAAAAATAGAATGTTCTGTTTAGAGATACAAATTCATTAAATTCAGTTTTGGACAGACCAAGTGTGAAGACTAGCATGTTTTTAGTTTGGTTTGAATTGAATAATAATTATGATAAATTTGTTTAATAAACATACACTCAAATTCCTCAATTTTTAAAAAAAAAAAATCAAGGACGTGGGAACCCAAGCAGAAGGGTTTGTTGTTGGTCGTATTTGTCATGTACCACCTGGTACTGGTGAGGCTTATTATCTAAGGATTTTGTTGAACATAGTTACTGAGGAATAATTTATGTCACATTTTGTGATGCGTGCTTTGATAGGAGGTTGTTGGATGATGATAGAGAATAAGTTGATGGACTTGAACAAGTTAGCATCTGGGCCTCTGCATCTTCATTGAGATCTCTTTTTGTTACTTTTCTCACTTCCGAATCTTTAAATAATACATTTGATATGAGATAAATGTTGAAAATATCTGTCAGACGAAATTTTTTACAAGAGAAGAAAAATAATGCGATATCCAGGTATTTGTTTATTTTTTATATTATACATTCTTTAAATTATACTCCCCCCGTCCCATGATTATTCGCACACTTTCTTTATTCTTCTGAACTAAAGTTATTTGCACACTTTTCTTATTTAGACATTTTGTTATAATCAATCATAATTATATAATTATATTATTTTAGTGTTTTAAATAATATTTTTTTATATTACTGTTATATATATTATCATATTACATATATTATTTGTAATGTTTAATATCTTATTAAAAAAAATTATTTATTTCTTTATGTATGCTTTTTAATGATGATCTTTCCTTTTTCTTATGTTTGTAGAATTGAGAATGACGGATGATGAGATCAAGAGCTATTGTCTTAGAATTAGATAATATGTTGTGTTCTCTTGATAAGAGTTTACATGATTTTGATGGGATGCCTGTGACAGTTATTGATAATATTATAATATCCCATAATAGGATGATTTTGACAGGGTTATCGTATAATAGAGTTGAACTAAGGATGAAGTATGAAGTTTATATAAGGAAATTTAATGATGAGCAGCGTGTTGTTTTTTATAAAATAATTAGACCAGTATCGTCAGATTTTGGTGGATGTTTTTTGTATATGGTTATGGAGGTACTGGGAATTTTTTTTATGGAAGACATTATCTGCTGGACTGCGATCTGAAGGTGTATTGAATATAGCATCCAGTGGCATAACATCATTTTTGCTTCCTGGTGGATGTACAACACATTTTAGATTTTGCATTTCAATCAATTGTCTGGAGAATTCTATGTGTAACATTAAGCAAGGTAATCACTTAACTGAACTTTTGGTTCGGTGCAAACTCATAGTATGGGATGAAGTTTCAATGGTTCACATACATTATATTAAAGCATTCGATACATCATTGAGAGATATCATGTAGTTATCTGATCTATCCCGCTCTGAAATACCATTTGGTGGAAAGACAATTGGTTTTGGGGAAGGTTCTCGACATATCTTGCATGTCATTCCAGGAAAGAGACAGGACATTATACATGCCACTATCAATTAATCTGATTTGTAGGATGCATGCACTATTTTGAAGTTGACAAGAAACATGAGGTTGATGCAATTTGATTTTGTTCAAGGGATGAAGGAAATTAAATTATTTTCGGAATGGATTGAATTAGTTGGTGATGGAAGTATATGGACAAGGACTGATTATGGTACTAATATTATCATCCCAAATGATATTTTGTTGAAAGGTGGTGATGATCCAATTGCTTCTATTATTAATTGTATTTATCCTAATTTTAAATTTAGGATGCATGATCACAAATTTTTACAGGATAGAACTATCCTTGCCCTACACTTGATTTTATTAGATCCATAAATGATTACATGGTTCGATTAAATCAAAATGAGTCTCGCAAGTATCTCCATTCTGATAGTGTTTGCAGGTTTGATTCCAATTTTGATTCTCTAGCTGATGTTCATACTCCTGAGTTTCTCAACACTTTGAAATTTTTCAGTGCGCCCGAACCATGAACTTAATCTCAAAGTTAGAATGTTTGTTATGTCGTTGAGAAATATAGATCATTCAAGGGGATTGTGTAACATGACCAGATTAGTTTATTATTTTTATTTATCTTAAATTTATTATTTAATGATATTTATCATTTTTTATAAGATTGATTTTACAAAAAAAAATATATGTATAGGTTGGTAATCATTAGGTTGAGTGATAGAGTAATCGAAGTTAAAGTTCTTACTGGTAGCAGCGTCGGTGAACTAGCATTGATACCCAAATTATCATCGACTCCTTCTGATCCTAGGTTACCGTTCAAGTTTACAAGTAGACAGTTTTCGTTGATTGTTCCATATGTTATGTTTATAAATAAAAGTTAAGGGGAATATTTTTTCCCATGTTGGAGTTTATCTTAAGAAGCTGGTGTTTAGCCATGGTCAACTTTATGTTGCAGTTTCGAGGGTTACCAATCGACGTGGTTTGAAGATTATGTTGTGTAACAATGATAGTTTTGAACATAATACAACAAAAAATGTTGTATTTCAAGAAATGTTCAGAATTCTGAAATTACATTATGATATTTTGTTTTTTGTTATATACTTTGTTTTTATTTGAAAGGGTGAATATTATTAAAAAAAACAATTGGTTGTTGTTTTATTTTTCTAATTTTTTTCTAATATAATTAAAGCTATATCCATGTTTATTAATTTATGTTTTATATATTGTATCAATTTGTTTTTTTTTTGATATTATGAGTTAGAGAATGAGAATCTCTTCCCCTTAAAATTATCATTTCTAAAATCAAATTGTCAAGTGCTAAAGGGAGGCTCTACGTTTCTGAATGTTCTGCAACTGAATTTCGTGAATCACAATAATTATTAAAATTCATTTTAATTAATATATATTTTAGCAAAAAATAAATACATTTTCATGATTAAATTACCAATTAATATGTAAAAGATTATTTATAATCTATAACTTGAAGAGATATGGAAAAATAAATAATAATAAAATAACAAAATGTAGCAACACTATTAACTTCCGTGCAACGCACGAGTAGGCAAAAAACTAGTACTGTAAATAGTTAACCCTCAAACACAACGTGGTAAGACAAACTTTCATTTGAATTTAATTAAAAGGAATGAGCGAATTCAATTTCATAATATGAAATTTATTCATGGGAACCAACTCACGTGGTAATGAAAAACACATTAAGATATACATCTATAACTATATAATACACCTACGGATTTCCTTATTAGGTTTTCCTGCCCTTTTTTTATGGCCATTGATCTCTTTCTTTTTATCAATCTCAACCATCAATTTTATTTAAGGATGTTTGACAATTTTCAACTAAATTAAATATTATTTTAATTTTCTACATTAATTTTGTGCTACATTATGTTTTTTCTTCCTTAATTCTCTCCCTTATTTTTGTTTTCCTGCAATTACTTCATGACTTTCCACCCAATTTAATCCTTATATATACCCATGGAGAGTGTGAGTGGGCTTCAATCCAATTCATCTCATTTATAGGATTCTTGGATTTTTCTTTTTTGTTTAGATTTATTGTGTATATATTAGTTTTTTGTTATTATTATGATTTCTTGTGTTTTTGCTTATTTAGATTTTTTGTTATTAGTTTATTCATTGATTCAGATTTTTTGTTGGTAATGCGTCCAGTTTCTATTTTATTGATTGATTTTCTTTTCAGAATTTGACGTTTATTTTGCGATTCATTTCGTTAATAATTCGATTGGATTTTTTTTTTTTGGCTATGGATTTTATTCTTTCGGCCAACTTAATTTGCGGGTTGAACGGTTTGGATTGACTGATTATATGGATTTACTTCTTGATATGGGTTGTCCATCAAACACTGTGTTTTAGAAATCTCCTCGACGGAATGAAGAATCTACAATTCATGGAAGATAAATCACGACTAAATTTTTTGGTTATTATCTTTGTAATATTTTGAATTTTCTGGTAGCATTGACATGTAGTCTTGCATTCATTGGTGTTCTATTTGATGTCGCATTTGTTCAAAAAATAAACAATTCTTTCCAGTTCCGTCGAATATGATATTTCAGAGTTTCATCTACTATTTTTGGCATAATAACCTTTGTAATTGAAACATCATTGGAATCATCTATATTTTATTCACTTTGTAATTGAAAGTAGTCAAGAGAAATGTAGACTTTCCACAATATTTTCATCATGTTCATCTTTATTATATAAATAATTTTAAATCACTACACTGTCTACATTATATATTTTGATTAATAAAATGTCAAATTACATTTATACTATAACTTTGTTAGTGATATATAATTATTTGTCTAGATTTTTATTTTATGCATCTCATCCTCTAATACTAATTTGATTATTTGGTGACTTCAAACAAACAACTCATTATGAAATGTATTATTTTATAAAAATAAAAAGTAGATTAATTGCAATTTATTGTTAATTATCTATAATGATTGAAGATATATTTATTTGATTATTTACGCTTGATAGCTAACACATAACATTATTTATGATTGATATAGTTGGATATGTAATTGTAATGATTAAAAAATTAAATTATAATTTAATGGATAAATTGTTTATTTTTAAAAAAAAAAAGGATTTGTTGGATTATTTACTTTTCAGTGAATTATAATGATGTGTTACAATATATGAGAATAATTCTGAGATTAATTATATTAAAGTTTAGGCTAATTTGTTATAAATTCCATTATTTATGCCTAAGTTATAGTTAGTCTAATATAATGTGTATGATTTTGTGTTCATGACTTTTTGTCAAAATTCCTTTAGAGTATATATATTAAATTATGTAACCTCTCTTTAACATTTGAAGAAATTAAGGTATATGATTGAGATGATAATTATCCCAAAGATGAATCATAATATGACACACTAAATAAGTATCATCTTTGTTCATATCCGAAAAAATGAATTAATTGAGATACCGACATACTAAACAATATACATAGAAATCAAACTTATTTTATTACATATCTATAACTAAATAATACATCTACGGATTTTCTTATTGGTTTTTTCGCCTTTTTTTCTCCACCGTTAACCATACATTTATTACACAATTTATTCATAGTAGTTAAGACTAATAATTAATGAAATTAATATTCTCTTTATTGATTGCTTATTTTGAGGCAAAGTTTTTGTTCTTCCACCTATTTAAAGAGAAATTTTACACTCCATTTTTTCAAATCTCATTAGTAGTATTTTCATTTTATTTTTTGTGTATTAAGAATTTGATTCTTTTACTCTTTTTTTGGACAATTCTTAATGAATTAGATGTAATGTTAGCAATTTTATCAGTTTTATATGATACTAATGAGATTGAAACCGAGCGTGTACATATTTTCAAGCCAATTGTTTATCTCAAAGACATTTCAAGCCAATTGTTTATGTCAACGACATTAACGATGTGCATGTTGTATATGGTGAACTGTGTGGATCCTCTGAAGAAGCTGAAGAAAATCAAATACTTGAAGGAAATATGTAATATTTGGGTTTTAGATTTTAATTTTTATTAATTTTATTACGCAACAATCATTCTAATAAAATTAATATATGGTAGAAAGTCATTTTCGATTTACATGGTAAGAAGCATGTGACGATGCTTCTTTATTTTAGCAGAGATTGAAGTTGTGAAGCTGGAATAAGACTTTTTTTAAGAATGTTATTTTTTATAATTAGTTTGTTTTTTATAGAATTACTATTGTAGTTATTTTTACCGAATATCACTACTACTTTGTATCAATAGATTTGTATGTATAACCATTTATGATTATAATTGTGTAAATTTTGAAAAGAAAGAACATATCAAATACTAAACGAAAATTTTCAGAAATTTCCTGGAAAAATATTTGGTCACAAATTCTCAATCACAAAATACTCGATTAAGCGTCTATTATGTGGTAAATCAAATAATTCATTTTATTTGGGTATATGGTTGATCAAACAATTCATCCTCTAATACTAATTGATTATTGGTTGGCTTCAATCAAGCAACACATTATTTCATGTATTATTTTATGAAAATTGTATGTGGATTAATTCTTATAAAAAGAAGCTAATGATGATTATTGGTTCGCTTCAATCATGCAACTCATTTTGTTTGTGTATTTGGTAAATCTTATAATTCTAAAGTAGTTAAGTTTTTTAGATTTTATATATTGTTCAAACTTATAATATTATGCGTTTCAAAAAAAAAAAAACTTATAGTTAGGTGATTAAACAATGTTAAGTCATAGTTTAGATTGAATTATTTTATTCTTTTAAAAAAATTATGTTATTCTTAATTTTAAAAACTGTAAAATTTTATTTAGTGATATATGATTATTATTTAGGTTATGAGGACGTATAATTAGTTCACCATTTTTATATTATTTTCTATTTTTAACAAAACTTTAGTATAATGTATCTTTTGTATGTGCATTCAATGTTTAGTTAAACTTCAAGTTACAATGAATTTGACTGATACCCTCAAATAATTGATTGTTCGTTATGTTTAAATGAATAATTTTTTTTATGAGAAGTTATAATTTTTTTTAAATATTAATCACTACATAATTAACATCTATTAACTTAGCTCAAGTATTAAAGCTTATTTATTAATTTTTACATGAAATTATCTTATAAATTAATTGTTGCATATAATCATGTCTAACTATTAATTGATAATTTATTACACCTAATAACACAAATTAATATAAATTATTATATATTGTTTATTAATCACATATTTATATAATTTTATGAAAACATCAAGTTCCAGTTTCTACAAACCGTCTACTTTCCTGGTAAGTTGTAAATGACTTTTTTTATTTCAAATAATTTATTGATTTAGGCCATAATATTTTTTTTTTGAAATATTAACTACATAATTAACATCCATTGAATTAGCTCAAGTATTAAATCTTATGTAATAACTTTTCTATGAAATTATCTTATAATTTAACCATTTCCTATAATCATTTCTAATTATTAATAATTTAATACACATAATAACACAAATAAGTATAAATTGTTACGTATTATTTATTTCTTCACATATTCATATAATTTTGTGAAAACATCAAGTTCCACTCCCTACAAATCCTCTACTTTCCAGCCAATAAGTCGTAAACGAATCTTTTTGTTATAAACTATTTTGTAGAGTTTACATAAGCTTATTATGGATTATAGATTTTAATTTTTATTAATTTTATTTCGCAACATTTGTTCTAATAAAAATGATGCATAATATCTAAATGTCAAATTACATTTATTCTATAAGCTTATTTAGTGAAATTTAATTATTTGGCTAAATTTTATCCACTTTCTAAATGTGGGGTAAGTGTTAGCTATCTATAAATATATGGATTTTAGATTTTGTTTTCACAATTCTTTTGTGCATATTTTATATTAGAATTTCAGGTTTTCGGCGGTGAAATGTTGGTCGTTCTGATGCTTGATTGGTGTAAATTCAGATTTACCTGGCTTTAGGTTTCTGATATAATTTAAGTTCGACGAATAAGTCATTATTTCGGGAAAGTGTTTCTCAGTAACATCAATTTTAAGTTTCTGAGGTCAGCCTTACCATATTTATTGATGGCGTTGAATTTTGTTTGGTCTTTGAGTTAAATCCAGATTTATGTTCTTTTCAATCCTGTTGATAATGGATAATATGTATTGTCACCATCGAAGTTAAACTTATACATTCTTTGATCTGCTTCAATCGTGTTTGTGTCTTATCCACTTTTATACATAATTGATTGTCATGTATATTTAATCATGTATTCATACAATAAACTGATATATTAATTTTTGTATGATGTTCTTTGTTTTCCTTGAATTAAAGAATGCTTGCAATTTTTCAATATACTAATTTTTGGGAGGACCATGGTTTTATATAATTAAGTTTGGCAAAAATATAGTAACGATGTTAAATTATATACTTATATTAGAATAATATTTTTCAACAATCGGTAGTGTGGAATGTGTATATGACATACAACCTAAATTGATCGACACCAATGAAGTTAATATCTTTTGGTTATATGTTGGGATATTTTAGTTTTGATGAATTATGCCAAAACATTATCAACTTGTGTTTTTGAAGCTAATCTACAGATAACAAGTTAAGGGGGAACGAAAGAACAAATTGAGGGGGAACACACGAAATCAAAAGTAGATTATCGATATCAGACGAGGCTGCAGATGAGACTGATCGAGATCGGATGAGTTAGATGTGTTCCGGAGTTAACTGATGAGCTGTGCAAATCAAATGTGAAGAAAAGTTAAAGCCAAACAAAAATGTAGAAGGTTGCGGATCAAGAGGAGGCGGATGAGATCGATCAAGATCAGACGTGATCGAGATCAGATATGAAGAGGAGCAGATGAGACTGATAGAGATCAGACGTGATCGAGATCAGATATGATAACCTGATATGTTAACTTCGAGCAAAATCGACCTGATGCTATCCTGATATGTTGATCTGAAGAAGTGTTGATCCGATCGGTCGATTTTGGTCGGATCGTGCAAAGAAGAAATCGGATAGCTCGAGTCAATGTGACCGAGGGTCGGGATCTGAATCGGAAAGAACTTGAACTTCGAAGCTCGAAGTGTCGGTATGCTGATCGTCGGATAAGGTCCGCTCAAGAGAAGTCTGCCGAATCAAAGAAAAACGAAGGGGCTCGGATAACTGAAGGTTCGGATAACTCGAAGGCTCGAGATAAACTCAAGGCTCGGGATGCTCGGATAAACTGAAGGCTCGGATAGAATCAAGATCCCGAGACTCGGAAGATCTCAAGAATATAGCCATTAGAATCGGTGGCGTGGACCAATGAGAGGAAGACAACAAGCCTGCAAAAGCTGCAAAAAGCTACAGAATAGTATGGATTTGAATGTGATTCTCTCCAATGGTAACATTCAAATCCACACTATAAATACAAGTTCTTCCTTCATTATCATGTGTGGAAATGTGTGGAGAATGTGGAAAAAGATGCTACAGAGCCAAGAGCCACATACACAGAGCATTCCCACCATAGAACACAGAGCTAGAAATACACGCATATATTCAAGAGTGTTCTACCCTAGATCTAAGCACAAATGTAATATCCTAGCTTAGAGATTTTTTTCCCATCCTTAGCATTGAAATTTAAACAAATGCAAGGGAAAATCTCAACCTAGTTGGAAACCAAACAAATCTTTACCCAAACTCAAAAGTTAGGTTAAGTTTGTTCTGCAAGATTTCAGACTAGGGATTCTAGTTTTTGATTTCTGGGATTGGTTGAGTGTGAACTCGGTAAACATCTATAGGCAATCCCGTGAGGGTGATAAGTCCCGTTTGAGTGTGAACTCGGTAAACATCTGTTGGGTGTTGGACTAACACGTTAAACTAAGTCCAGTCGGTTAAGTTGGTTAAGTTGGTGCCTCTTGTGAAAGGGAAGAGTGGACGTAGGACGGGTTTCGTCTGAACCACTATAAAATCGTGTGTTCTTTACTGCTTTATGTTCTTACTTGCCATATGTATTTGATTATAAGCAAAACAACACACATGAACTTAAAAATCAAAAATTAGAATCACTTTGTGCATTACATGTTTCTTCCGCGCACGCATGGGTTTTCCTCAAAATCGGAACCTTCAATTGGTATCAGAGCGGGAGTTCAAAAGGTTCACTGATTTCAAAGTGACAACCTAAACTGATCTATTTTTTTTAAAACCCATTTCTGTACTGATACCAACAATTGGTACAGAGCGGGTAGTTCAAAAGGTCATTGTTTTTCAATGTGAACATCTGAACTGATACCTTCAATTGGTATCAGAGCGGGGAGTTCAAAAGTTCACAAGTGTTTAATGTGATCATCGGAACTGATCTTTTAAAACAAAAACCCGATCTCTGTATAGATGCATATATTTTAAATGTTTTGGCGTCATTATCAAAAAGGGGGAAATTGTTGGGATATTTTAGTTTTGATGAATTATGCCAAAACATTATCAACTTGTGTTTTTGAAGCTAATCTACAGATAACATGTTAAGGGGGAACGAAAGAACAAATTGAGGGGGAACACACAAAATCAGAAGTAGATGATCGAGATCAGACGAGGCTGCAGACGAGACTGATCGAGATCCGATGAGTTAGATGTGTTCCGGAGTTAACTGATGAGTTGTGCAAATCAAATGTGAAGAAAAGCTAAAGCCAGCAAAACAGAAGAGAAGGTTGCAGATCAGAAGAGGAGCAGATGAGACTGATCATGATCAGACGTGATCGAGATCAGATATGAAGAAGAGATGAGATCGACGAGATCGACGTGATCGAGATCGATATGATAACGATATGCTAACCGATGTAATCGACTGATGCTATCCCGATATGTTGATCGAAGAAGTGTTGATCCGATCACGAAATGATCGATCGTGCAAAGAAGAAATCGATAATGCTCGAAATCAACGGACTCGAGGGGGTCGATGTCTGGACCAAGAGCCGAACTCAAGAAGGTTCGAAAGTGTCAAAAGATGCCATTAAGGTCCACTCAAGAGAAGTCTGTTTGAATCAAGAAACTCAAGGCTCGGATAACTCAAGGCTCGGATAACTCAAGGCTCGATAACTCAAGGCTCGGGATAAATCAAGGCTCGGGATGCTCGGATAACTGAAGGCTCAAATAACTCAAGGCTCGGGGATGCTCGATAACTCAAGGCTCGATAGAATCAAGATCTTGAGACTCGGGAAGATCTCAAGAATATAAAGCCGTTAGAATCAGCTGACGTGGACCAATGAGAGGAAGACAACAAGCCTGCAAAAGCTGCAAAAAACTACAGAATAGTATGGATTTGAATGTGATTCTCTCCAACGGTAACATTCAAATCCACACTATAAATACAAGTTCTTCCTTCATTATCATGTGTGGAAATGTGTGGAGAATGTGGAAAAAGATGCTACAGAGCCAAGAGCCACATACACAGAGCATTCCCACCATAGAACACAGAGCTAGAAATACACGCATATATTCAAGAGTGTTCTACCCTAGATCTAAGCACAAATGTAATATCCTAAGCTTAGAGAGATTTTCCCATCCTTAGCATTGAGGCTAAACAAATGTAAGGGAAAATCTCAACCTAGTTGGAAACCAAACAAATCTTTACCCAAACCCAAAAGTTAGGTTAAGTTTGTTCTGCAAGATTTCAGACTAGGGATTCTAGTTTCTAATTTCTGGGATTGGTTGAGTGTGAACTCGGTAAACATCTATAGGCGATCCCGTGAGGGTGATAAGTCCCGTTTGAGTGTGAACTCGGTAAACATCTGTTGGGTGTTGGACTAACACGTTAAACTAAGTCCAGTCGGTTAAGTTGGTTAAGTTGGTGCCCCTTGTGAAAGGGAAGAGTGGACGTAGGACGGGTTTCGTCTGAACCACTATAAAATCGTGTGTTCTTTACTGCTTTATGTTCTTACTTGCCATATGCATTTGATTATAAGCAAAACAACACACATGAACTTAAAAATCAAAAATTAGAATCACTCTGCCCTCACCCCTGTTTTATATGCATTACATGTTTCTTCCGCGCACGCATGGGTTTTCCTCAAAATCGGGACCTTCATTATATTAACACATTGTGGTATTAGTAATTATATAGTTTTATCTCAATATATATATATATATATATATATATATATATATATATGTGTGTGTGTGTGTGTGTATGCATGGTTTAATGATTTTTTTATTACCGAGTTAGTCAAAGTGGGTGCAATGTCATTCTTCATCATTCGATTTCTTAAGTTATCCAAGTATATCTATGGTTGGCTTGCCTTCTAAATTGTTAAGTTAGTGTGACGGTGATCCACACAATAATTGGAAGATTCGGAAAAAACGTGGGGAGAAATGTATCACTAGCAGAATTTGATGAGAGACTATCCATTCTTAAAGAACCCAAGATTTTGGAAGTCAAACTCCTCGAATATCTAGATGAGAAATATTTCGACACAATATTTTCACATAATATACGGACTCTTTTCAAGAATAGAATTGTGCCTTTTGAAAAATATGTGAGAATATCTATCTATAAATATTTAATATACCTTCGGATTACCTTTTTCGTTTTCCCGCCTTTTTATTTCATTCGTTGATCTTTATTCTGTTAACCAACCTTGGCCCTGCATTTATTACATATTTGTGATCAATTAATTAATTATTCTTACACATAAAATTGATTTTTACCATGAATTATTGATTAATGAATCCGGACTGTCAATCTATGGCTACAATCTTGGATATAAGAAACCATTCGTACATGAAGTCTCAAAATTAATGGGCATAAAGACCATGTAATATGCCATAAACCACATAAATTTTAATTCAATAAAATTACCCTATGAAAGCACATCATTTAAACAACATGTAATATGTCATTGATCACATAAAATTTAAATCTACATATTAAATATTAGAATAAAAGTTTATATTTAAATTTTTAGCCTCTAATTACTCCTAAATGCTGGTCATGGAGACAAAATTTTATGCGGTAAATTTGTCTTAATAATTTTTTTATACCAATTTAAGAGCAATACACACATATATATATAAAATTGTTCAATTTTAACAAAACACTTAAGAGCAGTTTATAATTTGACTTTTATATTTAATATTAATGCATTTCCTTCTAGCACGACCTTCATTGTTTAGTGATATAATCCGCACTCCAGATTACCATCTTAATTCAAGGATACATTTGTTATTTAAATAATCTCTTTATTTAGTGATATAATCTACACAATAGTTTAGTGATATAATACGCAATCTCTACTTTTCCTCGCTCGTCGGTCGCTCGGGCTCCGTGTTTCAAGTTTGTCAACTGTCTCACTCTTTGTAATTTTGTTGATGATCTTGAATCATCTCTCCATGTAATTTTTTTCTCAATTTGTTTATTTGATTATGATATTTCCAGTTTATTGGCTTAGATTCATTTGTTGTTTCCGTCAAATTTGGGATTAAAGTTCCACCGTGTTTGGATTTTTCTGTGCAGATTTTTAAATTTCATCTAGATTCTATTGCGTTGGCATTCTTCTCGATTTTGCTTAAGAGCGTTTCAAGGTCTTTTTACAGTTTCTGGCTACAGTCGTCAAATCTTTTGGAAGTATTGGCGTGACTATTTTATTGATTTTGGTCAAGTTTGCTTGAGTCGCTACTTCATAAGGTCATATTTAAATATACATTAGATTTTTTAACCCACTTCTTTTGGTTTAAGCTTAAATTTGAGATTTATAATAGACGTTACATGTAATTGAAAAATTGTATAACAATTTAATAATGTCAAACTGATAATTGTAATTTGTGGTATCTGCTTTTTCGTAGAATATCTTGGAGTGTAATGTGTTACTTTGGAATACGTATATATAATTTTTTTGATTAGACAGACGAGCAAGGGAGAGAAATTATTTACACGTTTTAAGATGTATTTTTTTTACCATTGTAATAACATCCTAATTATTATATCTCATACTTTTTCTTCTAATTTGGAGGCAATATGTTGTTGAGTGGATTGTAATTTTTCAAGCTAAATAAACGAGTTGACCTCTCAATATAGATTAGATATGTTTAATATCACATCCCTTTCAATTAAGATGATTTATTTGTATAACAGTTAAGTTTTCTTTTATTATTAATTATTATAAAATTATGTAGCAGATGTTCAAGGAGTTCTTAATTATGATTTAATATATAATTTGTATAATATAATAATATATAAATAATGTGTTTAACGTATTGAAATAATATTTTAATAATATTAATATAACAAGTGTTGAACCAACATGATATACAATATATTAAGAACACATTTAGTTATAAATTAGAATAAGTGAAATACACAATATTAAAAAATGGTATAAAAATGAATTTTTTTTTCTTTAACTTTCACTAATTCTGATTTTATTACGCTAACTTTTTTCAATTTTAAAAATAATGCCTTAATTTTATCAAATTTAATCATTTTATCATCGAACTAGCTAAAATAGATTTAACAAATTCAATTTTTTCGTCCTTAATTTTAACTGGCTAAAAGGACTAAAAAAAGTTGAATTTGGTTCTTAATTTTTGTCCCTGTTTTCCATTTTCACTTATATTTTTATTTGTTTTGTTGTATTCAATATGATATGATAATAATTGCATTTTCCTATAATCTAGATTCATGATTATAATAATCACAAATTTTCTTTTCTTTTTTGCCCTTTTTTTTTTTGGATTACCCAAAGAAAGCCATTTTTGCACAAAATTTTAGTCAAGTGCAAGTTCTTTGTGATAAGATATCTATTTGAGATTTTTTTTTTTAATCTCAATCTGATTTTAGGCACTCAATCTTAATTACTTTGTTTTTGTCATGAAAAATGTTCATATATACCTTATTGAGTCTTCACATAAAGATACTGTAAAAAATTTAAAATTGAAAAGTCTTCGAATCAACCAGGGTGGTAAAAATGAACAAAAAAAAAATCATGTGGTTTTTTTATTTTTTAAATCTGCCTCTAAGATAAACGTGATACTTCCACGTCTTGCAAATTCATGACGCTTGATTTTAACTCTTATTGTTTAACAACCAATATTTTGGAAGTTCCGATGAATCTATTTACAAGCTTTTTTTAAAGACAACGTCGCAACTTGACGTTCTTACTAAGATATAAAATGATTTAAATTGTGTCAAATTTGAGAATCGATACACTTAATTTCATCTTTGTACGTTTCTTTCTAATTTTTGTAATCATGTATTGTCTAATTGTGTTTTCAGTTTAAGTACATAAATTGATAGTTTCATTTTTTTTTCCATTTTTGTGGTTTATTTGCCTCATGGATAGGGAGATTTTAGTCGTTCACACACTAAGAAAATAATCAAGTGGCACTTGGTTGGTTGAGCCCATAAAAAAGAGAAGCAATTGCACGATTTGATATCCAAAATGAATATTGGTTGGTGAGTCGACAAGAGAACCAAACCCCTTTACTACTTAATTTGAAAGTATAATGAAGTATCATTTCGATTTTTCGAAATTGGCACTGTTTTTTGTACAATTAAACTTATCAGGAATGCAATTTTTTTTTTCTGTATACCTACTCTCTTTCATAACTTGGTAATTAATAAGTTTTACAATAAGATGTTCCAATTATCACAATAACCACTAAATGGTTTTGATTTACATGACTTTTTATCTCGCAAATCTCTGAAGTGATGTCCTCTTTTTGCAACAATATTTACTCAGTATTTTCTAAAATCTCTAATTAAAATAAAAATTAGTTGATGAATAAATTTTAATGTTAGTAATCAATTGTGTCTTTCTAAACTTTGTATAGTTTGATAGTATCAAAATTCATTTCATCTTCGTCACTACAAAGGAAATTACACAAGGGAATCAAGATCCCGAACATCTTCAAATTCAAGATGTAAGATGCCACATTACATTTAATTGAATTTTATGGAAAAAAATTAAGTTATTTATTCTGAATAATTATATCTTTAAATGGTGCCCTGTTAAGATGTGTCTTTAGTTTTTTTTTTCAAATTGAGTGCCAAATGCAATCACCTATTTAAGAAAATTTAAAATCAAAATAGAAAATCATCACATTGAGCTTGAAGAATCAACATGTGAACATTTTCCAAAAAAGGGCAGCATTTCTGGTGAAGTTATCCTCATTACTGATGAAAGAATTAGTTCTTCTTACTTTTCCAAATAAAATATCACCATTGGTAACTTTTTTTTTTATACAATATTGAAGAGTTCATTTATTTTATTTTTTTCATGAAAATAAGAGAGAAATGAAAAATATTTCATTTATGACCTGATAAGAATTAAATTATGGGAAAGATGAGATGAATAGTTTATGAAGTGGGTCTCTTATACACTCAAGTGCACTGTACACTCATACAACTGAATGATCCATTTAAAAGAATGCTTGACTCATTGAATATATGAAACATGTTATGTGGATACATGGGTAGGATTAAAGCGAGTGCACGGATTTTAAATTCGTGCACCAGTTACACATGAGACATTGTCTAATTTGTGGGTATGACCAAACTAAAAAGTTAGATTATCCATCAGCTCTTTTCAATTGCAGATCCATTATAGATTTTAGTTTCACATTTCTCATGTTCTTCTTTGTGAATGATTCCAATTGTCTTCTTTTCTATTTATGAATTGTGTATATTTTATTTTGTTTTGAAGGTTAGATCAATGTACTAAATAGACGATTTTTTTCCTCCTAATACAAATTTGTTGTGCATTTGTATCAATTATTGTTACATTCATAGTAAAAGGTGATATCCGCTTAAATTTGCTCAATCTGTTTTTTTTTTTCTAATGTTAAAAATGTTTGATTGTGATGCTATGATTTCAAAATTACCAACATTCATTTTACTATTTAGTTTTCCCCTAAAATGTTTTATCTTTGGCTTTGTTTTAGGTTTTGGCTCATATATTTTTTTCTTTTCGAACTCTTTAATATCTCTCTTCATCAAAGACTCTTCTTCTTTTTGCCTACCAATGAGTTTTTATATTTGTTGAATTTATTTTGTAGGTTGGTGTTTCAAGTCAACAAATGGAAAAAAAAAATATCAATTCATATGGTTTTCGGGAATTCTTGAGGTGTTAGTTTGTTTTGAAGTTTAATCTGTGTAATTTGTACTGTGTTTATCTAATGGAAGGTTCTTCACCAATATCCAACTTTGTGATATGTTGAATTTTTTTAGATATTGAATTGGTTTGTTATGAAGAATTTTAGTTGTGTAATTCAACATGTGCATATTTTTTAAGATTGCAGTCTCTCATTTCTTTCTTCCAAACCTATGTGTTATAAGATGAGTGAACCTTCATACTATCGATTTATTTTTATTTTTTTGCCTTGAATATAAGTTTTGAAACAAATAAGACTGTTTATTTCATTTCATGATCTCCGTTAAATTATGCCTTGGATGTAGTGCAAAATTTCCCCATGATTTCTAATATTGGCGCTAAATTCATTTTATAATTTTTATTTTATTTTCGTTTCAATAGGTCTGTGATAATATGTTTGTGATGTTTCATTGATCCATTGAATAGTTTTTACTATTAGCTTAACTCATTCTGTAACGATTTAGGCCCTACCAAATTGCAGCTCCAAATTTTTAAATATTTAAAAATATTTTTTAGATATTATTTTCTTACAAAAATATTTTTAAATTAAAAAAAAATAATCATCTTATTCACCAGTCTTGACATCCTATTTTTTCTTTGCACTTCAAGACATCACCTTTTAAAATTTTACAATTTGAAGCATTTGCCCATTTTCTGGCAACGATTGATTAATGTGACTGCTGGAGCTGCTACATAGATGTCCATGTATGATATCACGATTGATGAATACAATATATTTTTTTATTTTTCTTAATTTGATTTTTTTAAGAAAAATATTTTCTAAAAAATATTTTTAAAATTTAGGAATAGAACCCCCAAAACTCATCCTGACAAAAAACTATGCTCTTATTATTTCTCCAAAAAACCTTAAAAGAAGAACGCTAAATCATGCACCAAATCGCAGCTCCAGTTTTTTTAATATTTAAAAATATTTTTTTTATATTTCTTAAAAAAAATATTTTTATATTAAAAAATATCATTTTATTCACAAGTCTTGACATTCTACGTGGATATTTATGTCAACTCCGAGACCACCTCACTTAATTATTTTAAAAAAATTAACAGATGCTTCGAATAATATAAAAATATGGTGTCTCGAATTGCAAAGAAAAAAAAATGTTGTAATTGATAAAAACTTTAAATGTGGTGATATCTTTTGCAATTGATCCCAAAAAAATACTATAAACTGAAGAACATTTATTCTCTTTGCAAAGAATTTTCTTTAACAGATCCATAATGTTATGAATAAAATTAAATATAATTTTAAAATATCATTTTTTTAGTTTAAAACTCACATTATTATAAATAAAAATAATACAACAAGATGTCAATATAAAATTTTATATTAATCTAAAATAATATTTTAATATATAAAATATTTTATGACAACAATGACCGTGCGCTAGCACGGGTACAATACTAGTTAAGTTCTAAATCCATATTCATGGAATCATGGTAAAATTTACAATAGACATATTTGCTTGAGACTGTAAATAATTCAGGGGTTCTCAAGTCATTGGTTCAGGAGAGGATCGTTCTAGACTGGCCTCTGACAAACTAACAAACATGGTCATTGGTGAGCATGACAAAACAAAGAACTCCCTCATCTCCGGCCAACCAGTCTAGCAGGATTACCGACGGCGGTGGCCCCCGCCGGAACATCCTTCAACACCGCCGATCCCGCCCCAATTTTCGCATTCTCCCCAACCCTAATATTCCCCAAAACTTTCGCCCCTGCACCAATCATAACCCCATCCCCAATCTTCGGATGCCTATCACCCCCACTCTTCCCCGTTCCCCCCAACGTCACATTATGCAAAATCGTCACTCCGTTTCCGATGACCGCCGTCTCTCCGATCACAATTCCAGATCCGTGATCGAACACCACTCCACTCCCAATCCTCGCCCCGGGATGAATATCCACCGCAAAAACTTCTGAAACTCGATTCTGAATCAAAATCGCCAGCTGAATCCTGCCCTGATTCCAGAATTTATGCTAATCTGTGCGATTGACATGCTAAAAAACCCTTGAAATTGAGAAAGCAGTGGGTGTAACTCAGGCAGGCGGGATCACGGTCCTTGATGGCGATTAGGTCATCTCTAATTGCGATCTGTATTTCTCTGTCTTCTATTAGAGCTTTCGAGAAAACGGTGTTGAGCGCGTCGCGTGAGAGATCGACGTCGGCGTTGCAGAGCTTTGTGGATAGGAGATTTGATAGCGCTTTTTCTAGCGAATTGTGTGACAGAATTGTGGAATGGTAGAAATTTGACAGGATGGGCTCTTGGATTGTGCCTGATTCTGATTCCTCCCTGATTTTCAGCCAGATGTGATCGCTGCATTCTTGAGGGCTGATTTTAGATGAATTTTTACTGAGATTTCTGCAGAGTCTAATTAAATTGGTGAAGGAATTAGAACTGTTGCAGCTGCAGGGTGATTTAGCTGCCATGTATATGTTTGTTGTTGAATATTCAATACAAGCTGCCATTTTTTTGAAGCAAAGATTGAGATTTTGTTGAGTGTGTTCATTGTTGATGCTTGGATTATATATACAAGTGAAAGAGGATCTGAAATAAGTGCTACTGTGTTGAGTCAAAGATGATCAATTTATTTCTAAATATTTTCCAGGATAGTTCTTGAGTTTAATTTATGATTTTATATCGACTTGCAGCAGGACTGATACAGAAAGAATCTGTGACTTTTTAGGCCAAAAATTAATAAAAATTTAGCATCAAACTTGTATGAAATTTTCATTTTTTATCATTAATTGATATCATAGACAAGGTCAAAGAACTTTAATAACTAAATGACGTATGCTGTGACGATTTTGCTTTTGCAAAATGGGGTCATGATAAAGAAAGGAAGTCAAAAGACAAAATATTTACATCACTCCTGACAAATAGTCCACGATGGTTCTTGAGCAATACCCTACTCTTGGAAATAATATACAGAGAAATAATTTGCTATGCATCTTCTGATCCCCACAAATTATTTTTACAGGAATACATTAACAAAAGAGGAGAAAAGAGCTATGTTCTTGTAATTACTAGTAATGATCACATTTAACTCACTAGAATAGCTCAAGTGGTCATAGCACCACTACTTATGCCGTAAGGTCATAAGTTCGAGTTACCATTGATCCGATAAAAAAAGAAAAAAAGATCACATTCATATATATCCCAATAACTCAGTGGAAGGCAGGATTAATAAGACGAAGCTCCAATAAGACTAGGACAACAACAAAAAGCAAGATCTACATTGTAAATTTTAATTTAGTTCACATAAAAAACTTGCAAAATTGAGTACACTTTAGTGTTTCGCCCTTGTGGTTTTTCCATAACAGAACACATTAAAGAATGCTATAATGCCAACAATACATTATATATGTACATGTCATATATAAGCTAAGTGGCCATTCTACTTGTTCCCGCGCGCCATCTTTTTGGCTTTTGCACGGCGTCCTTTACGCTTCCAGTCTTCATTTTCTCTTATTTTAAGGAGTTCCACAATATGCTGCTCCTGTTCAGCTGGTTTCTTGCTCTCCGAAGACGAAGGCAATTGCTGATTAGCAGCTTCTTCGACTGGGGAAGAATCGGGAAGCCGGGCATTTGCAGGTGGAGAGGAGCCACTGCTAATAGCAAGTGTGGGATTGATCATAACAGAGAGAATATCAGGCTTTCGCCTTACATCGACCCATTTGTTGTCGACCCAGTCTTTTGATATCCTCAGATTCTTCCTCTCCATTGTCATGCACCTTTTCTCACCTGCATTCAAATCATAATTTTAGTAGAAATTAACATATGTAAGTCAGCAGTCTCCAAATGGTAATTGTAACAGATGAAAGGATTCAGACTTTGCATGCGTACCGGGTAAGTAAACTTGGAGCGTGGTTTGTGCAGACGTGGGGTATCCAATAACGATGCCTTCCCACCAGCCAAGCATCGACTGCGTCTCCTGCTTCAAACCTTACAGCCGAAGAATCCCAATGAGGCCAAGGTCTGATCGTAAGGCGGCCTGCATGTCTCAACCCCATGCTATCAGGAGCTGCTTCTCTGACTGCTGGAACCCATTCCTGCAAATCACATTCCAAATTAATTGACAGGTTTATAAGTACAAGTTGTTTATGACAAGTATCAAACACTGAGACATATTGTGACAAGTATAAGTTCGTGTTAAGAAAAGTAATAGTTCATAAAGAATAAAAGTATTAGTTTGTAGGCTGAACAGTATTAGTAATTTTTCAACAACAACTAATACTTTTTATCACATGAGCTGATACTTTTCATCTTACGAACTAATACTTTCCAACTATATTTTTTATATGACTCGCGAAAAATATAAAAGAGCAGCTTGGTTGAAAAAATAAAAAATTGATCAAAATTGCACCAATTGCACGGTGCAACTGGTGCGACAGAGTGATACTCGTCTTTCAATTGGATTTCTAAATTGAAACTGACAAGAAATAGCTGCTAAACTATGTCTATTTACCTCAAGTTTCCCAGGTCCATCAGCATCTTGAACATCATGGTATTGGACCCTGAGAAGCTTAGCGTTGGCACGCAAAACTTTGCATCTAAACCAACAACCTCGCATCCCACTATCCTGCGAAAGAAGCTCGATGTTTTCATTGGCCTTGACCTGAAAACATGGTTTCTGAGGATTGCAATCCTCAGTTGCATTTTGGGCAGTGGTGCTTGGCCCTGCCATAAGGCTCTTCAGAACTGGGAATACGGGATGCGAAGAGTAGCCAGGTAGTTTATCTATGATACAGGATCTGACACTGTTACCCTCCATTTGTCTACGGACATGAAACACTTGAACGACAAATTCAGCGGAAGAAGTTCGCCACACTTTTTGAAATGACTTGGTGCCAGAACAGCAGCTAGGCCATCAATGTCATTTGCACTATTGTCTTCTTCTTTGGATGTGAGGAAAACTTCCCTGCACTCGGGGTTTAGCGTAGGAATCAAGCCCTCGGCCTCCTGTCTTGATAGAAACCTAAGCAAACGAACCATTTTCACCCCCTGACGATTCTCATACAAATCTTTCACATAACCAATAAAGTACTCTCTCTCTTCATCCAATGCCCATACCATAGAGTATACCTGAAGCATAAACGCAGAAGAATAGTGAGAAAAGTTGTAACCAAATGAAATTTAGGGGACATTGAGACTTACAGATATGTTAGTCTCATTCCTGCACAAGGCTGGATAATGCTTAAGTCCCTTGCTACACACCCGAGCATCACCGGACCACACAATTTCTGAATTTTGTGCCACCAATTGTTTGGACTTTTGGGCCTGAAATTTGGAGTCTTTAATACCACTCTATGTTTTAGCAAAATTATCATAAAATGAAAGGATTAGGATAAATAATAATAACCTCCACATCCTGTAGACGGCGGCGCAGTGAGAAACGAGTCATCAGGAACATTAGATCTTTCAGATGCGGTGCTGCTTCCATTTGCTGCAGATCTGCAAGAAAAATAGCATAAGGGAAAATTACATTTGATTATATATACAAAATCTCTCTTCGTAACAGGATTTAATTTGACAAGCTAGACTAGAAACTAATAAGCAATGGAATGAAAATAGAAAGGAATTCCAGCATTGTAGATTCTGAGGCGAAGAAGCGCAAAACACCTTAATGAGTAGAATTTATATGCAACATCAAAGAGGAGGATGAATGAACCATTGAATCAACTGGATCTAGAATCAAAAGTAACAACATTCCAAAAACTACTTTTACTCAAATCTAGAAGAAATTCAAACACTGTAAACAACGGATCTATCCACCAAATTCTCGATGCATCATACAAAACCAAGCAATGGCTCAAAGAAGGCGAGAGCAAAATTAAAACATGAGAAGAAACTATAGAATACGCATATTCTGTACAAGACTAAAAAAGCAATAGAGTTTACATGAATTACTAGCAAAAATTCATTCTCTTAGAAATGAATAGCAATGACGGCATTGAATTGTTACCTCTTGAACTAGATACACGAAGAGGCGATGGTTCCAAAGAAGAAGAAGTTGTGTGCAAAGAACAGAAGAGAAAAGGGCCCTATTTATCGCCAAGGAACATTAAATTCATTTTACCTTATTCTGATTACAGATATGCCAGTGCATGAATTTGATTCGTTTCTATAATAATCCTCACCTTAAAAACAGGTGGGATTGAGCTCAGCAGATAGAAAGTGACAGACTGTTGGCAAAAGTTTGGTGGTCACTTTTGGTTAGTAAGGTTTAAATGGCACTAAAGGAATAGTAGCAAACGAGTGCCTAAATCTGACGGAGAAAGCAAATGCCACGGGTCGTGATTAGTAACGGTACAATTGTGTATTTAAATCCTGATTTTTACGGTAACTTTGAGAAGGAATCCAAACAATCTCATGCACGTAGGTCGTAATTTCAACGTTACATAGACCTCAATAAAATTGGTTTCTTCTCTGCAAATAAGTTTGTAATCTTGAAATTTTAAGTTATCACCTAATTGTCTATCTAGTTCGACAAACTTTTTTTTGGACTGGCATGTCGTCATAGAAGACCAAAAGTGTTCGGGACAAACTATTACGTGGTGACATGTTGTCACCAAAAAAAGCTTTTCTCTTCTTTCAATCACAATATATATAGATGAAGGGCATTTTATGTCAATCATGATAGAAAGAAACATATGAAAATGCATCCAAAATATGTTTAACAACTAATTGATAAAAGAAAATGCTGCTAAATGCAGCTCTTGTCGAAGTACCAGAAGTGAACGCCCTGCATTATTTATTTTATCTTCCTCTAATATACATAGCATTTTCCAACATAGTAAATTAACACCTTTAAGATCATAGTTGTTTGCGAATCAATCATCATAGCTACTGCATATGCTAACTCACACGACTGATCTAATATCAATATACATAGTACGATGAAAGCGTTAAATTGACACGAGTAAACGCATACCTGAATTAGCAAAGATAGGGCCACCTTTTTTGGCTACTGATTCAAGAAACTTTATAACTTCCTTTCTTGTTGTCCAACAGGTTCCAACATGAACGTCTCTTGTAGACCCAAAAACACGTAAGTAGTCCTCAGTCACCGTATATGACATATGCCATTGAGTCATCTGTGTCCCAACCACAGCAAGAACATTATTCGGGTGTCCCAGATGACATAGTGAACGATGCGCTTTCCCTTATGCTCATAAACTACACGCTGTTCCCATTTTCTCTCCACCTGATTGCTAGACATCCTGTTAAGCACCACATAACATAATAAGAAGTAATCTAAACATTTATAACTGGACTAGGTATTGTATGCAACAGGTGCACCATGCAGCTTTGATCTTGAGAGTATCTCTCGGTACTTAGAACAAAGGCAGGA
This sequence comes from Stenogyne calaminthoides, assembly GCA_037126765.1. NCBI lineage: Eukaryota > Viridiplantae > Streptophyta > Magnoliopsida > Lamiales > Lamiaceae > Stenogyne > Stenogyne calaminthoides. Next base: position 41,511,418 of record JBBCBC010000004.1, on the reverse strand, counting down.
ATCACCCAATTTCCTGGATTATTCTATTACTCAAGTCCATTTTTAAACGGTATTAGTTGTTTTCACTGAACAGTATTAGTTTTTTCTCTGAAAAGTATTAGTTGTTTTCACTGAAAAGTAGTAGTTGTATACAGTTGCACCGTGCTACTGATCAAGTGCATTCTTAATTGTTATTAGTTGGTTTTACTGAACAGTATTAGTTATTTATTGAAAGGTATTATATAGTTGTGTACGGTCGCACCGTATTCATATAATCATAGAGCAAAACTTACATTTATCATGATTCATGAATGAGTTATTTTATAGATAAAGCCGAACATAGAGCAAATCTTGCAACAAAATCAACATGCAATTCATCAGATCAGACACCTTTCATGAACCAAGATATCCATAAGTAAAACAAACCTGTCAAGTGAAACTGCTACAGAAAAATCCCACCAAATCTGAAGGAATTCCTGGAAATAAAAAATCAGTGGCTCAGGAGATTAATTAATAAATGAGTAACAAGGACTAAAAACCTAAAGAAAAGCCTTCAATTTTCAGAACTAAACAAAAAGATTAGATCTTTTTCACAAACAACGAAATTGGCTTTCAGATTTCACAAAATCAAAGATGGGTGTTTGCTAGATTTTTAAAACCATTTAAACACATTCTCAAAACAAGCACAGGGACTTGAACGAACCCTTTGAATGCTGCGATGCAAGAACTCCAAAACGAAAGAAGCAAAGAGAAGTAAATTAAGGATGCAGAAAAAGGGAGGTGACTTTATAGAAGGCATGAGGTGGGGATTGAGTTCAATAGAGAAAATGACAAAAATCTGAGTTGGATGATTGTTGGTGCCAGATTTTGGCGGTTAAGGGTTTAATAAGAGAGAAGATGTAACGGAAGGGCTGCAAAATTCAAAAGAAGAGAAAAAATGAGAGAGAAAATCAGACATGGAATTGGCGGCACACCCCTGAATCAAATCAAAATTATTCTATTGAAATATCAAACAATTTTTTATTTGAATTTTGTATATCATGTTTTAGCAAATATTATATACTTATATCAAGTGACGGACCTACCTTGGGGTCAGGGGGGTCATTGGGCCCCCCTGACCCCACTTGAATTTCTTATATATATATACATTTATAATTAAGATACATCTGTATGAGACAGTCTCATAGTAAGGCGAAGCATAAATTGTGTATTAACGCTCTAATATTTTGGAAGGATGAGTATTATTTGTGTTATAGATTATACCATATATCATGTATAAAACCATCTCATACGAATGTCTGTCTCCTTTAAACAAAGTATTATGTGCATCATGTTCAATGTACACCACTATTACTAATCCTTGTAAAAATCAACACTCTATAAATAAAATATTGATTTTTAGGTGAGAAAGGGGTAACAAAATAGAGAAAGAATATGTATAATTCACATTTTCAATATACATATAAATGTATTCGACTCTATTAATATAAAAATGTTTAGTCCAAATAATTTTCGAAAATATATAAAAATTCTAAAGTGCATTTAGCTACACTATGTTATAAATTGGGCCCCCCTCGGTAAAATTTCTGGGTCCGTCACTGCTTATATCCATGGATTATACAGCGTATCAAATGCATTTTAAAATTATATTAATTGTTTTTTATTAAAAAAATATCAAATTGATCGGTATTAATTTTTTCATTGAACATTGTGCAGCCAATGCATCCAAATGTTACTATAAAGTTTATAGCTCGAGCGAGCACGATAAATGGGATAAAATAAAACGTAAAGTTATTAAAATTACTTGAGTTTAACTCGTGTTTGACTTGACCAACAAATTCGGACATAAATTTAAAAAACGTAACGAGTTTGAACGATCAGCTATGCAACTCAACTCGGTTCATTTATTATCTGATTGGTGGGCTTTAAACACAAGACGAAAGGGTGTCGTTCTGCATTTGACTAGTTTGTTGTTCATTTTGAGAATATTTTAAATCTATTGTAACGTGATTTGTAGGGGTTGTTTGGTTCATAATTTTTCAAACTGTAACGATAATAGAAATAATATGTGATAATTGAGATGGTTAATAATTCAATTCACTTCATCATACTTTAAGTAACCAGACTCAAAATAATTAAATCATCATTCGATTATAATTAATAATAATCTCCCCTATATTTTTTTTTCTTAGTTATTTCATTATTTTTCAATTAAAAATCTTTTTTTCGATCTTCCAATTTCTCTATTTTTTCCCTCTTCCCTCTTTACTTATGGTATAATATAGGAAAACTATGTGCGATAAAATTTAGAGTTTTTACTTTTTACAAATTTTTTTTAAAGTATATACTCGAAATAACATGCTGACGTACTTACTTTTTTTCTAAATAAACATGAATGGATGCTATCAAAATAATTTGATATATACTAAGTAAGTAATATTATTACAATGACCATGATTAAAATCTAATTAAGGTGAGGAGACCAATATAGTAATAAATTTTAATGAGATTAATATAGGACTATCCGATAGAATTATGAGATAAAGCGAATAATGTCTTAGCAATCTTTGACAGAATACTGGCCCGAATAAACCATCTATTCCATTAAATGCATATTAACCTACTAAATCTCGTCACTAATTGTGGCATTAATAAGATTTTTCCAACTTATAATAGTAGTAATTTGTTAGCATTGTCATTTATCTAAAATCAATTAACTTACTATATATTATGCAATATCAAAAATTTGACAAAGTCTTGTATGCACCAACCAGGACATATTGCAATTCAAATATATTTTTAAAAATTAATATTAATAAATTTTATTGAACAATATTAATTGGTTATTAATAATTTTTATTGAGTAATATTTTTTGTGTATCAATTACACCGTACAATTAATTTATAATAGATTTACTCAATTTTGAAATTCTATTTTGTCATCACACTTAACGTGTACATAAAATTAAAGTTTCAAACATATAATTTTTTTTTACTTGAAAACATTGCATTTTGCTTGGTTGCACAAAATATGTTATGTGAAAGATCTCATAATGGAACAACCTCAAAATATATAATGATCTCTTCTTCATAATTTTTTTAAAAAAAATAGTACTCCCTCCATTCTAAAATTAATGATCTTTTAGCTTTTTTTTTAACAAAATTATGAAAATGTATGTATTGACAAACTTGCCCTTAATTATATTAGATAAAAAAATATCTTATGATTTTAATTTGCCATAAAAAAAAATATTTCCACATTTTCATAAATTAAGAGTATTTTTTGTAAAATTAAAAAAAGAATAAAATTAAAAAAAATAATACCAAAAAATTAAAAGACCATTTAATTTTGTAGAAGTAAAAAAAACAAAAGGTCATTTATTTTAGAAGCGGGAGAGTACACTCTTTTACCTGTCTTATATTCCGCACCCAAATTTTGTTTTCAACACCACAAAATTTATATCGATTTTCTGTAAAACCGATGTCATAATTCAATCAATCGATGTTAGGTTAAACCGATTTTAGCGTAAATTGGGGACTCAATTTCCTTCTCACTTTTCCTCCTCTTGCATTGTGCTATCAGCAAATTATTGATTTCATTCATCAATTCAATTGTTCCTGCTCCGACCTGATTGCGCCTATTTCTATTGAAGAAAAGAAAATCAACCCGACAACGATAAACTCCTATTTCTGCTGAAGCTGGATTGTTGCGCCTCTCTTCTTCCACAGGTGATTTATTTTCCTTTAGCCCTAATTTTGGTCGATTTAACCCCTATTCAGCATTAATCTTGTCGTAGCCCTAATTTTTGGAATGTAATTTATCTTCACGCAGACTTTTTTGGGGCCTAGGTGGGGATGTCGTTTTGACTACTGTAAGTAAGCATTTTTCTCTCTTCGATTTTTGGATTAGTCCTCTGCTTTTTCTAGCTTATTAGATTTTAGTTCATGTTATTGTACTAAAATTTGTATTACCATCTTCTACGTTTGTTTTCTTTTTGTTAATTTTTATGTATTTTATCCATGGAGTAATTGATCAGTATCAAGATTTTTGTACGAGGTTGCTTGGTGTAACAAATGGTTTTGGGTGCCTTTGGTAGAAAATGCAGGAAAATTTGAGATGATTGAAGGATGTAAATAATTAATAATACATTTAGGACTGAGAAAATAAATCGAGTATGGCTGATTTTATGGAGTATAATTCATATATTATTACTTGAATAAGTTTCTTTTCAGTTAGAGAAAATTCAAGATAGACTATAGAAATAGAAGTGGAACTGTACATAACTACTCCCTCCGTCTCATGCTCGATATTCTATTCACTTAAAAGGTCCATCCCATACTTGTTTTCCCTTCGCATTTACCATACATACCCTTCAAACTCTTAACCAAAAAGCATTTAATAAAGTAGAATGGTCTGTTTTGCCCCCAATAAAACATCACTTTATCCCCTCAAATACTAATAAACAACTCTTACACTGAATATTGTTCATACAGTAAATGGGAAATCGAGTGCGGGACGAAGAGAGTAATACTTTTCAGTAAAAACAACTGAAACTAACAGACTACTACATTTTAGTAAAACAACTAATGCATTTAAAAATACACTTAAGTTAAATGATGCAACTGGTGAATAAAAGTTTCTGTCATGAAGATGATATGATAAAAAGTCTTCTTGATCCAACATCGGAAGGTTTTGCATCCATCTGTTAGATCTTTTATATGTTTTACTGTGTCATTGTATATTTCTCCACATGGTTGCAATTCCTTGGTAGCGATGTCCTTAACTCATCATTTTCTATGGAGCTTATTCATGAACTCCAAATGTTCAGTACTCGTATATGAAAACACTACTGAACTGCGGCTTGCAAGCCACTATTGTCACTCCTTTCCAGGGATCTTTGGCTTGCATAAGATCATTAAGAGTCAACGACAAATTCTCTTTGAGGAATAAGTTTTACACCTTGAAGAAATGCTCGAAGCTAGTTGTATCATCAAAATCTGTTTGAACCTGCATAAAAAAACAGTAGAATGAGTGTAAATTACAAATCCCAAACATGTTCACAAGAAAGGAATTAACTGTCAAGAAAAGGAATGGTATACTATATTTACATACCTCAATTTTCTTAGTTCCATCGACATCATAATATTGACCCCTCAGAAGGTTTGTCGTAGAACAAAGAATTTTACATCTAAACCAACAGCCTCGCATTCCACTGCCCTGTGAAAGAAGCTCGATTTTACCATTAGCATTGCTTGACCCTGGAACATGGCTTTTCAGAGCGGAGAGCACGGGCTGCGAAGAGTAGCCATGTTGTTTACTTAAACTGAAGGCACTAACATTGTTAATTGTTATTTGTCAATGGCACATCAAACACTTGACTGACAATTTTCTCTTCTCTGCAGCCATGATCCATACCATAGAATATACCTGCGGGACAAACATAGAGGGATAGTGAGAAACGATGTAACCAAATGTCATTTAGGGGACATTGAGACTTACAGGTATGTTAGTTCCATTTTATATATAAAAACTCTATTTTCATAAAGAAATGAATTTGACAACCTAGATAAGAAAATAATAAGCAATTTTGAATGAAAATAGAAGGAATTCCAGCCTTGATGATTCCAGGGCAAAGTGCAAAGAGTCCTTAATGTGTAAAAAATTTATGCAACATCAAAGAGAAGGATGAATTAACCATTTGATCAACTGGATCTAGAATCAATAGTAAAAACACAATTTAACAAGCAATTACAAAGACCAACAGTGCAAACATGTAGATCTGGAAGCCCGTAAACTACTAATGACTCAAATGTAAAAGAAATATAAATTATGTCAATAAAGGATCCCACCACCAAATTCTTGATGCATCATACAAAACCAAGAAATGGTTCAAGGACGGAGAGGCTTAACATGCCATTTGAATTGGAGGTGACTAATAAAACTTTGCTACAACAATGTTAAAACATCAGAAAAAACAATAGAATAAGCAAGATATGATGATAAATAAAAGGTTCACATGATTGACTAGGCAGTAAGCCATTCTATTAGAAATTGCACATACAATAAGAGACTCAAGGCATCTAGTTGTTACCTGGAACTCGATACAGGAGGAGGCGATGACTCCAAAGAAGAGAAAGTTGTTTGCGAAGAAGAGAAGAGAAAAAACCCATATTTATCGGCAAGGAACATTAAATTCGTTTTACCTTATTCTGAAAAGGATATGCCAGTGCATGATTTGATTCATTTATAATTAATTCATGAATGAAATCCATCTCATCTAAAAGTCCGAACTTGTAGGAGGTGCAAAATTAATCCGTTTATATTATTTTCTTAACACCCCTCACACGTAGGCTGGACTCTCAACTCTACCTATTGGGGAGAGGGTAAAATTTTAATATAAGCGGAGTTGCTTTCAGGGGGATTCTACGTGGGTGTGAGCCTATTGGCTCTGATACCAAAAAAAGATTTTATCTCATCTCAAAGTTCGAACTTGTAAAGATCTGTAATTCGTTTATATTATTTCCCTAACAATCCAGTCCTTGAAAATTAAAGAAAAGGTGGGATTGAGCTTGGCAACAAAAGGTGGATATTGAAAGAATTCATCTCATCTTGTAAGGGAAATAATATCAACGAATTAATTTTGCACCTTTCGACAAGTTCAGACTTTTAGATGAGATGAAATTCTTTCATGGTATCAGAGTCAAAAGTCTCACACCCAAGTCCTCGATTTGTGTTGAAAGCAACTCTACCCATGTTAAATTTTTCACTCGATGGGCCTCTTCCCAAAGATGGAGTAAGATAACCCAACCCATGAGTGAGGGGGAGTGTTAGAGAAATAATATAGACAAATTAATTTCACATCTCTCTAGAAGTTCGGACTTTTAGATAGGATGAAATTCTTTCACATCAAAAACTTAATGTTCTAACAATAATAACTTCCATTTCTTAATCTGTGTGAAAATAATTATAGGCCTATCTTTGTGGGATAGAGGGAGTAACAAAATAGAGTGCATGAATATGAGAGAGTAACAGAAGAAAGTTGTAGTATTTGGTCACAATATATTCTCTAACCCAAAATTCATTCTCGATAAATTGACATCTCAAGTGACATTGAAGGTGGCTCCAGCTGCCGCATTATCTGTAGCCCGGTGCATTAAATTGCAACAAATAATTAATTTTTGTATCAAATTATAAATTAAAAAAGGCAATTTGATAATGAGTTTATAAAATTACCCACCTAAATATGATATACATCAAATTCTGTCTCACTCAATAATTGGCAGTGTATTAACCATCTGTATCCAAAAATTGAAGAATTGCACTACCAAATCTCATCACTGATTTTGACATTGAGGATCTCCTAAATATATATACTAATACGAGTCGTTACTTTTGTTAGCATTGCCTTTTATCGATCTGAATTGATTAATTTACTATCTATTCTGCAATATCGTTGATTTTTTTCCTATTTCATTGTCATACAGACGATTTTAACTTTAAAATTTCAAATTTATTACTTGGACCAATCTTTAATGGAAATATTTTTTTAGGCCGTAACTTAAGGGGTAGCAATGGTAGGAAATTATGTTTACGGACTAACATGCTTAGGTCATTATATTTTAATTTTCGCACATTTAGGCCTTGCTCACGTGTTTGGCCCAAAATTCGGATGGTATCGCGTGAACACTATAAATAGGTCTCATTCCATTCATTTGGAATGTATATAAGAAAATATTGAATGCACTAAATTTCGTTAACTCCTAGAGTTCATATGAGATTCAGCGTTTATTCGTGATAGTTCTTCCTTCGGGTTTTTTGGAAATTTTCTTGTAGCAATTCCATATGACAGGTTTTGTGAAATTTATGACTTGTTTGCAAGACTTGGTCCTGCATCATATTATGTTTTTATCCAGATATTTGCCATTAGGGAACAGATCTATGATTTTGCTGGAGAGTCATATATATGACTTAAATTTCACAATTTCACAATTGAAACACACCATATTCGGTGCAATGGTTGGTATTTCTTTCAGACGTGAGCAATTGTAATTCTTATGCTTCCAGGTCTACCTAACTTATTACTGGTATGAGCTGCCACTGTTGTTTCTAGCCCTTCATGCCCAGATTCTTCATAATTTGTACTCTTTGATGTTGCATTCGGTTTCACTCATTATGGTGTTGGGGTTTTGTTTCCCAACTTAAAATTTACATTATAGTTTTCTGTTGTCTATGTATATTTGACTGATTTATCGTGCTTTGCACTCGGATCATCTATGTTATGGAGTAAATCTCTTGTACAGTTGTTGCGTGCAATTAGTGCACAATTATTATTGTTCAATGGAACAACTAATACTCTTGAGTGAAAATAACTAATACTATCATTTAAAACTGCAATGTGAGTTGCACGGTGCACCTGATGCTTACAAGACTTTGTCCTATGTTCTTTATTGCCTTACTATTTGCATTCTGTTTTTTAGCTTGTGGAAGTAATTTTAAATAGGAAGAGGTGTGAGGTGTTGTTTGTATTATGTATGCATTGACAAATTTCAGGCAGATGAGCAGGAAATGGAAGCAACACATCTGAAACGTCTTATGTGGTGTAGAGAAATAGAAAACGATGTGAGTGCCTTCAGATTAAGTAAATTATGTGGCTACTCTTGAAGAAGCAAAACACCATCGAGCAAGCAACAAAGGAAGGAGGAAGTTTGTGGTCATCGTGTTTTACTTAAACTGAAGGCACTAACATTGTTACTTATAATTCTTATGGCACATGAAACTTCAAATGACAAATGGAATAAGATCGCTGCTTGTATTCATACAAATGGAATTTATTACAGTATCATCATGTGATATTTTAAAAAAAATCACAATATGCACATGTCACGTATTAAAAACAGGTTATGGTGAAACACTATTTACAATAAAGGAAGCTCCGTGCTAAAAAAATGGATCCTTCTCGACGAGAATGATGTACGACGCCCTTGTTCGTGCTTTGGATTCCGAAGGACGGTGGAGAGCTATTCCTCTTTGTTAGAATAATAAGTATAGATGGGCCTTTAGTGGGTCTTTATTAGAATAGTCTATTCACTTGTATATATATATGTGTACTCTTGACCTAATTTAATACATAGAAAATTCTCTCACACTATGTCTTTTGATTATAGCATGACATGGTATCAAGAGCATGGTTCCAGAATTTGAAATTAGGGCTAGTTAATTTCTGAAATTAGGGTTTGAAGAAAACTAGGGTTTGTGCAAGGATTTGGGGTTTCACGTTTTCCGGCCACCTCCGGTCGACACCGCCGGCACAGGGAGGTTCCCCGTCGTCCGGCGACCCTTCGCCGGAAATTTCGCCGCCGGAGGCCGCGCGTGTGAGACTCACGCGCCAGCGAGAGTTTTTTCCTGCCGCCACTTGCGGCGGCGCGTGGAGGCGTGTCCGTTGCCGGAATTTTCTCCGGCGACTTTTGTTGAGCTCGCCTCGTCGAGCTCTTTCTGTTGGTGTACCTGTTTGGGTCAACATCCGAGTGGTGTGTGATTTCATTTTTTGGTACAGATTTTGTGAAATTTGGGATTTGATTTGTTGCGTTTCTGGAATTGTTTCTTTTGGTTAGTTTGTAGTTTTGAAGATAAAATGTCTTCTGTGGAGTGTCGTTATTGTCATGAGATTGGACATATCAAAGGAGATTGTCCAAAATTGCGCAATAAATTTGACCACTTTAATGGTTATGTCACTATTTCTACTAGTGAGTATGCAAGGTTGCTGCAATTTCGGGAAGTGAATCAGTCAAAAGCAAGTTCTGTTACCACTGTTGCCGAGTCAGGTAATTCTAATGCATGTCTTGTTTCCTCATCATCCAAATGGGTCATTGATTCTGGTGCCACAGATCATATGACAGGTAATCCAAACTTGTTCTCTACCTTTTACCCACATAAAACTGCATTTCATGTTACTTTAGCCGATGGTTCACAATCTCGTGTTATTGGATCGGGAACTGTCAACCCGACATCATCCCTATCCTTATCATTTGTTCTTAGTCTCCCTGAACTCTCGTTTAATTTGGTTTCTGTGAGTAAACTTACTCGTAATCTTAATTGTTGTGTCTCATTCTATCCTGATCATTGCTTGCTTCAGGATCTTACGGCGAAGAAGATTATTGGTAAGGGACATGAATCTGGCGGCCTCTACATCCTTGAGACACATCAGACTAATTCAGTAGCATGTGCAGGAACCGTCACTCCCATGGATGCACATCGTCGGTTGGGTCATCCTTCTCTTCCTTTGTTGAAGAAATTGTGTCCGCAGTTTTCTCAGTTGTCATCTCTAGATTGTGAATCTTGTCATTTTGCTAAGCATCATCGTATTAGTTTGAGTCCTCGAGTTAATAACCGAGCAAGTGCTCCTTTTGAGTTAGTCCATTCTGATGTTTGGGGTCCATGTCCAGTTACATCGAAACCTGAATTTCGTTATTTTGTCACCTTTGTTGATGATCATTCTCGTATGACATGGTTATATTTGATGAAAAATCGTTCCGAGTTATTACTCATTTTTCTGCCTTTTGTGCTGAGATTAAGACTCAATTTGGTGTGTCTGTGAATTTTCTGCGAAGTGATAATGCTAAGGAGTATCTCTCTGAAACATTTCATTGTTATATGCTGCATAATGGCATTCTCCACCAAACATCGTGTGTTGATACACCGTCTCAAAATGGTGTGGCTGAGAGAAAGAATAGACATCTTCTTGAAACATCTAGAGCCTTGTTATTTTCCATGCAAGTACCTAAAACATTTTGAGCTGATGTTGTTTCTACTGCTTGTTTTCTTATAAATCACATGCCTTCTACGGTTCTTGGTGGTAAAACTCCTTTTCATGTTCTATTTTCATCTAAGTCCTTGTTTCCTATTGAGCCTAGAATATTTGGTTGTACTTGTTTTGTTCGGGATGTTCGGCCTCAGGTCACAAAATTAGATCCAAAATCTTTGAAGTGCATTTTCTTGGGTTATTCTAGGGTGCAAAAGGGTTATCGGTGTTTCTGTCCTAGTCTCAACAAGTATCTTGTATCTGCTGATGTTGCCTTTTCTGAGCATACACCATTCTCTCATTCCACTCCTCCTCCCACTGAGGGGGAGGATACAGACTTTTTGATATATACAGTTCCTCTTCCGGTGATACCTCCATCTGACTCCACTCGGCCACCTATCATACAAACGTATTCTCGTCGTCCTCCACCTCCTGTTCCTGCTACTGCTGATTTGGTTCCCGATATGCCAGTTTCATGTCCTGATGAGCCAATATCTTCGTCAACAGATCCTCCTCCAAGTGATGATCTTCCCATTGCTCTTCGAAAAGGTAAACGTTCTTGCACTTATCCCATTTCCTCTTTTGTTTCATATGATCACTTATCCCCTTCCTCTCGAGCTTTTGTTTCTTCTCTCGAAACTGTTCCTAAAACCGTTCAAGAAGCTTTGGCTCATCCCGGTTGGCGTAATGCCATGATTGAGGAAATGAATGTGTTAGATACTACTGGCACTTGGGTTTTGGTGGATCTTCCTGCAGGTAAACGACCTATTGGCTGTAAATGGGTGTTTATTGTTAAAGTTAATCCTGATGGTTCTGTGGCTCGGTTGAAAGCTCGTCTTGTTGTCAAAGGTTATGCTCAGACTTATGGTGTTGACTATTCTGACACCTTTTCTCCTGTTGCCAAACTTACCTCGATTAGGCTCTTGATTTCGATGGCCGCTACTCATCATTGGCCTTTACACCAGTTGGACATCAAGAATGCCTTTCTCCATGGTGATCTCGTTGATACTATTTATATGGAGCAACCACCTGGTTTTGTTGCTCAGGGGGAGACTCATAAGGTATGTTATCTTCAGAAGTCTTTGTATGGTTTGAAACAGAGTTCTCGTGCATGGTTTGGTACTTTTACTCGCGCTGTTGAGAAGTTTGGCATGAAGCAAAGTAAATCTGATGATTCTGTTTTTCATATGCGTTCTGAGGGTGGTATTATCTTGATGGTTGTGTATGTGGATGATATTGTGATCACTGGGAGTGATGTTAAAGGAATTGCATCTTTGAAAGTTTTCCTTCCTACTCAGTTTACTACCAAGGATTTGGGGACACTTAAGTATTTTCTTGGTGTTGAAGTGAGTAGGAGTAAGAAGGGAATTTTCCTGTCTCAGAGAAAGTATGTGCTCGATTTGCTTTCTGAAACAGGAAAATTGGGAGTTAAACCATGTAGCTCTCCAATGGTTTCCAATTTGCAGCTTACAAAAGAGGGTGTGTTATTTGATGATCCCGGAAGATACAGAAGGTTGGTTGGAAAGTTGAATTATCTTAGGGTGACACGTCCAGATATTGCTTACCCCGTAAGTGTAGTGAGTCAATATATGTCATCACCAACTGTTGATCACTGGAAGGCGGTAGAGCAAATCTTGTGTTATTTGAAAGGAGCCCCTGGACGTGGAATTGTGTATAGTGACCATGGTCACGAAAAAGTTGAATGTTTTTCTGATGCTGATTGGGCAGGGTCAAAGGAAGATCGAAGGTCTACTTCAGGATATTATGTTTTCTTTGGTGGAAATTTGATTTTGTGGCAAAGTAAGAAATAGAAAGTAGTCTCACGTTCGAGTGCAGAGTCTGAATATAGAGCTATGGCCAAAGCTGTGTGCGAGATAGTATGGGTATATGAGTTTCTAAATGAAGTGGGTTTAGAGATCTCAATATCAGCCAAACTGTGGTGTGATAATCAAGCTGCGCTTCACATTGCCTCTAATCCGGTCTTCCACGAACGGACCAAACACGTTGAGATTGGCTGTCACTTTTTCGTGAGAAGATTCAACGTGGCCTAATTTCGACAGGTTATATGAGGACTGAAGATCAATTAGGAGATATCTTCACTAAGACTCTTAATGGGGTTAGAATTGACTATCTTTGTAACAAACTAGGTATGATTAACATCTATGCTCCAGCTTGAGGGGGAGTGTTAGAATAATAAGTATAAATGGGCCTTTAGTGGGCCTTTATTAGAATAGTCTATTCACTTGTATATATATATGTGTACTCTTGACCTAATTTAATACATAGAAAATTCTCTCACACTATGTCTTTTGATTATAGCATGACACTCTTAAAGTCTCGGCATTTGCATGGAAAGTACTATTATTGAACAGAATTGCTTCTAAGGAAAATCTTGGTAAGAGGGAATTAGTCTTCAACAATAATGGTGAGTGTGTCTTTTGTCAAAACAACCCTGATATTGCCTCTCATCTTTTTGTGGAGTGCCAATTTGCTAGTCGTGTTTGGGCGATGGTGCTGCTCTCTCATCTCCTTCTGTTTGGGCTCACCTAAACAACTTATTTTATGGAGGATTTGGAAGGAAGCTAAAAAATATCTCTGATTGATTTGACAATGTGTGATGTGGAGATTGTGGAAGGCAATGAACGATTTTATTTTTAAGAACGTAAACTCGGTCCTGGTGAATGTTTTCGATTGTGAAAAAATGCTTTGTGGATGATCTCATTTTCCCGTTAAAAACATGATTGCACTTTTTGTTTAGCTCAAATCTGTACCAATGTGCCACTTGAGGTTATTTTTTATTTTAATATATGAAAAATGTGAATAACTATTAAATATTAATAAAATTGCAAAACTAGTTCAAATAAAGATTTAAAAAAAATATGAACATTTTTATTAATTTGATTAAACCAAATTTACTTAAAAACGTGAATAACCTGAACAAATAACCTTGAGCTATAAAAATCTTTGACATATTTGTGCAATTATTTATAGGAATGGGTTCCAGCAGCTAGAGAGGCAGCTGCTGATATATTGGGTATGAGGTGTGCTGGCCGCCTCACAGTCAGACCTTGGCCTTATTGGGATTCTTCCGATGTAATATTTGAGGCAGGATCAGCAGTAGATGCATGGTGGTGTCATGGCTGGTGGGAAGGTGTTGTAATTGCATTTCACTTAGATACAACCAAACTTCAAATATACTTTCCTGGTATGTGTCAATTTATATATGAAATCTCGTATTCTGCTTTCATTGACTAGAGGGGTGCTTGGTTCAAATTATTCAATGGGAATGTAATGAGAATCATTGAATAGTAAATTACAATGAGAATGATTGTTACATTGCTAATGTTTTGCTCTGATCTTGGAATAAGTTGGGACAAAAAATGATGGTTGGTTGATGAATAGTGGACTTAAATTGACCCTCTTTTATTCTCATTAACCACTCCATTTCATTCTCATTCCCATTGAGAAATTTTGAACCAATAAGCGACCCCAAAATTTGTCTCATCAAATACAAACTTTGTCAACCACAACAAAATGATTGTTGTGTGAGTTTTATACAAGTAAGTGGTATCATATTTTCAACTGAAATATATTTTCATAAAAAATATTTCTATGCTGCACTCAATCTGCTACGGAGTATTTGATCCAGATATGGTTTAAATGGCAGGTGAGAACAAATTCATGACAGTGGAAAGGACGAACTTAAGAAAATCCAAAGATTGGATTAACAACGAATGGGTTGATGTGTTGCCGAAGCCTAATATTGTGCAGATCTTAACATCAACGCTCAACCCCACGCCAAAGGTGTCACTTCCAATACTTGCTGGTAAAGGAGTTGCCCCTTCTTCCAAAGTTGACGGAGCTGAAGCTGTTGATAAGCAGTTGTCAAGCTCGTCTTCCTCAGGTAGCAACAAAGCTGTGGAAGACAGTCACATAAAGGAACTGCTTAAAATTAAAAGAACTGAGGACTGGTCTTATAAAAAATCAGGCCTCAATAAAGAAGATGGTGGGACGGTGCAGGCATCTTCCCAAGGAAACTCTATCAGGAATCCATCAATCTGAAATTGCCTTATAATTGCATACAGTGTTTTCTCTGTTGTTACTCAGTTTTGTTTTTCAATACAATTTCATGCATCAGCATGAGTTAGAATTTCAATGTCTTTCAGAATACTTGTATTCGATTTATTATTGCAAGAAAAAAATGAATATAGTCCTTTTGTGTGTTTTAGAATTGCTAATATTCTAAGTATGTCTTTCTATTCCATCTGGACCAACAGCGCCATCCTAGGAACCACTTTCTAACGGGTCCATCAGTCTCTTTCACATAGTTCCATTATCATTTATCAGCCCAGACATAACATGCTAAAAAAATTTAAAGTTTTTTTGGGCCTTTCTTTGAGGAGCAAAATTCTAGCCCATTAATACTTACACCTGTCTGTTTTCTTCTCTTCTTTCTCAACAGCACGTAGGGGGGGCATTTTTGGAAAAATTATAAGTGATTATAATCATTTAAAATGTTATAATTATGTGCAAAAATAATTTAGAGTATTTTATTTCTTTTTTATTAGATTAAATAAGTTGTCAAAAGCTATAAACTTAAAGTTGAAAGGTGGGTGATTTTAGTAGCTTATAATTTTTTTTAAATACTAGTATTAATTTTTTCTACAAAAAACTATCAACTTCTCTTTGACTTTTTTTACCCACCCCATCAACTTCTACAAATTAATCAATTTTTCCACAATCCCTAATTTTAATCAATTCTTCAAAAGTACCCCCAACCCACCCACAAAGCCTCCATCCATATAATGCAATGTGCTACTACTAACCCAATTTATTAGGCGTGCAAATAACCTAGCCCATACACATATGGAATTAATGGGCTTCTATTAAAAAAGAATTACTATGTCTAGGCCCATTTCGGATATAGATAAGGCATCAAGCATTACAAAATTCAACGACCTCCACCACCCATCGAATTTCAAAACAGAGCACTCAGAAATCATGTTCTAATCTCAACCTACTGCAAAAAATGAACACCTTCAGACTTCAACTTCTCGTCAATCCCATAAATGTCAGCAACACACCCTCAATCCCCCCTCTAATCATCCCAATTAAACCCAAATCCAAATCCAAATACATATCATCATGTGTTGTAAACCCAGATTCCACAAGAAAAACAAGCAACCTAATTAGAACCATCGCTTTAAAATCAAATTCGGAGATTATACGGTCGAGAAATAATTCAAGAATGGCGATTGTTGGGCTTATTTCGGTAGGAATCGCGGTTTTTGTGATGGGGTTTGAGGATCACAAGGCGATGGCTTTTGGGCCGGAAGGCCCGTTGGTGGAAGAGTTTTGGGACAATATGAGAAGATATGGGCTTTATGCGTTGACTGTGAGCACTGGCGCGATTTGGGCGCTTATACAGCCGATTTGGGAGCTGTTGAAGAATCCCATCTCTGCTGTTCTGATTCTGGTAATTCTTGGAGGTGGGTTTTTCATTGTTTCTCAAGTGGTGACTGCTATGGTTGGCTTGTCTGATTTTTCTTATGAATATAGTAATTGAATTAGGACTCTTTTGTTGTGATTTTGTGTTTTGTTTTCGTGTTTATGTTGTGTAATATTGAAATAATTTTTGAATTGGGGAGAATGGTTCTTTTTGCACTGAAATGTTTCACTATGATGAAGACTGTATGTTCTTAGATATGGAAACGTGTAGTGATTTTCACCTATTTTATTACTATTATGAAGATAATAGTGAAATCATTGGAAAATACTACAAACATTTTTTCAATTCGGAATTATTTTTTTTTTGATCAGTTTCAATTCGGAATTTAGTTGAAAGAGAAATTGAGTTTCTAAATTGATGTTATAATAAGAGGGAATGCAAGGAGCTTTGTCATATATTGGGACATATTGAAAAAAATTATGTATATAAGTAAAAAATTATATGTAGCTTGTAAGAAACTATTGAAAAAGAATCCTCCATCCCCTACACGAAATCTTGCTTTATTGACATCTTCAAAGTTTAAATTTTCATTTAAAAAACCAGCACTTTCAATTGGGTTAGGTTTCAGATCGTTTTGCCTGTAAATAAGTGTGGTGTTAGGTTTGAAATATTAAATTTAAATTAAATTAAATTTTTAGAAGACAAAATGTGATAACTCAAGTAATGAGTACCACTAAAATACACATTCCAGCAACTGCTATTATCCGTGTGCTTCAAATTTGCACGTATATTTTTTGGTCATTCCGGCGATAAATTAGACATCTCATTTTGCCATTAAGCAGGGTATAATCCTAATATCACCATTCGTATACGTTGTATCATTAAAACAAGTATGTTATGATTCGCTAACATTGAAAATAAATAATTGTGTCTAACACAGCTCGTTTGCTTTTTGCTGTATTATTTTATGTCATCCCCTTCTACACCAGACACATTAGTATGATGTTATCTCATCTGCCTAACTCCAAATTAAATAGATAATCAATGCTCCCTCCGTCCTATTTTATATTGCACATTCACTGATTAGCTCGTGTTTTAACGAGCGAGTTGTTTATTAGTATATGAAATGATAAAGTGAGTTTTAAGGAGGTGTCTTATATTAATTGCACACCTTAAAAATCTCTTTATTATTTCAAATACTAATAAAAAAACTCGCTCGTTAAAACACGAGCCAAAAAAGTGAATGGACAATCTAAAAGAGTAACATGTTGATATTTGGACGTCATTTCTCAGCTTTGTCAACAACTACATAATATTATTTCAGATGCATTCCCTTCATATACTTACTATAGGCTCAATAGTTGTATTAATAATACAACAAACTTAGTAAGTACTAGTATTTACTAATTTCACAAAAATATAGAAAGACGTTACCTACTCATTATCTTATTAAACATACAAAATACATATCCAGATAAAAAAAAACTCTACATACGTTAGCTAGTTACACATAAGAAAGACCTGTAGTTACACATAAGAAAGACGTAGAGATTTATATATAGTATATATTAGGCGCGTGTTAATTAATTCAACTACAACATGATCAACAGGCAACTGAGGAAACCGACATTGGGTACTTAAAAGTATTGGCATACTGGAAAGACAGGGATTCTCCTGGGTTAAGTGGCTGCCCGTTTTTGACAAGGCAATCATCATAACTCACCCGCCGGAAAACACTGGGGTCGATCAGCCGGGCGGAGCTGAACCAGCCGCAGCTGACGTGGATGCCGGCGATGCTGCAGCTCTCCGACACACACACGTTCTCTATTTCCACCGTGTACGTCGGTATCCCGTTCGGCAGGGGCATTGTGGGGCCCTGGAATAACAGAATGCTCTCCTTCGAACATGGGGCTCCGGACCCCAACCCGATCCGGTTCGGTGACCCATCGTCTCCATCATCACCACCGTAGTCTTCTGATTTTTTTTATTTGATTAACATTTGGAGTTAATTCAGAGTATTAAGAATTATGATATCATCTATGTCATTTTTATGACATGTGTAAAACTATATAAACATCTAACGAATCCCCCATAATTAAAAATGCAAAGAATAAAATATAAAAAAAGAATACATATTCAAAAAATGCAACACCAAGTGAAATATAAAAAGAGAATTTAAAAGGTTGAAATAACAAGTGAAATATAAAAAGAGAATTTAAAAGGTTGAAATAACAAGTGAAATATTTAACAACTCACCATAATTAAAAATATAAAATATAAAACACTACGTGAAATATTTAATTCCATATCTAGTACTTTCAAAGAGTGGGAGATAGAGTTAATTGAATAATGGATTAAATGATTTAGAATAAATGTACCAAAAGTAGAATTGGAAGTCAACAGTTTCCTGGCGAAACTCGGCGCATAATTATCCTTGGAAAAGACTAGTTCTTTTTCACTGCCACTTTCATTAACTGGTTTCGCCGCACCATAAATACCCACTGCTGCTGCAAAATCAAATTAATTAATACATGCATTAACAATATTTTCTTTTCAATTATTTTCTGCAAATATATATACTCCTAAGTATATATATATATATAACCCAAAACTCAGCATTTTAACTCCATGGAATAATAATTGATTTTCTATGCTTCAGAATATATTACCAATATATTACAAGATGTACGAGATATATAATTATAATTGCATGCATGTGAACAGATTGAACACATGAGAAGAATATTTCAATTTCATATATATATATATATATAATATAATCCAAGGAAAAATGGGGTAATATACATACCGAGGAGCACTATGAAAACAAAAGCAAAACCCCAAACCATGTACTCCTTCCATTCTTCGCCTTTGCTTCTCACACTTTTCATCCTGCAAATCCTCAAAACAGCTGCAAATAAAAATGAATAGTACAAGGCTTTCATACAAATATTCATGAAACAAATTATAAGAGCGCGTATATATTGATTAAATTAAAAAATAAAAGATTAATTTGTTGGACCAGAACAATGATTTTCAAAGGGAAAAAAAACACATATTTTGTACATGAGATATCAATTTATAGTAAGGAGAATTTAAATTTGAAATGTAATATAAATAGGTTAAATTAATGACGAGCGCAAACCTGGAAACGAAATCTAATTATCTGGATGTGTGTGAATTTGAAGAGGCTGGATGTCTCCAATTTATAGCAAAGGCATGCAATCTTGTTTAATTAATAACATTAGTAGTAACTATATATTATTGTCATATTTGAATGATAGCAGTGTCACACTATACGTGTCCCCCCTTCTCTGAAAGTAAGTTAATTACTCTATTTTAGTGAGAGTGGGGATCATGTTCATTCATATGGTCCAACTCCAATACTAATATATATGCATTACGAGTGTTCAATGCTGTGACTGACTACTGAAATTGTGTGTAATATATAAGCTCGTTTTAAAAGATAAACGGGAGTATATATAATTTGGGTAATTAATTAAATTTGTAGGATGCAGAAGAATGTAATTAATTATATTCATCGATTATAGTGCTCTAGTTTGTGAAGCGTCGCGGTTACGCAAATGGGGGAAGAAAACTGTGCCACTTCATTTACTCACTCATACATAACACTGTGACTAATTAATGCATTCGCCTTCAATTAAATCTTTCATTTTAATAATCCATTTTTTTTCTATTTGATATTTTTTAAAAGGTAAATGTAGTATTCATTGTTTGAATAAAGACAAAAAAATTGTATAGATTTGGTTCATGATGTGAATCTTGTTTTTAATTCATGATATTTGACCCTACACATGATATAATACGTGTCAAGTTTAGTGTGATTTAGAAAAATATATTGGAAATCTAATTCATGGTAGATCTACTCTTGAATAAAAGGGTACTCAACCCGAGTAAATTACAGCATAGAAAAACAAACATCTAATAGCACTCCGATCAACTAAAACTTATTCGGAAACAGTCTATTTGATTTCATATGCGAATGATTTTCTTTAAAACGTAGTTGAAGTTAAAGTCCATTATTAAATAGAAAAAATGGATTATTTATAATTTTAAATTAAGAAAGAGTTAAAGTCCATTTCCCCAACACGTAATCAATTGCTTCCTTAATTAATTTGAAGACTTGAAATATGACCACTCAAAACTACTGAAATTTGAACTGCATTGATGACTTAGAATGAAGTACAAGAAATTAATCGTTGCTGATTTTTTGAGTTAACAATATAAAATTATTTGCATAAATCTAGAGCAATGTTTCAGAGAACTGTAGTGAAAATGTTCATCGGCTATTTTTTTTAGTGAAAATGTTCACAGGCAATGCACTATTTTCCAACATTTTCTACGAAATTTCCAACGAAAAAATTTTTATCCTTAAATAGTAAAGCTTGTCTACGATTTGCCTACAAAATTTTCTAATTATATAGGCTATTTTAAAACTACAAATATAATTGTCTATAAAAATATAAATTATCTAGAAAATTATTTGTGTATGTAAGTTTGCCTACGTAAATTATTAATATATAGGCAGATTGCTAGTAGATAATTTGTTTGACTAGAAAATTATTTGGGTAGGTAATTTTCTCATAAATTATTATTCTAAAATTAGTAGGCAAATCGTAGGTAATCCTCACTTTTTAAGGACCAAATTATTCTTGTAGAAAAATTTGTAGCCATTTAAAAATTTCCGTAGATAATTTTTTATTGTCTTGTGGCGTTTCTTCTCTTTTAGACTGATATCCGGTGATTTGCTTCAAAGGGATCCTCGTGCTACATTGAGAACCCTAATCATTTGTCTTAATCTATCAAGCTATAATCTATAATTTATATCTAGTACTCTATAATCTAGCTATGATACATTTATCTATAATCTATAATTTTATATTTTATCTAAATATAAGTATAAGTTTATCAAAATTACAAAAATGCATATTCGAACAAATGTGGTCACTTATTTTATGATGAAGTTGTGAATTCCACTCTCCAATAGAGAGAGTGACTCACTACCAACTAATATTTTTTTTTTTACTATTTATATTTTACTTTTCACATACATTAATTAAGTTTGAGAGGTGTTTTGTTACAAATATAATTGTAATGTATTATGTGTCAATTTTATCGTCTTTTTATGGCATTTAGTTTGATACATATATATATATATATATATATATATATATATATATATATATATTTATTAACCTTTAATATCAATATGAAAATTTTAGTATCGGTAGTCCTGTACTGAGTTCAATGTTTGATTAAAAATTATTATATTAATTTCATAATTATGAAATATTATTATTTTATAAAATTTATACTATATGTATCGAAAATATACAAATCTAGTTTATAAAATGAGAATTAATGCAGAAATGTGGAATCCCAATATAAATTGCGTTGATATATTTATAAGTATAGGTAGGCGACATGCAGTGGTTATTAAAACATTCCCGTAGTTAGTCAGTACGTACTTAATGTCGAATTTAAGTACGTAGTTGGCATTTACTATGCCTATGCTTTGTCTATTACACCAATTTCAAAGCATGGAAGAAACAAACTTTATAATTAATGGTCATATTACCCCCTATTTTTCTCTATTTTATTTTCTGCTTAATACATGTATTATTAAGAAATAAAAAGATATTGTATATATATCTAGAGAGGAGAATACATAACGATACACAAAATTGTAAAACAGCACTCGAACTAATGACTAATTGTAATAAAAATGAATATATAATTATTTTTGTGGTGGCTTTTGTGATGAAATTAATTAACCGGTGATTTTTTTTTAATTGTAATTAAGAAACCTCGATAGGGGTGTTTGTGGGGGTATGAAAGAGAAATGTGTAGGGTTGGACCAGCTGTGGACTCGACTCTATACTTTGAAGTGCGCAGCCTACAAATCCTAAGGTAATTAATTTATCAAGGTCAGAATTCAGCCAGAAGTAACAATTTTGCCCCCAATATACTGCACAATTTTATCATTAATTTGTTTTAATACATTAGTAATTAAAATTGTCCCTAAAGTTAAGGGTGTATTTTCAATTATAAATTAAATTTCGTATAAAATGATAGTGATATTGAAATAACTTGAAATATTATTGTCACTAAATGACCTCAAATAAAATATTTTGTTCAGAAGAAATTATAAATTTAAAATATTTTTAACTGATGAGTGATGACTTTGAATTTTTTTTAAATAAAAATGTCAAGATAAATTTGGATTGACAAATATATTACGTGAACTCGGAGTTTACGTGAACTCTTTTTCTTCAAGTGTCATTGTTATGTATGTGTATTATTACTATAACGCATACATACTATCACTATTGTGCATAAAAAGTGTTACACCCTCCGTGGGTTTGGTGGAAGGTATTCAAGACAATTTAACTTTATGTAATAAATTTGCTTTTGGTTTAGCAAAATCAATTTGATTTCTTAATTGCTCAATGAACAGTAAAAACCCGCATATGAAATGCTAGAGGCATTAGTTTATAAGAATAGTGGTATCATTTTATAAGTGTAATGATATTAATTTCATAGTATAAATTAACATGTTTCACATGAGAGCTTGTGTAAATTTTAAGCAGTATATGAACAATGTCTTGATGAATAATAAAAAATAAACAAAGCTTACAATAAATTAAAAGATTAAGCAACAATATTCACAAAATAGTCGTAATAAATAAAATATTTTTCATATACTACGTGCGTAAGTGAGAAATGATTTTTTTGTATTTATATTTATGTATTTTAATTAAATTGTATGATATTATTAAAAAAAATTAAGTTCATTTTTTTAAAAAAGTTTGCGGGCCAACCCACTCCAACCCGCGGCCATATGGGCTCAGTGGGATTGTAAATACTCAACCCAACTCGCCCCATATATAAAATGAGGTTTTAATAAGTCTAATGAAAATTGTCACATGCAAAACTCCATTGTCAAAGACAAAAACTCATATGTAATAGTCTTATAAATAAAATGTGTTTTGTTTATTATATTATACTATGATAGGTTGGTTATAAAGCTATAATCTAGTTATACTTTAAATATAAGCTTGACTCAAATATCAAGATGGAGTTATGTCTCATATATGAGATTGTCTTGACGTTTCATATAAAAACTCTCTCTACGTCAAATATTTTGTTATTTATGCCCTCCATATAAAGTTGTCGAGACGGGCCAACGGGGTGAGAAAACCCCCAAAAGTCCGCCTTTTGACGGGGCAAGGCGGGCAGGCTGCAAAACTCCAACCCAACCCACTAATTAACGGGCGAGTCCTGACGGGTCAGCCTGCTGCTATATTTTTAATTTTTAAAAAATAAAAAATATGTTATTTAAAAGTTGTAATACATAAATTTATTAATATCAAATGAACTTAAATGATTTATATTGATTACTATCACTATAAAAATTTAAAATAAATATTTTTCACAAATAAAATTAACCATCACAAGTCACAAGTATGACTTTATCTAAATTGAAGTTCACCATTAATCAACCATAATAATTTATATATAAACATAATTTCCTATTTATTAAATTTATTATCTATAAATATAAAATTTACAAAATATATATAAAAAATAATTTTATAATTACTAAAATGTATAATAAAAATGTAAAGAAAAATAAAATAATAAGAGGGGGTCGTCCCCCAACCTACCAAAATTTGCAGCCCAAATGGGACGGACCATCTGTGCCTCCTTCCAAACGGGCTAAAATTTTCTTGACCCAATTTATTTCTTTAGCTTGACGGAACGGGCTGATCCAATGGGCCTGACCTTTTTTTTGACAGTTCTACCTCCATATTATCTTGGTAATACGTCAAATAAAATAGAATTGAAATTCTCAATAACTTTCAAACAACAGGAAAGAAAATGATCCCACAAGTGGCAGGCCCCATTGGAGGCTGGGCCTGGCCGATCTCGAGCCGGGTTATGAACTGGGCAAAAGGAAACATTTAAAGGGATCTTCATCCTATTATTCTAAAGACAAAAACTTGTATGAACCTGGTTCATGATATGAACTTAGTTTTTAATTCATGACATTTGACTCTACCCAGGGTATAATACGGATCAAGTTTAGTGGTTTAGAAAAATATGTTAAAAATGAGTTTAATGGGTCAAGTAATCCTAGTTCATGGGAGACTTGCTCTATTCTAAATATGTTATATGTAGATATGATTAATCACTTATTTTTGATCAAATGATTAATCACTTATTTTTCATGATATTCTGCACTCAAACTCAAGATCTTATTCAGATTAAAGTATGCATATGCTTTTAGGCTGAAATTGGTGATCTATAAAATCTTTACTATTTCCTCATATCAACGTGCACATTACTTTCTTCCCTTCCATACTAATTTCATTTTAAGTCACAAAATATCACCTCCATTTACCTAATAAAAATTTACATGTGAACTACAGTGACTTTTGTCTCCCATTGAAACAAAACAGTATATATGTCCACCAAACACAATCACAATTTTTTCATTGAACAGTAGTATACAATTTCTTTTAAATGGGAGATCTTATAATTAGTATGTTTTACATATTTTTACTTAAAACGTTGACTCAATGAGTTCATTAAATTACATTAATAATTTTCTAATAGTGTCCATTGTCCAATCACTAATAAAGACTAAACAAACATCCAAAAAAAAAACTTGTAGAATTTTCATTAAATTACATTAATAATTTTCTAATAGTGTCCAATTGTCCATTGTCCAATCACTAATAAAGACTAAACAAACGTCGCCAAAATAATATTCAATAAAAAGCATGCTAGATTTTAATTTTAATTCTTTAAATCGAATCCTTGAAAGGTAGGGGCCCGACCAAACAAGCAGAAGAGTCCAAACACTATGTTAGTCAAATTATTTTATTTTAAATTAGAGAATGAATCTCTTGAAGAATACTGCATGTATTAAAACCAAAATATCAGAAACCTGATTATCTAAAAGCTTAAAAAAAACAGGTATAGATCCAAATGCATGCATGTCGAGTAAATTCTACACAAAATTTACTCAAATCCTCGCGTCATGAACTTTTAGGTGTAATAAAAATTAAAATACGCCAATATAAACTGTAAAATATTCCCACTTAAAGTAGAGCATATTCTAACCAAATTGACAGCATTGCATACAAATTCATGCTAAGTAATTTCTACAAACACAAAAAGTACATTATATTTGTAACATTAAATATATATATATATATATATATATATATATATATATATATATATATATATATCAAGAAATTATCCATGGCTTGCCGTCTTATATACGCAGAAGTGAGAAGACGAGTGAATACTAGAAACTTCATTACCACCTTTAAGTTTTAACTGCACCACCACCAACATCACTTTCCAACTCCTGTTTCTTTTAATGGATGTTCCCCCAATGACTCTCACCAACACACATATAAGAGACTTCTTGAAATCAATATTGGATCATCTTATATTCTTGGAAATTCTTTTTCAACTTTCCAAGATTTCCAGTAAACCCCAAGAAATGGATCCACAGGGTGGTTTTATAGTTCCCAAGTGTGATCGATTCGTTAAGAAGACACTTCAGTTTCTCGTTGTTGTTTCTTTCTCTTTATTCTTGTACTCCCACTTTTCCGGTTTTCCTTTCTTCTTCTTTTCTTACAATCTTCAGCTTTCCAGTTCGATCTTCCCGTTGTGTGCTCGTGCTCTGGACAGGAAGTACATGTTCCTAGTCTGTAATGGGATCGTCGTGTTTCTTGTCAAGACTGGAATCCTGAAAAGTGCTGAAGATGATGTCGACCAAATCACTGAAATACCTGCGGTAACGAAAGAGGAAACAGTTAGACAAAATGCAGAATCCATGGAATATGCTATTAGTTCAACTCAAGTGGCAGTTTCAGAAGAAGAACCAACAATGCAGCAGCATTCAGAACAAGATTATGGAGACATCGACAAAGGTGCTGAAGAAACGAAGATGATGGAAGGCATTCTTTTAGAGAGCGAAGAATTTGAAGAAGAAGAAGAAGGCGATGAATGTCTCGAAGAAAATAAAACTCTCGACAGTTTATCGGAGGTAAGTGAAGCTAGAGTGAGCACAGAAGAGCTAAACCGGAAGATTGAAGAATTCATCAGAAAAATGAAGGAAGAAATTAGGATTGAAGCCCAACAACAACTTATTACAGTGTAAGATGGTAGGAAATAAGCCCCTTTGTGTTAGAGAGATGTTTAAAATAAGCTTAGCTAAACTGTCATTAAATACCCGTAATTTTAGTCAATGTAGTTGCTTGTATTATTATATCATCTATGTATTTTCCTATATATGTAGATAATCAGTTATCCACTTTTCAATTTTGCCATCCTGGAGATCCACAAAATTACTACATTTTAATTTTAGGTATAAACAGAGAAGCTGAATATCTCATCATGTCTGATAAAGTGGTTCGGAATCTAACAACATATTCGTTTCAACGACAACCATCTTTTCTAATAATCAGTTCTCCTTGCTCAGAAACAGTATATTATAATGCCTCAAAAATACTACTCCTATATTTTCTAAAAAATGGCTTAATAGATCATAATCTCAGGCCTTACTAATAATTACAGATTTCATTTCGAGATGACCTTATTTCAATCGAGTATGATGAGAAGATATACTTAGCCTGAAACTGCCAAAAAAAAAGTAAAGTAATGTAGCGGCTTGGCTTCGTCCCGAACTAAGAAGGCAAACTTGAATTCAATTGATATTTTATTATCTTTGGGACAAGGGAACCCTCCAACAATGTATAATCTTGATATCCATATCTGCAAATTGGTTGCAGTTGGTATAATCTTCAATGGTATTATAGTAAGAAGCAGTATACCATATACATATTTCAGTTTTTATTGTTTCTTTCCTTCCAAAGGCTAAATCATTAAAACATAAGTTATATAAATTAAATCGAGATATAGGAACTGCTGGAACTGAAATGATACCACCAAACTTCTAGTGATGGGACTTCAGATAGATCTTCTGTGGGTATTGGAAAAAAAAATTGTGAACATTCCAGGAATATTGATCCACAAAATGATATATAACCTTGATTCTAACTACTGCTCCATTTGGAACAAATATCTTCTAATTACACATTATTTTAAAAATGCATGGCCTAATTTTTTACAGTCTAATTTAAACAATTAATTAGAACTTAGAAGTACCTTCTAAAATTGACCCAAATTGCCACTTGGCACAATTTCTGTCTCCAAACCAATAATAGAATTGGTAGGGGCCTCAGGCAGATATGTATCAAAAGATGAAACTTTTCGTAGTCCCACCACAAAAGTTATGGGTCCTCCAAAATTAATGGGGAAAAATAAATGAGGCAATCATAACAATTTCTACAAGTAGAAATCTATCTATATCTATATCAATATACAACATATCTATATATATACTACATAATTAAAAAAAAAATCTGCTAAACATAGAAATAATTTTTTTTATGCAAAAGATTATTACTAAAATCTGTCCTGGAATGCTAAAAGTTGCACAATTAATTAAAAATAGTTAATAATATTCAATGTATATATATTTAAACTATAAATGTGAAAATTTGAATAGATTGTTTTTAATTAATACCCATGGGTATGTGAAAATTCCAAAAAACTGAGGGTAAACTAATTTAGTTGAGTTGAATAGATATAATTTAAATATATTTGATTTGAAAATTATATTTGAATTTGCTTGTTTATTAAACATGTTGTGTCGAATATGATTAATCGAGTTGGACACATAAAAAAAATGCCAAAAATGTTTTTTAAAAGTAAACTTATGGCTAACAAATTGCTTCTTTTATGAAAATACAAATTTTGTGTGTTTGGCTTCATTAAGAAAATACAATATATCAAATCACTTTTAAAATATAAAGTATTATTCTATTGATATTTATTATACATGTTGAATTTAAGATTTTTGTTTTTGAAGTGAGTTTTATTAAATTTTAGAATTTGTGAAGAGATTAGTTTATAATACTATATTATTAATTAAATAACTATGAGACAGTCACATATGATACCATCTCACAAAATTCATATAATTAATTAAAAAAATATGATTCAAAGATGACTGGGCAGGTACATTTAATTTAGATTTATCCCACCATTCATCTCACCCTACACAGTCTTATGCTAAAAGTAAATTTAACATTCAAATCGTGCATCACACTGGAGAATTTCTAATCATAACCAATCAAAAGAACAAACAAATGGAACACATAACTTTGGCATTAGTCATGCAAAGACAAAACATGTCAGCGGCTAGTTCTCTTGACCTCAATAAACTGCACAGGGCTTCAGACAACAACATAACGAAACAGTCCCCAAACTTTATGGCCCAAAATGGCCTCATGTTTAGTTAATAACGTCTCCTATTAGATTGTACAGTGAGCAGCACCAAATGGAATTATCACAATTTTTTGTTTTTTTTCATAGGGTGGGTTTGGGGTTTGTGATCATAAAAGCTTACCTGAAATTTGATCAACAAAAGGAGAGAGAGATCTGGAAGCCACAGAGCCTCACAAAAAGTTGGAAGATTTCACATCTGCACATGGATAACAATGATTTGAAATATGAAACCAATAATTTCAATCAATTATTTTAGTATTTGTATGGTAAGACAGATTCAAAACCATGAAAATGATAGTTCGACAACAGTAGAATCTAACCATCCATCGGTTGTCCAAAACAGCTGCATCATGCTTATCCATAGATCCAGACAATTCCTAAAATAATTATAAACAAAATGTCAACTAATAGATCATTACATAAGAGGAAAAAAAGGAGGCGGGGGTGGGCGGGGGGGGAGCAAATGTCGAGCCTAGAAGAACCAGTTTTTCATAACAAAACCTGAAAAGCAATAGCATCTACATGAATAAAAGAAATAGTAAGTCTCTTTTACACCAATTGCACCGTGCAACTAGTGCACAACTAATCGTTCAATGAAAACAGTGCATAGAAGACTTTGTCTAAAGGGTAAAGGTGCCTAGAAGTTTAAGGCAGCAACATAAATTTTATGGCCAATGCAGGATTGTACAATTTAACATATATGTAACCACATATTCTTAAAAATGTTCCAATTGGTAAATTAGCAAAAGCAGTCAAAAGTCACACTCCTTTCGCAAGATCTTGGAAAGGACATTTCGAAAAAGGATAAGTAGTCCTCAAATTATACTTTTATGTTAGTTTTCCTTCTCATTCATCTTCTCTCAATCATAATGATAGTTACAATCAAAACTAGTGATCAGCTAGCAACATCAAATACACAAGAAACGATCACAATATATCTCAATTCTCGAAGTATCCAAGCATCGACAAATGGGCTAATCAATAGTTCTTTCTCATCCAATTCTAGGGGATATCAGCATAGTATATTAGTAAATGCTAAAATGAATAAAGTGACACCTATTTTTTTAATTTTGTATATTGATTTGGAATCTACTTATAATTTTTGTTTCAAAAAGGACAAGAGTTGTAAAATAACTACTATTTTAACTGTATACTTATTATATTATTTTTATATAATGAAAGTTTTTAAAAATTGTAAAATTAAACAATAAATAAAACATATAATATATTACATTTAGTAGACAACATTATGAATTTATGAAGATATATCCGTATTAAATTGTGATTTGGTCATTATAAATATTTTTATTCAGTTTCTAGCATTCATTTTTAATTATCAATAATGGGATTAAAGATCATAAATGAATGAAGTCTATTAGTTTTTTTCATTCCTTAGACATACAAAGCACAGGATATACTACAATAACATTGTTCCTTCCCAATCAACATTCACTCCTTAAATTCACACTGTTCATGCATACTTATCCAGTTATCCCCTCCCATCTTTCATATAACATTCATCTTGACCATATATATTATGAAAATGAAATCAACTCAATAAAAGAAAGTGCTACATTGTTCTAAGAATTTTTGAACTTGATTAAGTAGAGCATGATGCACAAAAAAACAATTGGAAGCACATGATACTTACAGTCCAAATCCAGCAGTTTAAGAATTCAAAGTTTAGGAAACAAGAAGCAAATAGACGAAAAATGAGGGCAATAACCAGATAATAGGAAATCAACACTTAAAGGACAAGGCAGTTGAATCAAGGTATCAAATTTTAGCTATCATATATGTAAAGTAGCCTTACATTATCTACAAGACGACACTTCATCAAGAGTGCATTTCATCTTCACTGCTTTCAGAACTCAATTACCAATGGTACCATGACATTGCATACGGGTACAACTTTCAGTAGCCAATTACTCGTCCTTCTATTTATTTTTTTTAAAGGTCAAATGGTGACTCGAACCCATGACCTCACGACTTAGGACCAATAACTTCTCCTTCTCATAATATTTTAAAAACTGCTTTAGTGCTTGTTTCACAAACTGGAGTATTCATGGAATACATCTTTCTCCAGTCATCAAATACACAGCGCCGAATATAACCGCTACAAGAGTTCTCACAATGCAGTGGGTGAAAGAGTAACATCAATACCAACTTCATCGACAGCTGGCATATCTCTAACTTGACTAATAAGTCTTGTAAGCTCTTTTGTAAGTTCTCTATGAACAAATTCAGATCTCTCTTTAGTCAGCATTGCTTCAGAGAATAAAGTCCCAGTGAGAGAATCGAACTGCTGACACCATTCATCCTTCATTTTTATATCAGTTTGTCCATTGTAACAGAAAAGCGAGCTCTCTTGGCGCCATCGATTCAAAAGATATTTGCTTGGAAGTAGAAAATAGTTCTTAAATAACAGAACACGAAGTGCATGCCTGCACAAAATACCACTGGACTCAAATTCCTTGCAAGAGCAATGAATTCGTTCATCTTCTGGTATCCATATTACCAAACGCTCTCCATCAACTTTCTTAAAATGTTGTACAAGATACGAACCATTAGCCATTTCAGATGCAGCATATTTCATGGCTAAGACCATTTCTTGTTGTAGTCGGTCAAATGCAAAAGGGGTAAGAACACCACGTGCGTGCTCTTCAATAGGTAAGCTTGTTTTTAGGTGCATATAGGTCTCATCACGTGACTGCATTTTGTAATTAGATAATAATCCTGTCTACAAAGTCAAAACAAGAAATCAAGTTAATTCATACATACCACAACAGGCAGAGCAGAAAACGGCTAAATCTGTGTAAAATCTCACATACCTGCTCCAGAAACCCACGCAAACAGGTCTGAGTTTTAACTATTTCTTTTAGAAACACATCTAAAGATTTCCAGTATGATGGGCAATCCATTTGTGCAAGAAAGCACCCCTTAACATAAGGTGGGGCCCAACACATTCGGAGAGAGAAGAGTAGAGCTATGTGCTTATCCAAATTAATTCCAAATTGAGAAACCATCTGATTCCAACGAAATTCAAATTCATCAGTATTTTGTAGATGACACAACTCTTCAAACTCATATTTAAACTCAGTGAACCTTGGGCCAAGTGGAACTGAGAACCAGATGGATGTCCTAGGCAGGACATTGTGCAAGGAAATAACATGCTTTGTATTTGGCATTTCACTTTGTATGGCTTCTCTGAGAGCAGGGTCGATATCAGTAATAATTGTTTGTGGATATCTTCCTTTCATAAACCGGAGAAAAGCCTAAAACAACATTAAACATTATAAGCAAACAAATCATTTGCATATAGTATAATAAAATTTAGAAGCCAAAGAATTTCAGTGGAAACCTGTAAGCTCCAAGCAAATGACTGTGGGGTCTCATCCTGCAATAAAACAGAACCGAAGAAGAGAAGCCTTCCATGGTTGTCAATGCCAAGCCATGCTCCAAAAAGCATACCATACACCATTGAACGATATGTTGAGTCAAAGTAAACAACATCCCCAAACATGTCATAAGCATGAACAGAATCCCCAAAACACCAAGCAACATTCTCAACTTTATCATTTTCATCAAGATTTACATCATAAACAAAGTATGGATCAACCTCTTTATTTGCCCTGCAGGCCTCAAGAAGATCCACAGTGTCGTTTTCTCTTTTCTCAGTCAGTAAAGCATCATTCTCTTGTACCGCCTTCTTCCTGTTCTGGAGGAAATTTCTTGCATCTCTTTCCAAAAATGAGAGCTGTCCACCTTGAATTCCTTTTTCCAGCTCAAGAACCTTGACTATACGGTGAATTGGAAAACCAGCTTTTGAAAGCAGAAGAATCCGTTCTTGATCAGCCTTGTGAATTTTACGATAAGCTGGCAATAATCGAACTTGATCATCTTCCAAAAGCTCATGATTATGCACATTACTGAATTGCACGACAAACCACTGAGAAACCCCGTCTACGACCTCTTTTGACAAGTACATTTTTGCATCACATCCACACCTCATAGATTTTCTGTCCCTTTGATGCTCTCCTGTTTGTTTCTTCCTAGGCGGAGCAAACCCTGACCTATAGCAAACAAAATCTCTCTTATAAACACCCAATTGAGGACTCAATCGAGACCTCTCTTTCCTGATAGAAAATCCATTTTTTCTAGCAAAGTTCCCATAATAATCAAACGCTTCATCATCACTCTTAAACACCATCCCCACATAAGGGGAAACCATAGTTTCTATGGGTCCTGAATCATTCTTGATCAATTGGGATCCCATATTACCCTCATCTGTGTCTCGCTCAGTCATAAAACATTTCCAATCCCCACATGGACATTGATGCCTTTTCATCCAAACAGTCTTGGACTGTAGAGATGCCATAATTGAATTAGCACAATTGACGAACTCTCACATATAGTATCTAATTCAATTAATTCTACAACCGCCCAAAGGAAACTGAAAGCTATTGCCCAGAAAAAACCTGAAACCATAAAGAACTCAATAATCACCAAAACAGTCTAAAAAACTCAAATGAGTCGTGTTCGAGCTCCTAGCAGATTTTTTAACGGTTACATAGCATAACAATTGAAGAATGTGCTGAAAAACCCAGAAAGTAGCACAACATAAACCTCAAACTTCAATAGGTAATTCAACTGAGCAGATTATATAATTTATTGAACGTATTCTCAGCATTTAGCAACTACGACGAGATAAAATTCTCTGAAGACATAAAATTAAATAAGTATGCGTAGAAAGTAAAGCAAAAAAAAAAAAAAAACAGAAAAAACGGAGCGGTGGAACTGATGAAGGATTTTGGAATTTGCCTACCATGAAAGAAAGCTTCAACTGATTGTTGTTATTTGAGTCCCTCGTTCAAGAATGAAGAGCGTGCCTGCCGCTGAATTTTTTTGTTAATGAACAGAAAATGGCTTGTTTGCTTTTTTAGGCCTTAGTGGGCTGGGCCTTAATCCGATTCGGGTCAAAATCGTAATAAGAATAGGGAAGATTAAAAAAAAAATTGACATGGAATAAATAAGCAAATACTTGTGTGCACCATTTGCACCAATTTAAAATCCGTACAATTGAATTTTAGAGTTTTTTTTTTAACTATATTTCAACTTTCGAAGAAGACCCGGACCCGACCCGAATAGTTCATGGTTCAGAGTTTAATTGGGTTGGGGTTCATGGTTCAGGATTCGGGTTTGAGTTTAAGGTTCATGGTTCAGGAATGAAAAAAGAAATGGAGGGTGAAATCACCCAAGTTTTAGTGTGTGATTAATCCACATTAAAATTGAGTTCAATTACACTGTGTGCACACAAGTATCACTCAGAATAAATATAGTTTCCTATAATCTCTATCCTAAAATTAACAATGACAATGCATACACATAATAGTGATATTTGAAAGAAAAAAAAGTTCACGAACTATTTTTCGCTAAAGTTATGACATTTGCGGGTTATCTTGTTATTTAAAATGACGAATAACAATTATACTTGAAAAAAAAAAGAGTTCACAAACTACTTTTTGCTAAGGTTATGACATTTGCGAGTTATCTTGTTATTTAAAATGACGACAATAATAATGTGCAGTATTTTTAAGACTTGAACTAGATATACTCCAAAGTCGAGGCTAGGGCGGTCAACATAGGGTGTGAACGAGTCGAGTCGAGTAGTGTTGAACTCGAACTCGACTCGATTAAAATACTTGAAGCTTAAAACTCGACTTGAACTCGATCGAGCCTAATTTTTTAAGCTCGAGCTCGATTCGAGAAGAAACTCGATATACTCGAACTCGGCTCGAGCTCGACTCGATTACCTATATAATTTTATAAAATTAAATATAAAATATATTATTAAAATATAAATATATATATTTAGTAAAATTAATGACAGAATCTCGATATACTCGAACTCGGCTCGAGCTCGACTCGATTACCTATATAATTTTATAAAATTAAATATAAAATATATTATTAAAATATAAATATATATATTTAGTGAAATTAATGGCAGAATCTCGATATACTCGAACTCGACTCGATTTCGACTCAATTACCTATATAATTTTATAAAATTAAATATAAAATATATTATTAAAATATAAATATATATATATATATTTAGTAAAATTAAGAGTTTGAATCACAAATAGTCCCATAACTTTGGCCTCAAATAGATTTAGTACCATAAATATTTTGGTCGCCTATTTAGTCCCAATAACTTTGACAATGTCCAATTTTAGTTTCAAATATGCCGAAACAACGTCATTTTGCCATTTTTATTTGGGGCTTTTCGGCGGATGTTGTGACTTGACTACCACATGTACTGTCACGTGTATTTTTAAGTGTGTTTGACTAAATCTTGCCGTCAATTTTATTTTAATTTTAAGTTAAATTTTTTAATTATATATGCCTCAAATTTCAAATGTTAAAAAAAATAAAATATACGTGGCAGTCCAGTCACAGCATACGCTGAAAATCCCCAAATAAAAACGGTAAAACAATGTTGTTCCGGTTGATTTAGAACTAAAATTGAACATTGTCAAAGTTATTGGGACAAAATCAATGACAAAAAAACTTATGGGACTAAATCTATTTCAGACCAAAATTATGAAACCATTTGTGATTCAAACTCTAAAATTAATGGTATAACAGTAATTACTGTGCAAGCTCGATTAGGCTCACGAGCCTCTCGAACTGAGTATTTATGAGCTCGAACTCGAATTCAACAGTTACTCGAGTAGCTCGAACTCAACTCGATTCGATTATGATTGAATCGATTTCGATCTTTTAATATTTACTAGAAGAATAATACAATGGTCATTTCTGGAATATATGTTATGGTACCTCGTGGTTTCATATGGACCCCTACAGTAGAAGACTTTTAACATACAATTTTTTTTTTTGGAAACAAGACTTTTAACATACATAAAAAATTGTATATTGTTTAAAATGCAAACCTAAACTCAAATCACTCCGTCCCAAACTCTTCTCTGTCTAAATGAAAATAAAATTCAAATGAATTTAGTCCCATAAGTTTAGTCCATGAAATGGACTAGTAAGAGGGTTACTTTTAAATATAAAAATCCTATTAATAATAATCAGATTAGATGGTGTCATGAGCTACAAGTCTACAAATACATGAAATGAAACACCCTATATTTCATTTATGAAAAAAAAAAGTCATATGGAAAAGTCTCATGCATGAGACGAAGTAGAATCTAACACAAATCACATCCGTCCTTCTCAAAGTGTTAAAGCGTTAATTATCCAACTTATACCTCGTTTCAATGTGAGACCGTCTCATGAAAGTGTGTGTCTTTAGTTAATTATTCTAGATGATAAAGAATGGATCAACATAATTGGTGGGAGAATAAGGATGCTGTTATAAAACTAATGGAAATACTATAGAGAATGCAAAGTAAAGAGAAGACAATGTAGGGAGAAGAATTTTATTCAACTTTTTGGTGTTATACAATGAAGGTGTCATGACCCCTATTTATTGGGGACTCATGCATGAAGGTACATAATGACAATTTACTAGGACAATTAAAAAGAAAATAAAGAGTCCTTGTAACTCCTATTGAAATAGTCTTGTAACCTCCAAGGACATTCAACATTATTTCATAACACTCCCCCTTGGATGTCCGTTATTATGCCTCGTTAAAAACCTTACTAGGAAAACCCCAGTGGGAAAAAAAACCTAGTGAAGGAAAAAGAGTACATATATTATTTACTGTATTATTTCTCCCCCTAATTCAAACATCATTTGAGATCTTTTAACCGACGCATTCCAATATGCTTTACCAATTTTTCAAAGGTTGCAGTCGGTAATGCCTTGGTAAATAAATTGGCTAAATTGTCACTTGATCGAATTTGTTGCACATCAATTTCACCAGTCTTTTGCAACTCATGAGTAAAGAAGAATTTCGGTGAAATATGTTTGGTTCTATCTCCTTTAATATATCCTCCTTTCAGTTGAGCTATACAAGCTGCATTATCTTCATATAGTACAGTTGAAGGATTTTTATTATCATGTGATAAACCACAATTTTTCCTGATATAATTGATCATTGATCTTAGCCAAACACATTCTCGACCGTCCTCATGAATCGCTATAATTTCAGCATGATTTGATAAAGTGGCAGCAAGTGGCTGCTTAGTGGATCTCCATGAAATTGTTGTACCACCACATGTAAATATATATCCAGTTTGAGACCTTGCTTTATGTGGATCAGATAAATATCTAGCATCAGCATAACCAAGCAATTCAGGTCAAGATTTATTTGAGTAAAACAAACCAAGATCAATGGTTCCTTGGAGATAGCGTAAGATGTGTTTTATACCA
This sequence comes from Stenogyne calaminthoides, assembly GCA_037126765.1. NCBI lineage: Eukaryota > Viridiplantae > Streptophyta > Magnoliopsida > Lamiales > Lamiaceae > Stenogyne > Stenogyne calaminthoides. The sequence goes on along the minus strand of JBBCBC010000004.1, from coordinate 41,474,451 downwards.
TTCCAATGTCGTCGTGTAGGACATGAATTGAATCTTGCTAATAAATTTACTGCAAATGATATATCTGGTCTTGTACAATTAGCAAGATACATTAGTGCACCAATTGCACTGAGATATGATACTTCAGGACCAAATATCTCTTCATTTTCTTCTCTTGGTCTAAAAGGGTCCCTATTAGGATCAAGCGATAGGACGACCATTGAGGTACTCAAAGGATGTGCCTTTTTCATGTAAAATCGCTTCAATACCTTTTGGGTATAAGCAGTTTGATGAACAAATATTTCACCTTCTAGATGTTCAATTTGTAAGCCAAGACAAAACTTAGTCTTTCCAAAATCTTTGATCTCAAATTCTTTCGTCAAGTATGTAATTGCCTCTTGAATCTCTTCAGGAGTTCCAATCAAATTGAGATCATCAACATATACTACAATGACCACAAAGTTTGATCCATTCTTCTTTATAAAAACGCATGAACATATTGGGTCATTAGTATAACCTTCTTTAGCTAAACATTCAGTAAGTCGATTATACCACATACGTCCAGACTGTTTGAGCCCATACAAAGACCTTTGCAATTTGATAGAATAAACTTATCTTGGATGTGATTTGCATGCTTCAGGCATGCTAAATCTTTCAGGGATTTTCATATAGATATTACTGTCAAGATTACCGTATAAATATGCAGTAACCACATCCATTAGACGATGTCGAAGTTTTTTTTCATGCTGCAGTAAAACTTACAAGATATCTAAATGTGATCGTATCCATTACAGGAGAATAAGTTTCATCATAATCAAATCCAGGCCTTTGTGAAAAAACTTGGGCTACCAATCGTGCTTTATATCTCACAATCTCATTTTTCTCATTTCTTTTCCGCACGAATACCCATTTATGTCCCACTGGCTTTATTCATTCTGGTGTTTGGACTATAGGTCCAAATACTTCTCGTTTAACCAGTGAATCCAACTCATATTGGATTGCATCTTTCCATTTTGGCCAATCATTTCTACGCCGACATTCATCAACCGATCTAGGTTCATGATCCTCGTTTTCTTCCATAATATCAAGTGCTACATTATAAGCAAAAATGCTATCAATGGTTATTTCTCTTTGATTCCAACTTTTTCCCGTAGTGACAAAATTTATTGAAGTTTCTACATCCTCATTTACTTAGGAGATTAGCTCTTCCGGAGCAATGTCCTTAGATGGAACCTCTTCAAGAGGTTGAATTTTCTCACTACATGCAAGTCTTTCATTTTCATTTAATTCTCTTTTCTTTCGAGGATTTTTGTCTTTGGAACCAAGAGGTCTTCCACTCTTCAGGCGTACTTTAGATTCATTAACACTTGTTATTTGTCCTTCAGGGACATCTATCTTAACCGGAACATTTTCTGTAGGAATATGTGACTTAGTAACTCTTCTGGAGTCACTAAATGCATCCGATAATTGATTTGCAATTCGATGCAAATGTATGATTCTTTGAACTTCTAGTTCACATTCTTTTGTTCGAGGATCAAGAAAACCCAATGTTATTTTCCAATTAATTTCCTTTTTCAGTTGATCCTTACCTCCCCCTAATGTCGGGAAATGAGATTCATCAAAATGACAATCCGCAAACCGTGCAGTAAATAAATCACCTGTTAATGGTTCAATATATTTAATATTAGAAGGTAATTCATACCCGACATATATTCCCAATCTTCGTTGGGGACCCAATTTAGTTCGGTGAGGCGGTGCAATTGGGACATAAACCGCACACCCAAAAATTCTTAAATGAGAGATATTGGGCTCATAACCAAATGCTAATTGTAGGGGAGAATGATTATTATAACTTGTCGGTCGAATTCTCACAAGTGTTGCTGCATGTAAAATAGCATGTCCCCAAGCATTCAAATGAAGCTTTGATTTCATTAGCAATGGTCTAGAGATTAATTGCAAACGTTTAATAAACGATTCCGCTAGACCATTTTGTGTGTGGACATGGGCTACAGGATGTTCAACAGTTATTCCAATTGACATGCAATAATCATAAAAGGCGTGTGATGAATATTCACCAACATTATCTAGACGAATTTTCTTAACTGAATAATCTGGAAATTGAGCTCGTAACTTAATTATTTGAGCAAGTAATTTTGCAAACGCGACATTACGAGAGGATAATAAACATACATGTGACCATCTTGTGGATGCATCAATTAACACCATAAAATATCGAAATGGTCCACATGGTGGATCTACGGGCTCACATACATCACCATGAATTCGTTCTAAAAATACAGGAGATTCAATTCTCACTTTAGTTGGTGAAGGTTTAACAATTAATTTTCCTTGTGAGCAAGCAACACATGAGAATTTATCGGAATTTAACACCTTTATGTTTTTCAATGGATGGCCATTTGAATTTGCAATAATTCGTCTCATCATTATGGAACCAGGATGCCCAAGACGATCGTGTCAAACCATATAATCTTTGGGATTAATAGACTTATGTTCTGTCAGGTGATGTGTTTCAGCTTTATATATTTTCGTAAAATATAAGCCAGAAGAAAGTGAATACAACTTTTCTAACACACACTTCTTTTCAGAAATAACTTTTGTAATCAACAAGCATTCATCATTTTTCTCATTTAGAGTTTCGACATGATACCCATTTTGACGGATATCTTTAAAACTTAACAAATTTCTTCGAGACTTGGGAGACAACAGTGCATTATTTATAATGAGTTTATTTCCTTCGGGGAGAAAAATAGTAGCTCTCCCGGAGCCATCAATTAGGTTTGCACTACCACTTATTGTATTAACACTTGTCTCCCCCTTTTCCAAATGAGAAAAATATTCTTTATTTTTAAGTATTGTGTGTGTAGTAGCACTATCAATTAGACAAATATCTCCATCATTATATAATTCCAAGTGTTTGACATCCATTGCCTCAAAATCGTGTATGATACTTATACTTGCCCCAATATCGATTAAGCTCAAGGTAAAGACTCGTACTGATAACGTGTTATAAAACTAATGAAAATACTATAGAGAATGCAAAGTAAAGAGAAGACAATGTAGGGAGAAGAATTTTATTCAACTTCTTGGTGTTATACAATGAAGATGTCATGACCCCTATTTATAAGGGACTCATGCATGAAGGTACATAATGACAATTTACTAGGACAATTAAAAAGAAAATAAAGAGTACTTGTAACTCCTATTAAAACAGTCTTGTAACCTCTAAGGACATTCAACATTATTTCATAACATAGACATCATTTATTAAATTTATCATGAAGAAATTTTGTGTGGGCCGGTATGTGTGGGAGCCTGGGAGGTTGGGGCTGGTAAATATAAGAAAGCCTCCCACAAATATGCCTAATATTGCAAGATTATTCATGAATAGTATATATATCTCATGTGAACTTTATTACTATTATACATACAAGTATAATTTTTAAAAATTAGTAATGTATGAATATCAATAATTATATTTAAAAAATTAAAGGTAACCGTGAACCGAATTTACACTAATTTTTCTCCCTAGCTAAATTGGCCAGAACAAACCCCTTAACTTGATCATGATTTTAAGATTGAGTAAATAAATCTCCAGTAGTGGACAATGTAAGTGGGGCAACGAAAAGTATCCAATTATATACAACAACCTAGTACTTATTTATATTACATGTTTGAACAGTGGAAGGAAAAATAGGTGCCCAATTGGAAAATACCCTCCCCAAATCCTTTGGAAATGATTCTCAAATGTTGAATAAACAAAACAATCACTAAATCGACAAAATAGTATACTAATTTGAGTTGACAAATTCGTACTCTACATAATTGCATAAAAAGTTAAGAACACACCAAATTGTCGATATTTCTAGTCTCAAACAAAATTCATGCATAATTTCAATTCTTTTGCTTTCTCTGGTCCCTGAATCTCTAATTGTAGCTCAAATTTTCAATCCAATTTTTGTTGAAACTGCAGATCCTTCAGGTATGCCCATTCTTCCACATGCATATACCATCTTTGGCCTTTCTTTATGTATATTTTTTTCAGTAATTTCAACTTTATTTCTCTGGATGTGATCGAATGCTAAGAGAAAAGGCATTCTAGATTGGAGAAAATCCACGGTGTATTTTGTTTTTGAGTATTTTCCATGGTGTATTAATTGCTGCTATATTTAAATGTGAATTGGATTCATTCGCTTTACATGTTTAGCAACATATAGTGAATTGTGCTTCTTCCCGGTGAAACTAAAAACCTGCTGGAATCGAATTAGGATTAAAAATTAAGTAGTGAGTTTTTCATTCCCAATTTAAATCTTTGGTGTGGAAATCACCATATATCTTATCCAATTCCAAAATTTAGACGTATCATGCACCGAATCTAGTGGGTGTTTTGCATTCACTATGCTTCTTATTATACTTTTTTACACATCATTCATCTTTTTCCCTAATTCCTATTCCTCTCATTTCTCTCTGGTTTTTCCAATCTAATAGTTGCATTGCATGGGGGAGAATTCATCAAACATTAACTTTGGGCAGACAGAAATTTTTTAATCACAATTGCATTTTTCAGGAGTTATTCTTATTCCCTTTATTATCGGCTGGATATATAGTTAACTTATTCCAAGTTCTGTTAACTTTTATTAAAGCATTTGATTCCCTAATTGGACTAATAACTAATTAAAGTTGTCACTGTAAATTGATTCCCTTATTTTTAATTGAAGTGAAATAGGCTGGAGCCAAAGCAAGATGTGCAATTCATTTTAGTAGCTTATATAAAATTAGTGGAAAAAGTTTGCAATGCATAAGAGTGATGCTGAAGATCCATTACTAGAACAAACCGTGGATTCTTCGCATAGGAGCAATGCCTTGACGAAGAGGAGATATCGTCGTAGCAAGGCTGTTGCAGATCAACCCTGTTATCCAGAGCCAAACTACAGTGCATCAGTCTGGCCCTTGGATTCAGAGTTAGTTTTTGACATTAATAAGGTTGATTTGAAGCTAGTACTCTTGTTCTTGTTGGCATATATCGCTGCAGGCGGGCTTTGTTTCTATTTAGTTAGGTACGGCATTAAGGGCAGCAAGACGGATGGAATTGTTGATGCTATCTATCTCTGTGTTGTTACAATGACGATCGTTGGATATGGAGACCTTATACCTGATACCACGACCGCAAAAGTGCTGGCTTGTGTTTTTGTTTTTTGTTTTTGTGGGGATGGGCCTCGTGGGACTTGTATTGAGCAAAGTTGCTGATAATATAGTCGAGAATCAGGAGATTCTTTTGGTTAAGGCGGTGCACATGGGCGAAAGATGTAGTGCGGTTGAGATAATGCAGGAAGTTGAGAGCAACAGAAGTAAGTACAAGTTTTTGACAGTTCTGTTTCTGCTTGTGGTGTTGGTATTTGTTGGGACGATTTTCTTGTACGAGAAAGAGGGGTTGGATCTTTTTGATGCGTTTTATTGCGTGTGTGCTACTGTTACGACTCTGGGGTACGGGGACAATAGCTTCTCGACTCGTGGGGGGCGTGTCTTTGCTGCTTTCTGGATACTGATGAGTACTATTTGTTTGGCTCACTTTTTTTATTCCTTGGCTGAGTTGTATACTGAGAAACGGAGGAAATCACTCGTGAAATGGGTTCTTTCCAGGAAGTTTACCGTTTCTGATCTTGACGCTGCGGATTTGGATCATGATAAAGTTGTAAGGTGAGGTATATATTTTACTAGAGTTCCATTGTTTATAGTTGGTTTTTAAGTTATGAGTAACACTTGAGTGCACCAGTTGCACCAAAACAGCTAATATCTTTTAGTAGAACAATTAATACCTTTTAGTAGAACAATTAATATCATCTAAAAGTGCACTTGAATTACACGGTGCAACTGGTGCATGTAAGTATTTGACTTGAGTTATATATGAGGGAAAAAGAAACTAACAGGATGGTGTTTTAATCGATGCAGTCCATCAGAATTTGTTGTGTATAAACTAAAAGAGATGGGGAAAATTAGTGAGGAAGATGTTTCAATGGTGATGGAGATGTTCAAGATTCTAGATGTTTATCATTCAGGAACATTATCAAAAGCTGACCTCGAAGCATCCAATACTAATTAGCCAACTTCTCAGGAATCAGATTTCCATTTTCCCCAAGTGAGCATAGCACTGGATATTTGGTGACTATTTCTTAACATATATAGTATAGTTTTCAGTTCAAGAATTATGTTTAGTGTTAGAGTACCTAGATATAATATAACCATCTTTAACTTAAAATAGTCATAAAATAGAGTCATTCTTGATTTCAGCAAAGGATTACAGTTTGGACTTTGGATTATTCAAGTTATACTATGATCAATCTGAAAATGGAGGCATGCAAGAATTTGTTGTTAATTTTGTCAAAAGAGATGTCAAATTGTCAATTCTATGGCTCACGAGTTTGCGAGATCATCCCGTCTTTATTGGAGCTCTCATTGTTGGTATGACACACCGGACTTTGTGGTTGGGCTCTACTTACACCCATTATATGTGCAATAATATGAATTAAGCATTATTGCGCAAAAGAACGTATAATTAATTTAAAGTCACAGACAATATGTGTTACTACTACTTAATTCTTAGCAGCTTCGATGTCACATAGCAGGTGAAATGATTGCAGATTAGTACAATTTGTGAAACCATTCCACTCAAAGAGTAAGTAGATATGGAAGAACAGCTAGCTCTTAACCACTAACCATAGAATTCCAGGATGTAAATTATGGATAACTAATGCTCTTACAATTAAATAGCCTCGCTTTTCTTTTGGTCCTTTTTTTTTTCTTTTCATTTCCATATGATCCTTCCTGATGCTTTATTTCAACGTGACACTATGCTAATATTTTGCAGACGCATGAATGACGCAAACATCTCTTAGTTGTTCCTTCTACTTCCAATCACTTTTTGAGACGTGCAAAAATAAATAAAAAATTGTGAAGGTAACTTCCCCCACCACCAACAAAAAATTTAAATAAATTAAATTCCAATGAGAGAAATTTATATGATTCTTTAGGAAAACCCCTTTTTTTATCCATTAGTGAATATACCTTATTCTTCTTAACATATGACGTACATCATCATTTTTATATATTAGTTTGAAGATGTCAAAAAATAATTATATAATCATATTCTTATTTTTGCATTAACACATGCATTAAAATTGTCTTATAGACATAATATGTGCTTCTATATAAACATAGGTGGAATATGCTAACCATGCTACTGATAATTTGTTTTATGTAATCACGAATCCAGAGCTACAAACAACTCTGTTTCGTAAACTAACCCAACAACTATTTTGGTTTTCTGGGAGGAAATTCAACCACTTGTATCTATCTACAATTATTTACCTACTTTCATGAACCTGGATTAGTGGAAATTCCATTAAGGCCTCATTAATTATCAAGGAAAAAGATGTATTTGATCATTAATACTTGGTTTCAACATTGAATTTATTCTACTCCACTATCTTTGTCTACTCTCTATTCATTGCAAAGGATTACTATTATAATTTGTACACATATCGGTGTTGGTAGAGAAGGATTCTTCCCTTTGTCGCCTCATCATAAAATCCTAATTTTTTGCTTAAATTTTGCCATATAACAAGGCCAGGTATTGTATTGCATTCAGGTGCACCGTGTACCGTGCACCTATAGTGCATTTTAGAAATATGTAACTTGTTATATTAAAATATGCAACTTGTTTACACTGAACCGTGCAACTATTTTAATTGCATGGTTTCGTGTAAATAAATTATATATTTCAATATAATAAATTGTATATTTTTAAAATACATCATGGAAGCACAGTTCACCCAGATGCCTACTCATATAACAAATGTCACCCAAATGACCATATCTATCTACCCATTCATTAATATACCCAATTTTCATTTTTTATAAGAACTTCTTGCAAGTTTGTAGCTCAATAATCGAAATCACCCCATTGTAATTTAAAATTGAAAAGTATGTTTTTTTTTAAAGAATATTGAAGAGTTGATCTTGAAAAACTATCTCACAAAATAAAATAAAAATACGTGAAAAATTGTAGTATCCCACAAGAATGTTGCATTTTATCCTTGTACAAATATACTTCCAAGCAAAGATCACATTTGCCACTTAATCTTGATTTAAAAAAAGATTTATCCTCCTTGATTTTGCTTGTACGTTTAAGCCACCCAATTCCTTATTTGAATTTAATGGAGTTTGATGCATGATATGTTCAAATGCACATTTGAATGAAAAACTTCCAACTAAGCACTTAACCAAACGTTTAGGAGGATTTAACGCTTAAGCAATTGAATTAGTCCTAAACATGGCTTTCCATCACCATGACCACATTAATTAATCGTCCCTCTTCTTATCCTAAACAATAATGTTTATAAGGACCATTTTAATTTTTCAACACTTAGCCTTTTGTCGATCACAAGCTTCACTATTTTACCCGACTTTTTTTCCAAATGGCAACATTTGCTTACATTCATTTCTAGATATAACTAAATTAGGATAAGAGGTTTACCAATTCTCTTAAAACTATGTGCCATAAGCTTCACCCAAAAGATTAAAATACTAATGTAACAATAAATATCTCGTATTTAAAATAGATAAACACGAAATTGCAATACAAAAATAATTTATTGAATCAAAATGAAAATTTCGAATACAATATCTATAACTTTTTTCATTCACTTTTCTAAATTTCATGAATGTTCTTGTTATGTATTGAATGAATGAAATGAGAGTCCTATTTTTACCATGAATGCAAAAATGGGCATGCCGTCTGATTTTGGTAAAATCGGTGCAAAAAATCGTTTTGCTGCTAGATGTCGTCTAGGCTAGGCGGATTTCAATTTTTTTTTAAAACCGGCATTTAATAATAAAAAAACTTCAAATTTGAAATATTACACAACAGAGTCAGGATGAGCGTGCCAGTATTCTATTTTTTGAGTTGGAGAAAATTGATAAATATATGTAAATCTATTTCTAATTGGTTCTTTAATTATTTACATTAATTTTTAAATTGTTATGTCTTTTCCTTTTGAATATTGATATTTGGTAATTAATTAATTATTCAGTCGAAGTTGGACTATTTGCTTGAATTTATGTTAATTTAGTTAGTAATTTAAAAAAAAAAAAAAAAAGTCGGACCGTCTAGGCAGCGACTAGACTGTCTAGCCGCTAGGCGGTCAGAATTCGCTCGCCTATCGATTTTTGATTTCGGCACCCTTGATTTTTAAATGTGACGAAATAAAAAACTTCCTTCTTTACCTCGCCAAGTGGTGCAATTTAATTAGCCGATATCTATTTAATTGATTTGATTCATTTTTTTTTTCTATTTACTTCTATTTTGATGAGATATAAATTAGATCCGATTTGATCTAATTAATTAATTTTCATGTTGACTAGATATCAATTTAATTTGATTTCATACATTTTTTTTAATTTTTTATTGTTCTTACAACTAGCATTACATATATTACTTCACGGTATTGAAATTAGATGAAGAAAGAAAAAAGGAAATTATTCGACTAGTGGGATTGTTAAAGATGTATGTAATGTAAGGGTTGATGATTTGCCGGCCCTGGGGATAGTTGCTTTCGGAAGTTTGCTTAAAAATGGGGAAAAATCCCACTCTTTGCGGTCAATTCTTTACAAGAATGGACTCTAATTCAAGAATTGGAGAAATTATAGTTTGTTTTTTGTCTCCATCCTTAAACATACTAAAAACCCTTTTAACAACTCCACCTTATATTACTCTTTAAAACCCCTCACTTGTTGTGGCATTATTATTCAACCATTTGTTTCGACTGACAAAAATCAAAATTCCCAATTGAGAAACATGCCTGAATTTGTTGGAGAAGATGTTTCCCTTGTTTCTCATCCAGACCCTGTTGTGTTGGAACTCAACAGATTGCAGAATCAACTCAGAGGTTCTTCAGTCTACCCACTTTTTGCATGCTTAATTTTGATGCTTTATATATGTGTATGTGTTGATTTTAATTTTTAAACATTTTAAGTAGTTTAGTTATCAAGAATCAATTGCAGTATTCTGGGTTCAGAATTCAGAGTTAATTAAATTTTTAACTACCTTTGATGGCACCCCTTTTCGTCATTGATGTCTTCCTTGAAGTTGGCCTATAGTGTATATTCTGAAAGTTTGTTAAAAATCAAGGGTTCATATTGAATATCCAATTATTGATTTCCTATATCCATTCTGAGACAGCTGAAAAAATTATTAGCTTATGACCACATTATACAACGTTAATGTTTGGTGTTGATAAACCTTGTTTTCTTTAGGGAATTATGGCATAATAAACTTTTGTTGTGTTAATAATTAGCTACTTGACTACAGGTGATCTGGGCTTTGAACTTATGTGCAAAAAATGCTAAGTGATGGAGTATATGATAATGCAATACGGTTATGATCATGTAAAGTAGGCATTGACTTGATGTCATGGGTCATCATTAGGGACCCACTAATGCCAGAATTCAGCATCATTTTTAAATGGCTCGACTCTTCTAGTCTTGACTCTTGTTGTGTTGAATCTTTGTTTATTATAGTTTCCATTTTGACTTTCTTTCGAAAATTCAATTTCAAGAAAACAATTAATAAAGGTATAAAAATCAGAGTCTGGTTTGGAAAAAATAGTGATGCAAATTGCAATCTCAGTGGCATTTTGATTTTGCTTTATGGTTCCTTTGAGGTGGTGATTGGATTACTGTTTTATCTCTGATTCTGGAACTGATTTACCAATTTTCTGTATTAAACCATGGAACTCTTCAATAACAAGCTAGATTTTCGAGTTGTTGCAGAGAAGGAGAGGGAAGTGGGCAGAGCTCAGAGTGAAATTCGGGCGCTGAGAGCAACTGAAGCGCTCAAGGATAAGGCTCTTGAAGAGGTAATTTTTTTGAGTGACACTTCTGTACGCCAGTTGTGCCTAACTATCATATTTCAGTGAAAACAACTACTACTTTTAATAAAACAACTGATACCCTTTAAAAGTACACGTGAATTACACAGGGCACCTAGTGTATACAATTTTTTATCTCCTGATTGGATATGACATTAATATGTTACTTGTATCTGTCTTGCACTTTCTCACGTATACTATTCTTTTTTCAGCTTGGAAGTGAAACCAAGAGGTTGGAAGAAAAGCTAAGATCCTGTGAGAAACATCTTGAACACAAGGTTTGAATAGATTTAAGGATATAGCATGTTCTTTTTTTCATAATAAACGTAAAGATGGTCAGCTGTTTTCGTTCCATTGATGCAGAATCTTGACATCAAGAAGCTCGCAGAGGAGAAGAAGGAAGCAGTGACTGCACAATATGCAGTTGAAGCAACTCTTAGACGGGTTTATGCCAATCAAAAGGATGATGATTCGATTCCTGTTGAGTTAGTCATTGCTCCTCTAGAGGCGGAACTCAAGATGCGTAGGAACGAGGTAATTTGATGATGTTGAAGAAAATCTTATTACATACATGTCAATTATCTGATGCCACCCCTCTACCTAACTAGGCTATAAATTACAATAATAGAGATATATATTCTGCATTTTTAAACCGTAATCTTGGATCATTTCAGATTGCAACGCTACAAGAGGACAAGAGGGCGCTGGAACGTCTTACAAAATCCAAAGAAGCAGCATTGCTTGAAGCAGAGACGATACTGAGAAGTGCCCTAGAAAGGGCGCTCATAGTAGAGGAGGTGCAAAATCAAAACTACGAGCTTAGGAGGCAAATCGAGATATGTCTGGTATGATTTTGATCAACATCAATGAGGCCAATATATAGTTTAAAATCAGTAATTACAGTGTGTGTTGTTTTAACAGGAGGAGAATAAGATACTTGAGAAGACAAATAGGCAGAAGGTTTTAGAGGTTGAAAAGCTTAGCCAAACCATTGATGAGCTTGAGGAGGCCATACTGGCTGGTGGAGCAGCAGCCAACACTGTTCGTGATTATAAACGACAGATCTCAGAACTAAATGTGAGTACAACTTATTATAATGTCATTCAACTCCCTCGTTCACCGTGCATCAATACGATCATCTGATCTTATATTTCTCGAACTTCATAGGAGGAGAAGAGGACTCTAGAAAGGGAACTAGCTAGGGCCACGGTTTCAGCAAACCGAGTAGCGAGTGTGGTGGCTAATGAATGGAAAGACGAGAAAGACAAAGTTATGCCTGTCAAGCAATGGATAGAAGAAAGAAGGCTACTGCAGGTATGCCCATGAAACAATTAAAATTCAAGTGTGTTCATACACGAATAATCATACTAGTTAAGGATTAAAACCTTGTACCAGTTGTACGGTACAACTGTACACAACTAACACTAACAAACTAATACCTTTAAGTAAAACAACTAACACCATTAATAAATACACTTGAGTTGCACAGTGCACCTGGTGCATAGAAATTATAGTCTTTAGATGGATGCACTGAATATCTTGGTTTGTTTGTTCTATGCCGTAGGCAGAGATGCATAAGTTAAAAGACAAACTAGCAATCTCAGAGCGAGCTTCCAAGGCAGAAGCGCAAGTAAAGGTGACACTTCAAACCTTGTTTTAGATACAGTTTCTCATGTCCATTGAGATTGTTAACTCTTTACTTAAAGATGGTAAAAAATTTTGGTACAGGAGAAGTTGAAGTTAAGGCTGAAGACTCTCGAAGAAGGGTTAAAGCATTCACCTATAAACCCTTATGGATCCCCCAACAATTCGCCTATCAACACTTATGGATCCCCCAAGAGTGAAAAGTCCATCAACTTGTTTGGAATCCTATCAAGTAATACCAGAAATAAAATGAGATGTACATCACAGCCTAGAGCATCCACCCTCAGTAAAAGCTCGTTGGAGAAGAAAAATCCTCCCGGAGAAAATTTGTCAAAGAAGAGTTTGTGGGCTTCTAGAAATAAGGTCATTGACAATAGTGAAAAGGAAAATGCAGAGATGAATGAAAATGGTATAGAAATAGGAAACACAACATGTAGCAACAAAGGGATGAAAAGCTTGGAGATGGTTGATATGGAGTCTGAAGACATGGTATCAGGAGTTTTGTACGACAGGCTTCAGAGAGAAGTCATAAATTTGAGGAAGTCCTCTGACTTGAAAGATGAAACTTTGCATTCTAAAGATGAAGAAATCCAGGTAGGCTATTCTCAACTCTTTCTCTCTCTATGTATATTGAGATAAAGATCGAGGCTTTACTTTTTATGTTTCTGTTCCAGATGCTTATGAAAAAGATTGGAACACTGGCCAAAGCCTTAGAAGTGGAGTCGAAGAAAGTGAAGAGAAAAGCAACAATAGGAGCGAAGGATACAACATCAATAAGGGTGGATGAGAAGACAAGAAACACCAACTCATCAAAAAGGTTAGCTATATACACTATGATCTTCAGTCTTGCTCTTAAAGTGTGCTTTACCATAATAAAATTGCACATTCTTGTGATGAGTAACACTCTTATACACCAACTGTATGGTGCAACTGTACACTACTAATACTTTTCAGTGAAAAAACTAATACTTTTTAGAGAAAACAACTAATACTAATAAACTACTCCCTCCGTCCCACAAAGATAGTCCGCTTTATTTTTACACAGACCAATAAAGCGTCATTTATTGTGCTTGGAATTCTGGATTTACCTATAAATTTCTTGGTATATCCTTGTTTATTGAATTAAAAAGCTGTAACGTTTAATCCCAATATACATTAAAAGGGGTATTTCAAACAATTTACCCACTTTTAATATAGAAGGACTATAACTTGGGACAAACCAAAAAGGTCAGGGCTATCTTTTTTGGGACTGATTGAGTAATACTTTTTAGTAAAATAGCTAATACCATTAAAAAATGCACTTAAGTTTCAGTGTGCATCTCAGTGTATACAATTTTTTGTCTCTCTTGATTCATAGTGTCTATTGCTTTCCTTTGTTTAGGTCCATGAATGCATCTTGAAGATACATTGACAGAATTAAGAGGAGACATCTAGAGCAATAGAAAAGCATCTCAAGAGTTCTTCAATGTAAATAGCTAGCAACTCACTTGGATATATGATGAAATAATGTTGAGATTGTAGGGTGTGAATCTTGTCATAATTTATCTGATATACCTGCCTGCTTGTACAAAAACATTCTGCTGAGTAAATTACTTAATAAATTATATGTTTATTTATTTGCCAAATAGCTTTGTCACATATTTGACACAACACATAAAGCAGCAATTTTTAATTTTCTGTACAACTGCCCTTCCTATAGAAACAGATTTTCTGCTGATGCTCTTAGGTGTACAATATAGAGCAATAAATCAAAAGCTACAACACCACTCAAAATCGGGGTTGAAGCTGCCCTAAGCCAACTAAAACAGGAAAATTCGATGGGAAAAAAAAAAACCCGACTCATTCTACAGTTCCGGGATTGTAGCCAAACGCGGCCTCCATTTCTTACCCCTGTTTCTAATCGACTGAATCACCATACGTCTCAAATTGAGCTCCTCCATACTTTTCATTAGCAGCTGCAGCTGCTTCTTATTAACAACTATCTTCTCTCTTTTCCCATCTCCCACTTTAAGTCTGTGCTGCTGTTTCAGCAATGCCGCCAAAGGCAATGGCCCGTTGCAATGCCCGTAAACAGGGCCCGAACTCATCTTCCCTTGATGATCGTCTTCATCGAGCCTTGCTTTCTTGTCGGATAATGCAAATGCTGTGTTAATGCAGTTCCCCATTTCTATTTTGAGGCAATTCGAAGAAGCAATCATCTATATATACGTAATGCTGCATATGCAGAAATCTCGTTTCAGCATGTTACCAGAACGTGCAGACCACCTTAGTTCTCGATCTAAATTAACAGATAATTAAAATATAGCTTGTGAATTATTTATTTGCTATAAGTCGAACTTTTGAAGAAACTGGACATAATTATAGGGGCTATGCACCTTTGGTGTTGACTTTGAGCCATTATAATAGTCCCCATTTTCAACAGATAAAGTCGCTTGGCCTTCGCCTAAATGCAGATGAAAAGATGGAATTTGAAAGTCGACTTCTGGTGGTGCTATTATTACAATTGCATCAATAATAATATTAAGAAATTATAATTAAGGCAGTCGTTGGATTAGTTGCATGTGGCAAACTCAGACTATCGTTAATTATTGGTAGAATATAATATAATTATAGTGTGTAATGTACCGATATATATGGAATGTAAATTGTAATTTTTTGTATGATTTTCTGGGTAAACGTATGAAGAACAAGGACAATATGAATAAGATAAAAATGATGATGAGAGAAAGATGAGAGAAGATGAGAGAAGAGAGAGAAAACATGTGAGAAGTTAGAATATTTTTCTGCATAACAAATTCTGCAACAAATTGTCTCTTAAATCAGAGAAGTGTGGACCATAGGGGCTTATCACAATTTTAGGGAAATAAAGATACTGAAAAATAATTAAATGAAATACTGGGCTGCAGCCCATGAACTTTAATTATTTCTGGGCCCATTTGTTGGCAACTCTTCAGGCGCAATTCCCTTAAACCCCACCTGAGGCTCAGTAGAAAACCCCATCTGAGGCTCAGTCAAATACCCCACCTGAGGCTCAATAGAAAACCCCATCTGAGCTCAGATGAAAACCCCACCTGAGGCTCAGTAGAAAACCCCACTTGAGGCTCAGTCGAATACCCAACCTGAGGCTCAGTAGAAAACCCCATCTGAGGCTCATACGAATATCCCACCTGAGGCTCAGACGAAAGCCCTTCAGGCTCAGTATAAAACCCCTCATATATCAACAATTCGTACTTTCCCTTTTTATTATCTTCAGAAAACCCTAACACCACTTCTTCCTCCTTAGTTGCAACATCAACTGGTGGTGTGAGATTAATGTCTATGACAGTACTCCCGGGGACGGAGAATCCTTGTCCCCAAGGATAGAGCGTCGGGAAACAAGCGCGAAGGAAAACTGTATCTTCCACCGAATGAATATCCCATTCTTCACAGACCCACAAAATACTAACATGTGAACTTGTTTGCGATGCAGGAGGCAGATCTGTGACGGGAACGACAGCCACCGGAAAGATGTGGAACAGACTATTCAAGTCCACCGGAGGCAAGGTTGTAGAAGGTACAATTTTTTCACCTAATTTCTTTTTCAACAGAGAGACGTGAAAAATCGGGTGAATTCGGGAATTAGGAGGTAGATCTAGTTTGTAGGCTACCTGACCAATTTTCTCAAGCACTTGGTATGAACCAAAGTACTTTGAAGAAAGTTTGAGATTCCTTCGCAGATGTAGGGAATTTTGCCTAAAAGGTTGTAGCTTAAGATAGACAAGGTCACCCACTTCGAAAGTGCGTTTCTGCCTATGTCTATCAGCAAACCCTTTCATCCTATCTTGAGCTTTGATGAGATTATCTCGAATCAACTCAGAAAACTGTTGACGTTGTTGAACCCAGGCAGTAGCATCTAGATTGGTAGAGTCCAAATAGGATCCCATAGTCAGAGAAGGAGGAGGATATCCATACAAAGCTTGAAAGAGTGTTGTTTTCAAGCTTGTGTGGTAGTTGGTATTATACCAAAATTCAGCCAGGGGTAACCACTTCAGCCACTACTTAGGTGTATCTTGAACCATACACCTAAGATAGTGTTCTAAGCATTGGTTCAATCTCTCAGTTTGGCCATCAGATTGTGGATGATAGGCTGAACTCATGGCTAGTTTAGTGCCCATGAGATGAAACAATTCTTTCCAAAAAGAACTTGTAAAGATTTTGTCCATATCAGTTAGAATACTGATAGGTAGCCCATGCAACTTATAAATCACATCCAAAAAACACTTAGCCACTATTTGTGCAGTAAAAGGGTGACAGAGAGCAATAAAATGTGAATATTTTGTGAACCTGTCCACAATTACCAAAATAACATCTTTTCCCCAAGACTTAGGGAGCCCTTCCACAAAATCCATTGATATATGGGTCCAAGCTTGAGAGGGAACATGTAAAGGCTGTAGTAGTCCAGGGTAAGGACCTTGATCAGGTTTGGCTCTTGCACACACATCACACCCTTGAATCCATTGAATAACATCAACCTTCATCTTAGGCCAATAAAAAACCCTCTTCAACCTCATATAGGTACCTAAGATGCCAGAATGGCCACCATAAGCAGAATGTTGCATCTCAGAAACAATTAGTTTACTGAAATCAGGAACATCTCCAATAACAACTCTGCCTTTATACCTCACCAACCCATTAACAACTGTAAACTGAGGATAACTAGAAGAGTCAATTGCCTTAGCAACAATGACCTTAATAATGAAATCATCTGATTTATAAGTAGATAAAACCTGATCAATCCACTTAGGTACAACAGTAGTAAGAGAAGTGCAAAGAACCTCAAAGATCAATCTTCTAGATAGAGCATCGCCTACATTGTTGTCGAACCTTTCTTGTCTTTGGATATCATAATCAAACCAAAAGCTTGGTGATCCACTTACATTGGAGATGAGTCATGATCTTCCGATCCAATAGGTATCTTTTAGAGACCTGTTGATCGGTCTTAATAATGAACTGTGACCTTGTAGATAATGTGTCCTTTTTTGATGACCATTATGATGACAGAAAAAATTCTCTTTCATAGATGGATAGAGCCTGGCTTCTGGGACACAAAACCTTACTCATGAATGCCAAAGGCTTACCCTCTTGCATCAACACAGTTCCAATCCCTGTTCCACTTGCATCAGTGTCCACAACAAAAGGCTTAGTAAAAGTGCGCTAGGCAAGAAACGGGCGTAAACCATAGCCTTCTTCAATTGAAAAAAAGCTAAATCGACCTCTCGAATTCAATGAAATCCATCTTTTTCTTCAACAAGGTGATGAGTGGTCTGCTAATAAGGCCATAGCCCTTGATGAATTTTCTATAGTAGCCAGTCAAACCCAAAAAACCCCTTAACTGTTTGAGAGTTTTTGGAGTTGACCAATTAACCATGCAAGCAATCTTTTCAGGATCTGTAGCCACACCCATATGAGAAATAATATGGCCTAGATATTCAATTTCAAGTTGGCCAAAATTACATTTACTCCTCTTTGCATACAGTTGATTAGCCCTTAGGATACCCAATACAATAAATAGATGGTGTAAATGCTCTTCCCAAGTGGAGCTATAGACCAAAATATCATCAAAAAGACCGAACAAATTTCCTTAGAAAATCATTGAAAATTTGATTCATTAAGGACTGGAAAGTAGCAGGGGCATTGCAGAGCCCAAAAGGCATGACTAAGAACTCATAATGGCCACTATGAGTTCTAAATGCTGTTAAAAACCTGTGCTCTGGTTTCATTAAGATCTGGAAATAACCAGATCTTAAGTCAATCTTAGAAAAGAACCTTGCACCTTGTAATTCATCCAACAATTCCTCAATTATAGGAATGGGGTAGTTGTGTTTGATTGTAAGATCATTTAAGTATCTATAATCAACACACATCCTCCAAATCATTGTCCTTTTTCTTGACCAAAATGGTGGTGAAGCAAAAAGGACTCTTCTATATGTTGTATAGTACGAGTGTAACAACTCTCTTGACTATCTTCTCAATTTCTTCCTTGTGGGAGTGAGAAGTCCTGTAGGGAAACTGTTGTTTAGGAACACTATCTGGTTTCAAGATGATTTGATGTTCAATACCCCTTGATGGAGGTAATCCTGTAGGTTTTTAAAAAATGTCAGCATAATCATCTAAGATTGCAGATAATCTGGAATCACTCTCCCCAGTAGGAGTAGCCAAGTAGACCACATAGAAATCTTGGACAAAGAAGTAGGGTTGTCCAAATGTAACATTTGGAAAAAGAGAACTCGAAATGAGTTGGCAATTCTCGATGGAAGTAAGTGCACGTAGTTTAACCCTCTTGCCAAGTAATGACTTTGTGATTGTCATGTGCTTGTAGTCAATTCAATTGGGGTGCAAGATTTCAACCAATCACCTCCCAAAATCAAATCACAACTTTCAAAGATCCAATAATCTCAAAGGATATTGAAAATCATTGAATGCATAGACCAACAAAAAGAATCCACCGGTTGTGAGTCGACCATCTTTTGCCCATTTGCCACCTTAACCGAATAGGTGTGGTAGAAAAAGAGGCGATTCAACTTTTTGCGAAGAGTCGCCTTAATAAAGTTCGATTGTCTTTGCTCAGATCAATCAATATATGAAGTGTATGACCCCACAATCCCCAATAATCCTCATTATAGTGACATCAAGTGCTCGACATAAGATGTGAGAGGTCATCTGAACCTCTTCCATAAGCATTTGGCTCGGGATCGACCCTCTTGTGTGACCTCGGTAGGAACATAGTCGGAAGATTCATATGAAATGTCCTCACCCAAAATCATGTAAGTAATCTTCTGTTTACACTTATGGCCCCTTGTAAACTGCTCATCACAATTATAACACAACCCTTTCTCCCTTCTAGCAGCCATTTCAGTAGGAGTAAGGAGTTTAATGAGAGGTTTGAGAGAGTTTAAAGGTGGTTTTTGTTGAGGTGAGATTGACAAATCAGATTTCTTCCAAGGAACAAAGTTAAGGTTAGGGTTAGGGTTAGGGTTAGGGTTAGAGTTAGAGCCCCTATAAGGAGGCTTGAACTTTCTAGTTAGAGTATCCATGGTATATTCCTGTTTCTTGCCCAGAATAATAGCTTGCTGTAAAGAAGTGGGTGCAAACATATTTAGAGCAGATTGCAACTCAGGTATCAGCCCACTAATGAAGCTCTCCACAAAATAGTATTCAGAAAAATGATCACCCAATTTAAGAATTAAACTAGCTCCGAGTTCCTCAAACTTTTCAACATAATCCATATAAGACCCCGTTTGCTTGAGCTTATTAAACTCAGCAATAATAGAAATATCCCTTATCTCTGCAAATCTCACAGAAATTATCTCCACAAACTGATCCCAAGTAACATCAGTAGGTTTCAAAGCAAAATTCCGAAACCATGAGGCAGCTCTACCCTCAAAGTGAATAGAAGCAAGGTTAATCTTCTTAGGATCAGGAACATTTATGGATTAATTGAAAATAATTGTTGCATTTCAAAACCCAACCCCTAGGGTTAGATCCATCAAATTTAGGAAACTCAACTTTAGGAATAGGGCTGTGAATGGAAACAAGAGTAGGATTGGGAATTAACCTTCCATTTGAAGAGTCAGAGCCATGAAAGGCTGAGGGAGCCCCTGAAAAACCAAAACTAGGGCTTCCCAGAATAGAAGGGCCACTGCTAAGACCTTTTCCTCTATCAAAATTCTGAAACTGAAGTTGTAGGCCAGCCAAAACTGCAGTGACATTGTCAAACTTATCTCCCAACATGGAAAGTTCTCCACTCATACCAGCAAACTTGTTATCAACCTCTGTAGAAAGAGTATTTATAGCATCCTGCATTTTATCATCAGTAGCTTTCCATTTCAGGGATTCAGCAGTAAGAAGTTGCTCTAATTTCGTTTGTGTCTCTTGCAGGGCTTTCAAACGGGTGTTTTCAGCC
Organism: Stenogyne calaminthoides; assembly: GCA_037126765.1. Taxonomy (NCBI): domain Eukaryota; kingdom Viridiplantae; phylum Streptophyta; class Magnoliopsida; order Lamiales; family Lamiaceae; genus Stenogyne; species Stenogyne calaminthoides. Next base: position 41,453,943 of record JBBCBC010000004.1, on the reverse strand, counting down.
ATGGTGATGAGAAGAAACATGTCTCTGGATACCAAATGTAATGTACCGATATATATGGAATGTAAATTGTAATTTTTTGTATGATTTTCTGGGTAAACGTACGAAGAACAAGGACAATATGAATAAGATAAGAATGATGATGAGAGAAAGATGAGAGAAGATGAGAGAAGAGAGAGAAAACAGGTGAGAAATTAGAATATTTTTCTGCATAACAAATTCTGCAGCAAACCGTCCCTTAAATCAGAGAAGTGGGGACCATAGGGGCTTATCACAATTTTAGGGAAATAAAGATACTGAAAAACAATTAAATGAAATACTGGGCTGCAGCCCATGAACTTTAATTATTTCTGGGCTCATTTGTTGGCAAACTCTTCAGGCGCAATTCCCTTAAACCCCACCTGAGGCTCAGTAGAAAACCCCATCTGAGGCTCAGTCGAATACCCAACCTGAGGCTCAGTAGAAAACCCCATCTGAGGCTCAGATGAAAACCCCACCTGAGGCTCAGTCGAATACCCCACCTGAGGCTCAGTAGAAAACCCCATCTGAGGCTCAGACGAATACCCCACCTAATGCTCAGACGAAAGCCCTTCAGGCTCAGTATTAAACACCTCAGATATCAACAATTCGTACTTTCCCTTTTTATTATCTTCAGAAAACCCTAACACCACTTCTTCCTCCTTAGTTGCAACATCAACTGGTGGTGTGAGATTAATGTCTATGACATAGTGATTTGACTATACATTTTTATTGGTTTGATTATCTAATTTTAAAAAGTTTGGTTTTCGGTGAATTAATTAAGTGTAAATTTTATGAGTTCAAATATCTCTATGTATGTCTTGTGATTGTTTTGTAACTTGAGAATTATGAGCCTAATTTACAATTGTTTCGTAACCTAAATTTATGCCGGCGAGTGGCAATTGCACCTAGGACTAGGAGTAGGACAAATAATCTTCTCACTTTTGTATGTCTACTACATTATAAAACTGAATCTTATTTTTGTCTCCTTCATAAAGTTTCCAATCTCCCTTTGTGGAGTTTCTTGTCTCCTCTAAATGGAGTGTTCTGTTTCCCTTGATGTGCAATTGAAGTTTCAAATTAGGTCTAATTATAAATTTTGGCAATCCAGATGTTATCTCTGTCAATTTAGGCTATTTAGGTATGTATGTGTTCGGTAACTTTTCTTTCTTTCTCGTGAAAAAAAAATACTTGTGTGAACTCGAGTTTATAGTAAACTTTATTTTTTCAAACACCACTATTAAATATATGTACTACTATTGTTATGCATAAATATTATCACTGTTATATTTATGCGTCATCACTGTTTAAAAATTATGTATTTTTTAAACAGTGATAGTGCATAAACATAACAGTCACATTATTTATACTTAACAGTGAACTCTATTTATACTTAACAGTGATAGAATTCACAATTACAGTGAAGTTTGGTGGATTTGAATCCTCTGCAGTACTTTAAGGTGCATTTCTCACTGTGCACCATTAGATCACACACACCAGTGCGGGTGTGTGTGTGCGTGTGTAATCTAACGGTGCACAGTGAAAAATGCACCGTAAAATACTACAGAGGATCCAAATCCGAAGTTTGGTTCATAGAAAATCTACTTAAAAAAGGTGTATAAACATATGTTCTTTCTTTGTGTGAAAAAAAAAGCAGGATATTATATACTCCACATGGACACTCAGATGTTATGAATATGAATACGTACGAGAAAATGATGAATTTTCAATGTAGAAATCGTTTTCAAGTATATTATTAAATGAGATAATCATGTAGAGTTGCAGACATATTGAAATTGATAGGTTGAAGGAAAAAAGTCTATAGAGTCCATTAACAAAAGGTAACAACAGCCAAAAGAGGCCAAAAATGCCATCAACGTCTGCTTTTATTGATACAAATTTAATAACATCCAATTACATCATGAACAATCAATTACATTAGTAATTAATCTCTTTGTATAGTTGTACACCCTTGATTCACAAATAATAACATAAAAATGATTTAAACTATGAAATCATGCGCATGCATGATCAATTCAAATGACCATCAATCATCACATGATGGAACAACCTTGAGGATTCTCTTCACTAAAATAGAAATCGCATCTGCTGACGTGGCATGGCCTATCACGGCAATATCCATAATTATAGCCATCGAAGGATGGTTGTGGTGGCGGCGGAACCCCATAGCCATGTCCATGACCATACCCATTGTAACATGGGCCCCCACCATAACCATCATAGCATTGCCCACAACATGTCCTCACCGGAAACACCGGTGGGTATCCGTGTATTGGAACCGGTGCGGGTCCCACCACCGGCTCCGGCGGCGAAGGTTTTGGGGCCGGCGCCGGTTCTTTTGGCGGCGCGGGCTTTTCAGCTGGCGGCGGTGGTTTTTCTTTGGGCTTTTCGGGCTCAACGAATGTTACTTTCGGTTTTTGGGGTTCTTTGGGCTTTTCAATCACGATAACTTTGGGCTTTTCGGGCTCTTTTGGCTTTACGGGCTCCTTGGGCTTTTCGGGTTCTTTGGGCTTTGCGGGCTCTTTAGGCTTTTCGGGCTCCTTGGGCTTAGGGGGGTCTTTTATTTCAATGCTCTTGATCACTTTAGCACCTTTGCAGCACAATTTGTCTCGAACTTTTTCAGGGTTGCAACATACCACTGTGATTGTGACAGTATTTGCCTTTTCATTGTATACCTGGTCCCTAATTTCTGTTGTCCCAAATATTTTTAGCATCACGAAATTTACATAAATCAACTCAATTTTTGTCACAAAAAAAAGAAAATTATAATTTTATAAGGGAGAAAGATGGAACAAGAAAAGTGAATTACTTATAGAGAAAGGAGCATTGCAGTCCATGGAATGATGAATATACGATGCATCATTGGTTCATATAATTTAAAAGTCATCAATTATTGCCACCACAAGAAAATTGATCAAAATAAAATACATATATACACATATATACTGCTCGTATTAATATTTAATATTAATCCCACTAAAGTACAAATACAAAATATCGTACGCAAACGCAAGTACAAAATGTCATCAATGATCTTCACTGTTGTCATGAAATGTACGTATTAATATACACACACAAATAATTATAGGGAAAAAAAAACAATGTGAAAATATTTAAAAAAATTAAAGGGAAACTCACGGGGAAATTTGCAGAGGATTTTCTTGACTTTTTTGTAGCAGCAAGGACACTGGAGATCAACCTTGAGTACCATAACAGTCACCTGTTTAATTCCTCCAAATTAATACAATTGAACGGTAAATCATGACTATATATGATAATTCGCAATTCTTAAAATTGAACCAAACAATAATTGGTAACACAATCAAACAATTGAATTAATGATCTATATAACAGAAAAAAATTAATTAAAAATTGATCAAGATAAAATTAGGAGGAGATTTTGCCTACCTTCTCACCCATTGCTGTAGCAGAAATTCTGAGCTATGGAAATCTTGATGATAATCAAGTGATGAGAGAGACTTTTGGGGGTATTTTATTTTTGGGAAGGAGAAGATGAAAAATGTTAGGACACGAGTTGTGGTATTGAAATAGATGTTGAATTAATTTTTGATGAAATCATCAAAATTGTCTCTTTCTTTTTCTCTCTCTAAAAGTACTCCCGGAGAAAGGTGTCTAAATTGCCGAATGTTTACTCCGTGTTTGCATGTGCTGGCTTTGATGGACACTCCTCGCCTTCCTTCCTTTATTCTAATCACCCCCTTTGGATTTCTCAAAAAAACAACCAAAATCAAACTTTGATTTAATTGTTTGGTGAGATGGAGTTATAACTATGGGGGCCTGTACCCAATTTCTGAACATCATATCACTAATTTATTTTATTTTATATGGAGATTAAAGGTTCACAATAATGAGGTACTCTACATGAGGCAATCTCACAATTAGACGAAATATAATTTGCACTATAAGAAAATGGAGAATTGTTTATTGATATTTCAACATGCTTACGAATTTTTTAATGAAAATAAATACATTCTTAAATAGTATGGAGATTATACGATTTACCTACAAAATTTTCTAATCATATAGACATTTTTATTTATAGTTAAATTTACCTATGAAAATATAATTAATAGATAAATTTGTGTGTAGGTCATTTCTAAATTACAAATATAATTGCTTACGAAAATATAAGTTGCCCAGTGAATTATTTGTGTAGATGTAATTTGTTTGCGTACGAAAATTACAAATGTGTAGACAATTGTTCATAGATAACTTGTATCTGTACTAAAATTTTAAAAATTCATTAACAAGTTGTAGGCAAACTGCACTATTTAGAATTTAAGGACCAATGTTTTTTGTTGTTGAAAAACTGTGTATTTGAAAATTTTGTAGGTAATTTTTTTTTTATAGTGCTGAATATTAATGTTTTAACACTTTAGAAATAATAATATTTTTAATTTGTGCTCTGAGATTATATGTTATGTATGAGAATGCCTCACACTTTTTTCCTAAATAATTTATTATAGCGTATGATGGAAATTTTCGAGATCTACAAAAGGCACGCTGGAGTAATATTGGATATTAATTGCGTCGATTTCGCATGAGTTAATTTAATTTTTTTAACACAATATATGTAGATTAAGTGTAAATTTTTTGGGTATGACTGTATGAGGTGGTACCTTTGATGTAGATGTGCTACGTAACCTTTGTATTTAGGATAAGTCTCACCTAATTTTATTGTATTTAAAAAACTCACCTAATTTTATTTAAGAGCTGTCTAATCTATACAGATTAGTTGTAAATAGTATAGAATTGTTAGAATATGTTGATAAGACCATTTTATTCGCCTATTAAGCTTTAACTACATATCCTTCCGGCATGAATCATGATTGATATATTGAACATAATTCCTTTACAAAAATATGAACATATTAATTAAATTAAGAATAAATACGAAATGATAAAAACATGTATACACCAATTTTTTTTTTTTATAACACTCTAAGATCCCGGCCCAAAACCAACTAATCCTGAACCAAAACCCACTGGCCGTCACTATCGGTGCCCCCACTTGCCAATAGGAAGCCTAACCTCTCAGATGGATCGACTCATCTCAAGGATTGATCGCACCTTAGAGGGTTCGAACCTGAGACTAGGAAGGAGCACACTCCTAAGCCAATTTTTAAAAGTATTAATAATTTCACTATAAAATATTATTTGAATGGAGTATATCACTTTGTTCATTATGGATCAGGGCAAAGTATTTATGTGCACTATGTTTACTACGGTGAACATGGTGCACATAATATCTTCTTATTAGTTTGTTTTCTGTCTGACCCACCTCATTCTTTTTAAATGATAAGAATTCATGACCATTTCTAGCTTAAGTAGTGATGAAACAAAGTAAACCATCATTAATTACTTTCATCCTAGTCCAATTTTGAATTTTCCACATACTCATAAAGATAAATAACGTTAGGCATTACTATTCTGGCGATGAGTTTGACAAAAAATTATAGGTGCATGATATTTCACCAGACTCCGCATGCTGGGACACCCTCTATGAGTTTATTTCTCAATATTATTTACAATAAAAGCTACCCAAATTGAGATTTTTAATGAGAAAATTTTGTATAATATTATAAAATCATGAGTATTTTATATTTGAGACAGTCTAATATTTTTTTTTTGTGATTTAATGTGAAATCGTCTAATCGTGCGATCATATTACTTTTTAATATAAAGATTATCACATTCTAATGTATGATGTATCACTTTTTAAAAAATTTACTTGAAAATGATACATTTTTCATGTGTTTTTTTTTTAAGTGATGTACTTAGCTTAAAAAGTGATATTAACTGGTCACCATAACTTGCTCTTAATATTATAACCATTTTTTTTATTTTTTATTTTTGTATATTGTCAGCAACTTTTAGTAAACTATCACCACAAAATGTAAGTAATTTAAAGAGGGTGTTAGAGAGGATTTTAACGAGGGATAACACTTTAGATAGGGCTTTAACGAGGGAGAATATCCCTCTCTAAAATATATGTCGGGAACAGTTAACGAGGGATTTTTAAACCCTCGTTAAATTAACGAGGGGCTTTGGCGAGAGACTGACGCGTGTCAGATTCCCGAGGGCCTATACCCCTCGCCAAATTGGCGACCGAAATATCCCTCGTCAATTCCCTTGCATGTTTAACTAGGGCAACAAATCCCTCGCCAATTTTGTACGCGAAATTAACGAGGGTTACCAGCCCTCGTCCCAATTTCCGACTATTTTAACGAGGGTTTTCCGCCCTCGTTAACTAGACAAAAAAATCAAAATTAAAACTAGGGGGATTCGAACCACCCGCGTTGCAAGCCCTCTAAGGCACCCACACAACCACTGGGACACGCGGATTTGGTACTGTAGCAACATAGTTTGGGCGAAATTCGCCCCCATGGTGTATCGAACACGGAACCTCCTGGTATGTGGAGGGCTTGCGTATTTCGCAAGACCGTTTGGGCACGGCTAGTTACTTGTTATCATTATCTTTTTAATTGTATATATTATATGTATGTATTATTATATTATGTGTTATTTCTTATGTATTATATGTATGTTTTATATATGTATGTATTATATATTATATATTATATATCATTTCTTATATATTTATTATATATATTTAATTAAAATATTTATAATAAAATTAAAAATATATAATTTATATTCTTTTATATATTTATTAAAATGAATAAAAAAAAATTAAAAATGATATTTTAATATTTTTCTTTACAATTTACTAACACTATATACACTTGTATTGATTGTTTTCATTAAAATATTTTAAAAAAATTTGTCAAATAATCACTTTTGTATTCTTTTTTTCATTAATTAATGCAAGTATGTGCCATACATGCACACACACACACACACACACACACACACACACACACACATATATATATATATATATATATATATATATATATATATATATATATATATATATACGTACCAAATCTCATAGACTAACACCAATTCTCATAAACTAATCGTGGCCGTTGGCAAAACTTACAATTTTCAAATTCGTCGTCTGCACCCCAATATAACATGTAGTTATGTGCATAACAATGGATCCTCTCCACTGGAAGACCCATCTCACTCATCAGTTGTTTGCTATCAGAAAATTTCTTGGGCACCAGACTATTCGGACAAAGAACATGAATCGCATCAACCATTTGATTATAAATTTCTTTCGCAGACGATGCATTTCGGGTTTTAGTGTTCAGCAATAGGGCATTGTATGACAACTGTGAGTGTGATTCGCAACCATACATTATATCCTGATTCGCTGCACGAAGCATGTTATAAAAATGTGAAGCATGCTCATTAGGAGGTTCCTCATTAGGGGGCTCATAATCCACATTTAAGTGGGGACCAGAGATTAAGTCCGTCATCATATCGTGATACGAGGTAGATCCAGATGTCTCATCAATCGGCCCATGTGAAGTCGACTTAGATGGTTGATCATTGTATTGATCACCCCAAATTTCCTCACCATGAAAAAACTCAATTGCAATAATTGGGCATGAACTCATTTCTATACAAATGACATTTCACGTCATTAGGTGAATGAAACATTAATTTGTTCCGACATTTAAATTTATTGCAGGGACACCTAATCTTTCCCTGGTTTATCCAATTCGGATTACTTGTGGCGAAATCTATAAATGATTATAGTCCATTGTAAAATTCGGAAGATATCATGCCATTAATCGATATTGGACCTTACATCCAACGTAAACGGCCAGAATAATCCATATCAATCTGTTTCACATATACGAAAGAATTAATATTCAAAAGCCTAATTAATAATTAATATTTGCTAAAAAAATCGGCATAGTTTCGTTCTAAATATTAAACAATAAAAACACTAATACTTAAAATGATTAAAATACTATTAAATAATAACTTAAACAACTAATACTAAAAATTATGTAAAACAAGTAATACTAAAAAATAAAACAAGTAATGCTAAACAACAAAAAAACTAATACTAAACAATAAAATAAGTAATACTAAACAATAAAACAAGTAATACTAAACAATGAAGCAACTAATACTTATGAAATGATAAAATAAAATGAAAACATACCTTTATAACGGAGCACACGGTCGGTACTCGCCTGAAAATCGCCTCCTTTCCTCTCTCGGCCGAGCAAAATTGCGAAACTGGACAAATGGACGGTTTAGGGGTATATATAGTGGGGGGGCGAGGGTTTTGGCGACCGATTTTGCCCTCGTTAAACGAGGGCATCTGGCACCGGGAATCGTGGTGTTGACCGTTACATATTGACGAGGGTTTTTCGAAATTGGCGTGAGACTCGGCGAGGGTTTTAAACCCTAGCTAAATGCACGTCGACATTTGGCGAGGGTTTTAACCCTCGTCAGTTTTAAACACTCGCTAAAACCCTCTTTAAAACCCTCGCGAATTAAAGAGGGTTTCGTTCCCCTCTTTAATAACCCTCCTTAAATCGATTATTTTTTGTAGTGTATGGAGCTTAAATCTCTCATTGGTCTTTTTCTTTTCTTTTTTCAATTCAAGCTCTTCCCTGTCCTCCTTGGTCAACTCTTCACTATCAATTCTTATCAAATTCTTACAAATTTCGAGTATCACTGTATCAGGCACCCGATAGTCGATATCATAATTTCCATTTGGTTCTCAAGCATTAAAAGGAAAAATCCGAATTATCCGATCGAGTAACTAATTTTTTATTTTTTTAAAATCATTCCTATATTGTTATTATAAAATATGGTTAAACAACATATTCAATTCTCATATCCTTTCTTTTGAAGAGTATCACTGATATGAATCAAATCTATACATGAATTTTATCTTTTAAATAGGGTAGAGTTTGTGCATAATAGTAATAAATATTTTAAACATGGCACTACTACACATTTAAGCTTGGAGAGCCCCACTTGGACATCCCTTATTTCAAACAGCTCTCCAAGTTTAAGCTTGGAGAGCGGTTTTATTTAAAAAATAAAAAAATTAAATTAGACAGCGGTTTGTAACCGCTGTCCAAGAGAATCACTTAGACAGCAGTTCAAAACCGCTTTGCAAGTTCACTTAGACAGCTGTTATGAACCGCTCTCCAATTGAAAATCAGAATACATATATATTCAGCGGGTTCACTCCAGAACCCCCATTTCCACATCGAAGCAATTGGCGATTTTTCCCTTCTCTCCTTGCCCGTCGTCCTTAGTCCCTTGCCCTTGTAACGACCTCCTCCCTCTTTGCCGCCCGCCTTCCTCTGCCTCTACAGGTACGTAATGCTTAATCTTTTTTTTCTTTTTTGTTAATTAATTAGTTAGGGTTAGTTTATGTGTTATATATATATATTGTGTATATATATATGTCTTTATATATATATATGTGTTGTGTGGCTTGATTGTTATTGGTAATTTGTGGATAAATTGTTAGTTTGGAATTGTGATTTTTATGTTTGTTTAGAGATGAATATATGATATGCACACCAAGTGTTTGATGAAATGCATGTGTAGGAATTTAAGCATAAATTAGGATTGGGATATATTTTTGAGTTGGTTGGTGATTTTTTATGTCAATTTAGAGATGAATATATGAAGCACACCAAGTGTTTGATCAAATGCATGTGTAGGATTTAAGCATAATTTAAGATTGTGATATATTTTTGAGTTGGTTGGTGATTTTTTATGTCAATTTAGAGATGAATATATGATGCACACCAAGTGTTTGATCAAATGCATGTGTAGGATTTAAGCATAATTAGGATTGAGATATATTTTTGAGTTGATTGATGATTTTTTATATAAATTTAGAGATGAATATAAGATGCACACCAAGTGTTTGATGAAATGCATGTGTTTTAGATAGTTGCTTTAGATGATTGATGGTATATATATATTAATGTCTTGAGAAGAAACTTAGGATTGTGATATAGCTTTTAATAAGAAAATGATTAGGAAGATACATTAGGATAAAATTTGAGATCAGGTATGGTTAGGTATATATATATTAATGTCTTGAGAAGCACTTCATATTGTCTTTCCTATAGGCATCTCTTTTTCTATATGGATTGAAAGTGGGTTCGAGCAGATCGATTATCAGATGAGTATAGGAATGGGGTGGAAGAATTTTGTAATCATGCAATTAGACCTTTGATCGAGCCCTCGGTACATTCCATGTCCGTGTTGGAAATGTATGAATGAAAAAACCGTTAGAGGTCGAGAAAGTCTGTTCCACCACTTGATGATTCACGGTATTGATAAAACATATACCGTTTGGACATATCATGGTGAGAGAAGAGATGGATGTAGCTCAAGCAACCTAGAAACTGACTTTAGGTTTGAAGATACAGTGGATGCAGATAATTTCGAAGATGTACCAAGTGTTGATACATCGAGTGACCCTGACGATGATCTGCGAGATCACCCTTATATGTCAGAGAAGTTAAGGGATTCTGCTGGATTACCCCTTTAGCCCGGGTGTAAGAAGGCAACAAAACTGTCAGCTGTGTTGATATTGTTCAACCTAAAAGCAGCTAACCAGTTGTCTGATGAGTGCTTCACAAGTTTCTTCGGAAGAAGTTAGTGGGTCTATTGCTCGATGGAAATGTATCGCTTACGAGAGCCTATGATGCTAAACAAATGCTCAAGTCCATCGGGTTAACACATCAGAAAATTCATGCTTGTCCGGGTGATTGTATCTTATTTCAGAAGGAGTATGCAGACCTCGATGAATGTCCCGAGTGTGGGAAGAAGCGATATAAGAAAAATAAATCTCCCTCGAAGGTGATGTGGTACTTTCCAATAATACCAAGATTCAGGAGAATGTACAGTAGCGATGTGGATGCTAGAAATTTAACTTGACATCATGATTATAAGATCAAAGATGGAATGCTAAGACACCCTGCTGATTCACCCCAGTGGAAGACATTCGATGTCAGGCATCTAGAATTTGGCAACGAACCACGACACTTGCGTCTTGCACTCTCAACTAACGGAATGAATCCGTTCGGTATCCAAAGTACCAATCACAGTACGTGGCCAGTGATTCTGTTAGTTTATAACCTTTCACCCGAGTTGTGTATGAAGCGCACTTACATGATGTTATCTATGTTGATATCAGGACCCAAACAACTTGGTAACGACATAGATGTATATCTGGCTCCTTTGATAGAGGACTTGAAGCTCCTATGGGATGAGGGTGTCGATGTGTATGATGCTTGTAGAAAGGAGAATTTCAAGTTGAAGGACATGCTGTTTGGAACAATCAATGACTTTCCCGCTTACGGGAATCTATCTGGATATAGTGTGAAGGGGGCCGATACATGTCCTTGTTGTACCAAGAAGACACATCACATTCGCTTAAGTCATTGTAGGAAGACCGTTTATATGGGACATAGGAGGTGGTTGGACCTAACACATAAGTACAGAACAATGGCTGATGCATTCGATGGCACAATCGAGACAGGTGAAGCACCATGTTTATTGTCAGGTTCGGATGTATTGAATGAGATGAAGAATGTTGACACACAGTACGAAAAGAGCTTCGCAAAGAGTGTCCCCACTAGCGGTTGGAAGAAGGAATCAATTTTCTTTCAATTGCCCTATTGGAAAGAGCTGTATGTTAGACACTTCATTGATCTAATGCACGTTGAGAAGAATGTTTGTGCGGCTTGCTCAATACCGCTAGGCGATAAGAAGTCAAGGATAGTTACAATGCAAGAATGGATATCGATTGATATGGGAATAAAGAGCGAGAACTAAAACATGTGCAGAGAAAGGGTAAACCGTTCTTACCTCCTCGCCGCACACACCTTGTCCAACAATGAGAGAAAATAGTTACTTCAGACGCTAAAAGATGTGAAAGTACCAGAGGGTTATTCGTCCAACATACAGAGACTTGTATCAGATGATGGCGTGAGACTGATGAATTTGAAATCGCATGACTATCATGTCATCATGGAGACTTTCTTGCCCATTGAAATACGTTCTATCTTGCCTGAAAATGCGCGCATAATCATAACAAAGTTATGTTGGTTCTTCAAGGCAATGAGTAGCAAGGTCATAGATCCTAGAAAATTGCTTGGTTTTCAGAGGCAGATTGTGCGGATCCTCTGTGAGCTTGAGATGTATTTCCCTCCATTATTTTTTGATATAATGGTTCACCTAACAGTTCATTTGGTACACGAGACAAGGATTTGTGGTCCCGCTTTCAGATCGATGGATGTATGGTGTAGAGAGATATATGAAAGTGCTCAAAGGATATGTGATGAATATGTCGGGCGGAGGATGCATTGCGTAAGCGTTATTTAGTAGAAAAATAATTAAGTCTTGATGCGAATTTATTCCGAATGTCGATGCAATTGGACTTCTAGTTACCCTAAGACACCAATAGGATGGATGGTGAAGGCATTCTTTGGTGGTCAACTTTGTAAGTGTTAGTATGGAGGAACTAACACGGATGCTTCTTTGGCGTACTTCACAACACGGTTGACGTGCTTCTTTTTTATTGACTGCACATGCAATCACTTCTTCGAGAGAAATCCCACCAGAGATAGATCATGGATTGAAGTTGAGCACAATCGCACGTTTGTTGACTGGTTAAATGGTTATGTAGCAAATATGTTGTCACAGGATAAAGAATCAGTGAATGAAAGAGTTAAGTGGTTATCCAGAATGCCTGATAGACATGTGTATTCATACAAGTGTTATCTTAACAACTGATACACATTTTATATCAGAGATCATGATGCCACAAGTACAATGCGGAATAGTGGAGTGTCCATTACTGCAACTGCAGGGGGTCAATCAAATACTACTTACTTTGGACATATTGTCAATATTTGGGAACTCGACTATGTTGTTCACCGTCAACCAATCTTCGAGTGTAGTTGGGTGAGGATCCCTAACGGGGTCCAAGTTGAAAGTTTTGGGTTCATACGCGTTGATTTGAAGAATGTGGGATACAGAGATAACCCTTACATAATGGCCAGTCAAGCTCAACAAATTTTTTACGTCCCCAACCCAGTTAATAAGAAATGGTCCATTGTGGTTCTGTCAAACAAATTTAGCAATAGTTTCCAGATTAGCGACCATGGCGATGAAGATGTTGACACAATTGATGATCCTTTTCAGAACTTCACTCATTCTGTACCATCTTTCGATGATCCTGCAAATCCACTACCATACCAGAGAATAATTAGAGATGAGGATGAATATAACAATCCGGATCTTGTTAACATTTATGGTCATGAACGAGAAAAGTCAACCAAAAAATGAAAAAGAAAAATAAGTGCTAAAAAGAAATGTACGACTTTATTGAATGTTGTTTCTTCTGCTTTATTAAATGTTATTTCTTCTGCTTTATTAAATGTTGTGTCTTCTGCTTTATTGAATATTGTTTGTTTTTTGTTTATTAAATGTTGTTTTTTCTGTTTTACAGGATCATGTCTTATTTGCCATATCCCGGAGATGATGGAGATGATGATAGATATTCTGATGGAGATCATGGTGCATATGATTACTGTGCACATGATCGACAACATCCTGATGACTTGAGAGAGTGTGACATTGATGCTCCCACCACCACTAGCAGCTCCGGGGAGAAGCGCGCTCGGGGTATTGTCACGATGTCTTCTATTAAGAGAACTCGTAGCAAGGGGAAAACACTTCAGGTAATTTTATTACAATTGAACAGTTTGAAATCGATAATTATATTGATTGAACTCAAGTTGAACCTGTTGGGATTATACTGAAAAGTATGCTTTTTACTTTGTATAATCGAAACTGAATTTTCAGACTTATTTACTGAAATAAATTATTTATCACTGATGCTTTAAATATCATTGAATGTTACATATATTTACTGCATAACTGTTCAATAAGACGTCGTGTTACATTGTAGTTAATTTAGTGATACCGGATCACGAAGATTAAATTAATGGTCCCCTTGTAACTAAAAAAGTACGTTATTCACGACCTAGATGGAAATGAACAACCCATCGTGAAAGGTTGAAGTGTAAGGCTCAGATTGGCTTGTCTTGACCAAGAGATTACACTAGTGCATGGTCGATGCTTTGAATAGGACCTACTGGGGATAAATTCTTCGTAATCGAACAAGGAAGAATTAGACCTCGCCGTTCGTTATTTCTTAACCTTCGTCCCCTTAAATAGGATCACGTGGGATTGGTAACTATTGCTTTGACTTATCATGGGTAGCGAATCAATGAGATTCAATACTTTTTATCTTTGACAATATTATTGGTCACGTGTGATTGCTAAGATTTAATACGGAAGAAGAATCGTGTGCAAATCACGCTTGTTTGATTTGCCCCCTTGGGAGGTTCATAAGCTTTATCATACCAAATCTTGCAAGTGGAATTAGTTTCGGTATGGATAATAATGTTGAACCGTTCCTTGACCAAGGACAAAAGATGTTAATTAACGGAAAGCTATTTGGTGGCTTGAATTAATTAATGGGCTAGATAATCTTAAACACCTAAATAATGACGGGAGCCATATTGGTCGTAATATGGGTTAAGATGGATAGTGCAATATTAATTATGTAGTGGGATTAATTAATATTTATGGGCTTGAATTATATTGTGGCTCAATATTAGATATTCAAGGTCCATTAGAAGGTCCAATCTTAATTCTCCTAAAGGCCCCGAAAGAAAGTAGCCCAACAAATAGTCCAATAACCGAAAAAAAAAGGTGATTAAAATAAAATAAATATTGTTGCTTATTTTTCCCATGTAAATTTCGAATTTTATAGATAAGTTGGGAGAAAGATTTTCTTTGAATTTTGTTATGGAATGAAGATATGTATTCTTGGAATACAAGATTATTTCATTAAATTCAAGAAATCTCCCACTTGGTCATCTATAATAAGATTTCGAAAATTTGGAAATATAATGGGCAAGAAAGATTTTCTTGATTTTCTTGAAAAGATATTATGGAAGATATGTATTTCTTGAAATACAAGAATATCTCATAAATTATTTTCGAAAATTCCATATACTGAGGAGGTGGGATTTTTGTGGAATATTTTAATTATGGGAAAAAGAATATAGGAGATATATTCAAGATTTCTTGGTGATCAAGAAAAGTCTTTTCCCACATTGTTTTTCCACTGAAAAAATCGACCACTCCTCTCCTATAAATAGGGGATGATTCTTTCATTCCCAAGTACAATTCCATGTGCTGAAAAAATTAGTAAATCCACAAAGGTGGTGCAACATATTTATTTTTCCTTTTGTTAATTGTTCGCGAATATCCTTCCACCGGATTGTCTAGCAAGGATTAAGGGAATACTTGAGAAGTCCTTTTGGTTAGTCTAATCAGTCATACCGTTGTCATCCCAAGAGGTACGTTCACGTAAACTCGTAGAATTCCGCATGCGTAGGTTTTACGTGAATTATTATATGCATGATATGTTGTTGGATTATTATTTGAATTAATATAGGATTAATTCATGCTAGTAATAATTAAAGAATTAAATTTGTATTTAAATATTCACCCCGAATAGATTTGTGCAACTCATTCCCCAACAGAACCTAATTAAATACTATGTTATTGCAGTTATCGAACAAAGGTTATGCACGAATAAGAGAAGATATGGTGAGATCAAAATCCTATCTTTTAATTTTTTTAATATACACTTTTAATATATCTAATAAAGGGAAACGTTCATCACTATCGTAGAAAGAAGAAAGAAGGAAAACTGGAGAGAATGAGCCTATTGTTACCCATTTCGACTTATTTCAGACTACCAGAAAGGCTCGAGACGGGCAAATTCACGATTCCAGTGCACAGCGTATCATCGAAGAAGCGATAATCTATCCATTAATTTATCTTTTAATTACAAACTATTATTTCTAAACAAATAATTAAATAATAATATTTTGTTTTTGTGATTCAGGAGCGTCTATCTCAGACCATGACGCCCGACGACATCCGCATTATCGGCCCTGATGATCTGTTTGGACGGGCTATAGGTTGCTAGGAGCATCCCGGCCGCTTACGGAGTGTCGGATATGGCGTGACGAAGACATCATTAGCGATGCAACCTGGTCTTCAAGCTATGAATATGGTGGGTATACTTTCGGAACAGGTTGCCAAGTTGACTAAAGATGTGGAACGTTTGAGGTCTGAGAGAAGATCGAGCCACGGAATGTCGTCGAGTGGAGCAAGCTGTGAACATAGTGTCGCAAATGCTATGTTTTAGGCTAACCCTAGGGACGACTTTATTGAGGCACTTCAAAACGTCTCTCAGGTATCAGATGTGCATGTCTCGCATTTGTTTTAATTAAAGACTAGTGTATTAAAATTTTCTAACTAAATATCTTATTCGAACAGCCACCGACCTTTTGCTACCTTTATTTGGAGGATCCCGATCGGTTGGTGGTCACAGGAACGTTGCACAATAACTCCGGTGGAATGATTCATGGTCGTCCCCTCACTCCGAATTTTGTGAGGGTCACACTAGATATACCCGTAATCGGAGAAGAAGATTTACCTGTGCTGAAACCAATAGATGAGGCTGTCACAGTCGGAACAGCAGTTGGGCACTTCATCGAATGACCGAGCAACTTGGTCTCTCACAGCATGAAGGTAAAATATATGTTATTAAAGTTTATTATCTTATTTGTCGTTCTAAATAATGTTGCAAATTGATTGTAGAATCTGTCGACACCACGAAAGCCTAAACAGAAATCACCACAAAAGGCTAAAGCGAAATCAAGAGGTGTCGTAGACAGTCAGAGGGAAAGACCGAGGGACTCCACTATTGGTGCTCACAGACTAGATTATCCAATGCCTGGAGACTTAGATCACGACAGCACCGTACAGACTATGGTAAGCACGATGGTGGAGTCCAATGCTTTCGATACCCTCACAATTCCAATGAGTGCTCACTTTCATCGGAATTCTTTTGAAGAATACATCGTTCAGGAGCATGTGCTTGAAGTCTTGAACGACGAGTGGTTAAGTGCAACCACCATAACCTTTTACCTCAGGTATGTGTTTATTAATTATCAGTATTTACTTTCTAGATAGTTTAATTTTCTTTTTAAATATTAATTAGCGTATATATGTTGTTTAAAGATATTTGGGCGAGGTATATCTCTCCAGAGATGCCCGAACATGTGGAATGTATTTCTTCGTCTCCCCCCAAGTGTCTTGCTTAATGGGTGATAGGGCACAAAGCATGGAGGGGATAGTTGAACATATGCTGAGTCATACTGGGAGAGAACATCTCATTTTTTGGCCAACAAATGTGGGGTGAGTACAATAAACATTTTGTTAAAATTTGTATTCATAATTTGATATTTGCACATATGCTAAATTTGCAGTTAATTTAATATTCTTAATATAATATAGGGATCATTGGGTGTTGGTCGCCATAAATATGAATACATTAAGTGTATTTTTATGGACCCAGCTGTGGATGGGGTGGCTACAAATCGCCCTGATCTCACGTCATTCATGGAAGCGTAAGTTCATTTTTAATATTCTAATATAATGATTTGTTTTACTTTTAAAATTATGCATATTTAATCTATTTTTATTTTTTAATTATAATAATAATAGTGTGATGATGATGTATCGGAGTCGCCTTCCGAATCAAGGCTCAAGATATAAATTGTCTAAAGTGAGCTGGACAAATATTAAGGTAAATTTAATTTAGTAAGTTATCAAATTAATAGAAAATAATCATAATTATAATACGTGCTTATAATTGCTAATCAACAACAGTGATGTAAAAATCGGCCTTAGCGCTAGCGACCCCCGCCCGCCCGATTTGCAATGAAAAAAAAAAAAAAAATCGGTTTGGGGCCTAGTGACCAAATCGAGCTAAAGCGCCCTTTTCAAATTATAAATAAAAAAAAATTAAAAAAAAAAAAATCTAGGCGGCGCTAGGCGGGCACGAACTGCCCGACTAGCGTTTTCCGAGTTCTGCACCCTTGATCAACAGGTTCCGAGGCAACGAGATGATGCCCATTGTGGACATTTTGTGTGTTGCTATATTGAAGATATAATCCTCACTTCTCAAACGACGATTCCTAACAATGTAAGTCAATTTATCGACTTATTTAAATTATTATTGATTGAATAAAAATGCATATATTATATATCTAACTATATTGATTGATCGTTGTTTTGCGGTTTAATACATGAACGTCCATTTCAAGACTTACTCCAACAAAAGAATGGAGAAATGGAAAAGAGATTGGATGAAGAACTTTTACAATCGATTTTTTGTATATTTTTAATTAAAGTGGTATAACTTTTGGTAGCATACATGTAATTAACTTATATATTTGTGATGATATATATTTCATGTTTTTTGTGTATATTGGACATATATATATATATATATATATATATATATATATATATATATATATATATATATATATATATATATATGTATGTATGTTTATTTATTTCATGATGTGTATGTTTATTTATTTGATTTTTTGGTATTGGACGTATATATATATTATAGTGGTATAAGTTTTGGTTTTGTATAAACATGATTTTTTAAAATATAAAATAATTATTAAAAAAAAATATTAGGCAGCGGTTTTTAAAATTTGTCCAAATGAAACATATAAATATATATATATATATTAGGCGGTGATTTATGAAGCCATTTGTCAAAATCAAAACACTTGGAATGCGGTTTATAACCATTGTCCAAGTGACCCACTTTGCAATGGTTAATAAAATCGCTTGTCAAAAATCTTTTTTTCTTAAATTTTTTTTAATAATTTGTCGAAAGCTTGGACAATTGTTATAACCATTTCTCTAAGAAATTTATTTTAACAATTTCTCCAAGACCAAATGTGTATTAGTGTGTGTGATACTTGTGTGCCCCAATTGCACAGTTTGTACAATTGGTGCAATTGGATTCAATTTTAATTTAGGAGTGGGTCTCATGTGCATTCGGGTGCACCGTGCACTCATAGTGCATTTTAGAAGTGTGCAACTATACAAAAACATAAATGTGCAACTATTCCAAACAGAAGCATGCAACTATGTTTTCATATTAACAATTAAGACTTTTATAAAATAAATAAGTCGCACTTTTCAAAGATAACAAGTTGCTTTGACGCTTTTAAAATGATTTATGAGTCTTCTTGATCTGCAGATCGCATCAGTGCATACTGAACTAGCCTTAATTTAGATGAACCATGAACCATAAACCTAAACCCTAAACTATTAACCATTCGGAGCGGGTGAACCATGAACTATTTGGGTCGGGTTCGGATTGGGTCGAGTTGGGTTCGGGTCGGGCAAAAAAAATTGAAAAAAATTAATTTAAAAAAAAAAACCAAACCCATTCTGTTTGGGTTGGGTCGAGCTCGGGTAAAAAAATTGGAAAAAAAACTGAAATAGAAAAACTAAAAAAATAAATAAAAAAATTCAATGCAATTAATGCACTGGAGAACTTGCCTTTAAACAGTAATAACGTTTATGCATAAAGTGATAGAATTTTTGCATAATAGTAATATTGAAAGAAATATAAGATGGTTATGCAACTTTCATGCCATCGTTGTCAATCTCACCCACTATTGAAAGAAATATAAGATGGTTATGCAACTTTCATGCCATCGTTGTCAATCTCACCCACTATTGAAAGAAATATAAGATGGTTATGAAAGTCACTCACTCTGACTCACTCCTCTCGCCCTTTCGTTGCTCCTATCGTTTCAAGTAATTGAATCTTATTCTAATAAAAAATATCGCAATCTCATTGTCCTCTTCATCTCTAGTAATTGAACCTTATTATGGTAAAAATTTCTGCAATTTCTGAATTAAACATTTGACATTTGAATGATAAATTTATACAAAAGTATTTGCCAAATATCAGAATGGGTGGTCCAAGAGGAATAAATTGATGCCATACAAAGATGTTATTACTAAAGTATGAATGAATAGATAGGACTGCATAAAAATTAAAAAGTGCTACTTATAATACGAGGACCACATCAATTTTCCCTTTCTTTTTAGCCATTATTTTCAGGTCTTATTCAGCCCACTGAAGTTGCTGAAAGGGAAAGCAGTTTCTCTTTTAATTCGCTCAAAGAGAGATAAATTAATCATTTAATCTTTGCTATAACAAATTCACAATCATTGAACCGAAAACTATCCTTCAAATTTAAGTCATATCAAGAGTTATGGTTCAATTTTATGAGTTGGTCTCCCATGAATCAGGTCTATGCTATAAACTTGGATTATTTGATTCATTTCACTAATTTTCAACATATTTTTCAAAATCACTAAACTTGACCCGCATTATATCCTGTGTAGGGTCAAATGTCATGAATTAAAAACAAGATTCATAGCATGAACCAAGTTTATACAAGTTTTTGTCCAATCTTAATAGCTAGATATGGCGATGTGGTATGGTATACTAAAAAAATCATTCCATATTATATATTGTATCGAAATTATGGGTATGCAAAAATCCATAGTGATATTGTACAGAAAATTTTGATAAAACAAAATTTTATATTTTGAAAGATGCATACTGTACTGTATCAAAATATTCATGAACTGTATATACCGTTTAATACTCAAAATTTAGCATATCGTTTCATACCGATATTGGTATATATTTTGGAATTTTATGAAGAATTCTATCGAAATTATTGATTTTTTAACGATGAATTGCAAATTCTAAATATAATTACCGACACCGCAACAAAATCTGTATCCAAAAAATTTAGAATTTTTCGATATTATTTTGTACAATAAGTGTGCGGGACACCAAACATTTCAATAATTTCCTCACCCCTATTAATAACATAGTTTGCTTAGTAAATTTTAATTATTAATAACGTAGTTCGCTTAGTAAATTTCAGTTACTCTGGCTAATCAATATAATTAGTTTTGTTGGGTCTCTCGATACATAATTCATGGTTGTTGATATCTTCACGTAGAATGGAAGAATCAAGGCCCCAAAAAATTGTTGTTCAAATTTGTTTGGTTTTGCTTAAAATTTAAAATATCGTTTCTGAGATCATTTGGTTTAACAATTATATAGACATTTTGTAATCAAGTTAAATTCAAGTCGGACGTGTCCAAACTTAAAATTTCATTTTTCGAGACAAAACACAACGAACTAAAACTTTTTTTTTGGTAAGTAAAACTTCTTTTATTCAAGATAGAATAAGAACAGAGTGTACAACTTTACAATGATGTATAACTATACATGAGACATTAGCTTTCAAGTATTTTTTTTTTTTTTTTTAACCAATTAGTAAATGAATAATTACAAAAAGACGAGTATTTCTCCGAACACCAACTCCAAAATTTACCTTTAACTTCATCCAAAATTTTCTCCAAATCAAACTCTTTTCCATAAAAAATAACGCTATTTCTCCCAATCCAGACAAAACACAAACAAACTAGAACTCCCTCATATCTATAATATATGATATTTTAACCCTTTTTTGTTTGAGTAGGCTTTTAATGAACCTTATTCCTAGTATAAAATTTATATCATTACACTGAAAAAAACTTGATATAAATTAATATCACAATATTTATCAATTGATATTATTACTGTTATAAATTAATACTCATAGCATTAATGATCAATGTTTTCATAACCGAACCGGTGATCGAACCGGACTAGCCACCGGTTGGTGGTTCAACCGGTCGAACCGGCGGTTCAATCGGTGAAATAATCCATGCCTGTATATTTTTTTAAATATATCCTATGTAACATATAAAAAAAATTCAACACTTAAAAAAAATCTTATAATATCCATATTAAAAAAACACAATATGATCATAGTCATAATGATAGCTAACAAAATAGACTCATAGTCATACACAATATAATAGAATAATAGTCATGAGCAACCCAATTTTAAATTCTCAAATAATTTTAATCATATACTCTCATCATCTCCCACTGTTAAGAAGCATTTCCCACTATCCAAAGTATTATCATAATAAATCAAACACCAAAATCCAACTACCTTTGATTTAAAATTAATGAAAGTGGCTAATACCTTTTAGAGAAAGGTGAAAATTGAAATTAGGTTTTCTGGATTCTGGAGTGCTGAGAAACGAAAGAAACGAAAGTTAAAACTTAAAAGTTAAAATTTAAATAATGTTTTAGTAATTTAATTAAAAAAAATAGGGAAACCGGTTTTTTCCGATTGGCCGGTT
Organism: Stenogyne calaminthoides; assembly: GCA_037126765.1. NCBI lineage: Eukaryota > Viridiplantae > Streptophyta > Magnoliopsida > Lamiales > Lamiaceae > Stenogyne > Stenogyne calaminthoides. The sequence goes on along the minus strand of JBBCBC010000004.1, from coordinate 41,431,716 downwards.
GAACCGGTTATTGACCGATTTTGACCGATTCAATCCGGTTCAACCTTAAAAGCGGTTTTATACCTATTTTTTAACCGATTTATGGGCCGGTTCCCGGTCCCACCGGTTGAACCGGCCGGTTCAACCCGGTTACAAAATCATTGTTAATGATATCAGTTTAAAGTGTAATACAGTAAAACCTCTATAAATTAATAAACTCTATAAAATAATAAAATCTTTCAGTCCCGACTTGGGTCTTTGTAAAAAATCATCAAATTTGATAAGATAATAAGATAATAATTTTTCGAAAAATCCCTTTATAAATATTAGGTCCCATTAAAACTCTAAATTAATAACTCATAAATATTACAATTATAAATATTATGGTAATTTACTAAAATATGAATCTATTGTTAATTGATTTTTCTTAAAATTTAAATCTATTGAGATTTATATAGTATATGTTTCATTCATCATGCATGAATGTATTTAATTGGCTATAATAATTATTTAAGTGCAACGAATTAATGTAAACATGTATATTTAAGTAATTCCAATGAATTGATACATGCGTCCATTAATATAATACAATGAATTGCTATTATACATGAATATATTTAATTAGTTACAAAGAATTGGTTGATGCATGAATATAATCAGTGAAACATATATGAATTCATTTATTTTAAATACATATGTACTAAATTTGCTGAATTTAAAAAGTCTCTCTTTTAATTAATAAAATATTAATTTATCGATATATTAATATCTCTCTAAATTAATAAAATTTCATGGTCCCAATGTTATTAATGTATAGAGGTTTTACTGTAATATCAATTTCATTCTATTAACAAGTTTCACAGGAGAATTTGTGTTTTTACTTGCATACAATTAAATAGTCTTTCAGTATTTTTTGCAAAATTTCTTCCAATTTTACCCTTATTTTTGTTTTAAAAAATACTCTTAATTTATGGAGATGTGGAAAAAAAAGTTTTTTCTATGGCAAATTAAAATCATGAGATGTGAATTTTTTTATTCATTAATTAAGGGAAAGCTTGTCAATACATAACACAAGTCTTCTTAATTTCACCCAAAAAAAAAGAGGACAATTTATTTTAAAATTAAGGGAGTATTAAGTAATTTAATTTGATCAGCTCTACCCAGTCACGAAAAATATAAGAACGTGAAAATTATTGAATTTCTGCCCGTATATATTTGGATGGATATACTCAAATTGGGCCACATCACCATGAGGGTATTTGGAAGCCCAAACTGTGGTAAACCCAATGAGTGTCTACATCACAAAAAACTATGATCCACTACCCAACCAATCAAATGTAAAAAAAGAAACAACAAACAAAAGATTATATGAGATGGTTTCATACATGATAATTACTCCACTAAAACATGTTATGTGTTTTGCCATTAGTTTTCCTTTTCTTTTTGTGTTTTCGGCCCATCTAAATTCAGTTTTTGGCTCTGCCCCTGGTGAGGGGGTCGATCTCATTTATGAGACTCTCAATTTTATTAATGAATAATACTCATTTGAATCATATTTATATATGAATTATATCATTGTTATACATAAAAATTATAATTATTAAAAAATATTTTGTTTTTAAATAATATAATTTTTGTACATAATAATAATTAATATTAAAAAATAAAATTCATTGTGAACTCAAGTTCCTATAATTTTTTGTTTTTATTAATACTAGACTTTATTAAATGAATTAACCTTGATTTTGGTAAATGTAGAAAAAGTTTTTTTTTTTTTCTTTTTCAATTATGCCAAGGAATCTTTTGATACGTAACTTTGAGTAAAAAAATTGACTACTCGAGCAATCATTTTTTGTTTTGTCGCTTTCATGATTTTGTTGTTTTCCATTTTCACGAGGTTCTGTTTGGCGGATGATCTTATCCCTCCAAAAAGGAAACTCCCATACGAACTATACCACATTACAAGATCCCCTACCCTTCAACAAAACAAACACAAAATGAAAGACTTCTTTTGTTTTTCACAATTGGCTGGAATCTGAAAATTATATTAATTCATCAATGATTTATCTTTCAGCAGACTATGGCCCCTCATATATATAAAAAAAAAAAAAACTTCTTTCTGTATGAATTTTTTTGTTCTTCCTAAGAGGATGAAGTCATGAAACCTCTATTCCAATTTTTATTGGCATTATGTAAATTAATTTTATGTACAATTGAATTGCATTTTGTGTATATTTTTTTATCATCATTAGTTGTTTTATTAAAAAACTCATGTTTTGCATAAATTCAACTCATTTTCATATTATATTATCTAAAATTGTAACATGGGTATAACTAATAAATATCGTTATAAATTAATTTTAAATAAAACACTTATCATGAATCTATATAAAATTTAAAAATAGAGAAAAACAATTATATATTATAGTTGCTCGAATAGTTGTATAGTAAACAATAACTTAGAATTACTCTGGTACTCCATATTTGATTGATTTATGTTTTAAATAAGAGTGCATTAGAATAAATAAAGTGATGATATGAAAAGATAAAATCAAACAAGGTAAATTCAATAGAATCCAAGATGATTTCATGTGATGGTTGAGTTGGATAACCAAAATTTCACACATTTATAGAGATGTTCGTAAATTTAATGGTGTGGATATATATTCATTATATAATGAGACAATTTGGGTAGTACCAAAACAAAATTATACGGGCTGATATACATGCATGTATTTGTGTGTACTCAAATATATATTTGTGAGTGTGTGTCATAATTATATGGATATCATGATATTTTTATTAATTTAGATGGAAGTGTTTTCTGTAGAATTATTGTTTTATTATTTAGTATGCAAGTTATACTCAGAGAACGACAATTAGCAGACAAATGAAACCACAGAACCAAAAAACTATATGATAAATTAATTTTAAAATATTGGACTTTTTTCCGAGACTTGTATAGTGCGATCGTCTGAGGTCCCAAACTTCTAATGTATCCTGTTCGTCAATAAGCCAAACGAGCCCTAATTCTCTTTTATAACATTCCTTTGTTTTGGATCATCATATATTTCCACAACACATGCATCTAAATATATACTACATGATTTTTGGATGTGATCTCATCAATGGACATATATGTTACATTTCCACATATGATATATTGATATGATACTTTAGTTCTAAAGTGGGATACAAGGTTAGATATGAGAATGCATACTTTTTTTCTTTTTTGAAAGATAAAATGACGACTCAAATTAAGCGATGATATTGCAATATACTATATAGATGGTGATGCTCCAATCACTTGAAGTGTTGCATTTTAACAATGCATACTAAGCTAATTTCTCCCTTCACAAAAAATGATGAATAATTAATTAGGTGGATATTTGCTGAATTACGTACGTATTGAATTAGGCATACACATACTATAAAAACATGAATTATAAAATTAATAAGTATAACTAAAATATATATTACAGTTTAAGAAAATAAATTATATCGATGCAACTGTGCGCAGTGCGTTAATGATTAATATCGAGGTTAATGATTAATATATCGAGATATAATCATGACATGCATCTGCGAAATAAAAATATTTATATACACTTAAGTTCTTCTATGAAATTGATATCAACACATTCATAAATTAATATTGTTATTCTTATAACCTAATATCAATGACATTTAATATTAAAACCTCAATTCATAAATATAATATTATTAATTAATAACGGTAGCGGTATTAATTTACATTGCTAGTCTCAACGGCATTTTTAAGTGTATCTGTTTTACTAAAAAAAATTGGTTGGTCAGTATTGACTAAACCAACTATTTTTTTTTAAATATTATAATTATTAATTATTTTTTCTGAACAATATTAATTGTGTACAAGTATTTATACTGTGTAACTGGTGCAACTATTTATAACTCCATAATAATATATTCTACACGTCAACAAAAAGTGTACTCATTTTTCTTATTTTTCCGTTCATCATAGTGTGTTCATTCCTTTTATGGACACAATCAATTTATCTCGACCCTCCAACCATCACTTAAGCAGTTCGATTCACCCTTTTGTTGTATATTTTTTATTATTTCTTGTCAATTTGTATACACCAAACAGAACATCAATCGACTATCAAATTATGATTGCCCGTTTTTTCCTCCAAACAATTACACCTTGGTGATATATGGTTATCTGCACACGTGTCTCTTCTTCATTGGAAGTCATCCACGGGTCGGGCCCCTACCAGGTTGTTGTGGGTAAGGATCCTAATAGGCTGGCACAAACCGACTCTAGCTTCAGCCCTCTTGCCTCTTGGTATATTATGCATTCATTGGGTCCGCCTCACAATCACATTTTACATACTTAACTTCATATTAAATAGTTATTGTTATTATTTTATAATAATATAAATCAGTTGAAAACTTATCTAATAAACCGGCCAAATTAATTACCATAGGGACTTAGGGAGACTCCTTTGCATATGGTTTGATTCATATTCGATATCATTTTTTACAATCCTTTTATATATACTCCGATGGGTACATGCAACATTCTACGTTTTTTCTTTTTCAATCTTCTTTTATTGGAGTGTCATTTTTCACACTTTAAATACTAATCATTACACAATCCTTAAATAATTACATTTACAATCAACACAATTTCTTATCTACTAAATATAAAAGTGAATCATCTACTATCTCTATGAACCCTTTATTTCAAATTCTAAAAATACTATGAAGAGTTATTAAAGAATCATTCATTTTTTTAAGAATAATCTTGGTCTTTCAAATAATTATGAATTTAAGTGTTTAATTTACATTTCAATCATCCATTGTTTAATTTTTAGTCAGGCTCATTCATCTATTGTAGATTATAATTAACACTAGCACGTATCTAGATTAAATATAATATTTATATTATTAATTTTAAATTAAATACTTGAAACTTTTCATTAGTTTGATTAATTCAATATATAGACGTTAATTATTTTTTAATATTATATATGCATATTTTCATTCATTTCTTATTCTAAATTATAAGTTATGTAGTATGTATTTAGTATAATGTATCTGTATATAAAAGATATGATGGATGAAGGAAGACGTAGACTATGAGAAAATTCCAGTATCATAAATTCAGTAATTGAAATCAAAATTTTAATATAACATAAATTATATTATATCATAAATAAAATAAATTTAATAAAAAACATAAAAATATAATTTAAGTGTTAAATACATGTTCGGTATTATTTGATATATGTTTCATATACGTACTGTGGTACTTTTTATTAAATCTGCTAAATGAAATATAATCACTTCTCCATCTTTGTCGTATCTATATATACGACAAACACTTTTCCTTCTACTTCAATTGTTAGCAAGCGAATTAATAAACTCTTCGCTCTAAAACTCAAATCCACGAATCCTAGGATGGAGATCCAAAAAAAACTTTTATTAAATACTACACATCATAAACTAATCATATTTTAACACTTAATATAATGAATATATGAACAACCATGTTCCTCTACTAAAAAATATATAAATAAAATACATTTATTATATTATTTATGGAATCTTATATTATTCAACTTTAATCTGAACCATTACTTTTATTAGAATTGATCTTAACCTTTCAGTAATTTTTTTAGGATAAAAAATATTCACCATGTTTGTAACTTTTTCTGATAAAAAATAATACAATATTATATGATTAATCTTTTTTAGATGATATATTTTAAATATTTATTTAATTTGATTCATTCAATTTACTCACAATCGTGTTTTTATTATTAAATTATAAATAATATGTATTTTAAAGATAAAAAATCGTATGAGACGATCTCATACATGAGACAGAGTACAAACTAAAACACATTAATATCTTCCTTTTCAAAGTGTTAAAATGTCATTATCCAAACTATACTCCGTCTTACTGTAAAACCATTTCACTCAATCTCATTATTCAAATTATATTTTAAATTGGGTAGCATGTTAGACTCTTTATAAATTTATATTTTATAATATAATACTCATATTTTTTACCCGCATAATATGCGGGATTATAACCTAATAATAGTATAATCATACACCATTACACACTTATTTATATACCATTAAATTTTCATAAAATTACATCTCACTATGCCTAAATTTAAATAAATTCACGCCACATATATTAATCAAGATTTTGAAATTCCCCAAATTAATCCTACCCTAAATATGATAAGCAACGTCAACATTCTTCATCAGCAACGCACAAAATCCTCATGGTGTTTCAAATTTCCGATGAAAATGTGTATGTTATCTTTAATTTAAGGGGTGTATTGGTTGTGGAGTCTGTATAATTTTTTTAGACTTTCAAAGTCTAGGGGTATTCAATCCGGATTTTCAAAAGTCTTTAAAAATCCTGAGGTATTCAATACGAATTTTAAAATTTTTTAAAAAATCTTTAGGTATTCAACAGTCTATGGATTTTAATACTCAATAGATTTTCTTTGATTCTCTTCCAAAAATATGAATAGATTTCACTCTCCAAAATCTCTTCTAACAACCCGAGATTTCAACGTATTCTTTCATAGGACTCTGAAGACGAAAGGTCAGAAGAAAAAAACCTTCGTAATACTTTTCATTTAATCAAGTAATATTTTTCTATTTAAACAATTTATACTTTTCATCTAAACAAGTTATATTTTTCTTTTAAACAAGTAACACTTTTCTATTTAAACAAGTAATACTTTTCTATCTAAATAAGTAATATTTTTCTATTTAAACAAGTAATACTTTTGATTTAAACAAGTAATACTTTTTTATTTAAACAAGTTATACTTTTCATCTAAACAAGTTATATTTTTCTTTTAAATAAGTAATACTTTTCTTTTAAAAAGTAATACTTTTGTTTTAAACAAGTAATACTTTTCTATTTAAACAAGTAATACTTTTCTATTTAAAAAAATAATATTTTTCTATTTAAATAAGTAATATTTTTCTATTTAAACAAGTAATACTTTTGATTTAAACAAGTAATACTTTTCTATTTAAACAAGTTATACTTTTCATCTAAACAAGTTATATTTTTCTTTTAAATAAGTAATACTTTTCTTTTAAACAAGTAATACTTTTCTTTTACTTTTCTTTTAAACAAGTAATACTTTTCTATTTAAACAAGTAATATTTTTCTATTTAAACAAGTAATATTTTTCTATTTAAACAAGTAATACTTTTCATTTAAACAAGTCATACCGTTCTATTTAAACAAGTAATACTTTTCTATTTAAACAAGTAATATTTTTCTATTTAAACAATTAATACTTTTTATTTAAACAAGTAATACTTTTCTATTTAAACAAGTTATAGTTTTCATCTAAACAAGTTATACTTTTCTTTTAAACAAGTAATACATTTCTATTTAAATAAGTAATACTTTTCTTTTAAACAAGCACTACTACACATTTGAGCTTTCACAGCTGCACTTGGACAGCCCTTTTTTCAAACAATTCTCCAAGCTATAGCTTGGAGAGCGGTTTTAATTAAAAAAAGAAAGAAAGAATAGACGGCGGTTCTCAACCATTTGTCAAGTTTAACTTAGACAATTGATTGACAAATTTGTGCAAGTGTTTAGACAACGATTTTGAACCGTTTGTCGAGGAATAGTTGGGACGGTTCCAAACCGCTGTCAATGTTGAATAATTTAAATACTACCCAAATCATGAACCGGACTTATATTTTTCCCCAAATTAAATCATGGCGTCCTCGTTTCCTCTACCCTAAATCGAACTCCGCAAATGCGTCTTCCCATTAGCTCTTATATATCCCCAAATCTTGAAACCGAAGCCCCTAGCCTCCTCCTCCTCTCCCCCAAATCGAACCATCCATCGTGGCGTCCTCCTCCCCATTTTTGCCGTCATCCTCCTTTCTCCTTCCATAGGTAATTATTCTTTATATATATATATGTTAGCTAGTATATGTATGTTAGTATATATATATATTGAATTAATGTATATGTATATATATGTTGAATTAATGTGTATATATATATATTGAATTAATGTGTATATATATATATATTGAATTAAGTGTATATATATGTATATTGGTGTATATATATCATGTTGTATGTATTGGTGTATGTATATTGGTGTATATATATTGGTGTTTGATGCACTCAAGGTGTTTGATAGTATGCTTGTGTGAGGATTTAAGCATAAATTAGTGTTAATTTATTAGGATTAATGTTGTTAGTGTTAGAGATGAACAATTTGTTAGAGATGAATATATATTGTGTGGCTTGACTTGATTTTTTTTGCTAACTTAGATATGAACAATTGATACACTCAAGGTGTTTGATAATATGCTTGTGTGATGATTTAAGCATAAATTAGGATTAATACATTAGGATATATTTTGGTTATATTAATTTGATGATTTGGTGAATGGATAGTAGTGTGTTGTTTTAGATGATTAATGATGGTAAATTAGGTTATATACATTGTTTTGAGATGCAACAAATCCTTAGATACATGCAATATACAAACCTTAGGTACTACCACATTCTATATGCAAGTTTTATACATTAGGATTGTAATACTTTTAGGTTTAATACATTAGGATATATACATTATCTTGAGAAACACTTCATATTGCCTTTTCTATAGTCATCTTTAGTTCTATATAGATCGAAAGTGGGTTCGAGCAGATCGATTATCAGATGAGTATAGTAATGGGGTGAAAGAATTTTGAAATCATGCAATTAATTAATCAGACCCTCGGTACATTCCATGTCCGTGTTGGAAATGTATGAATGGAAAAACCGTTAGTGGTCGAGAAAGTCTGTTTGACCACTTGATGATTCACGGTATTGATAAAACATACATCGTTTGGACATATCATGGTGAGAGAAGAGATGGATGTAGCTCAAGCAACCTAGAAACTGACTTTAGATTTGAAGATACAATGGATGCAGATATTTTCGATGATGTACTGACTGTTGATACATCGAGTGGGGATGACGATGATCTGCGAGATTACCCTTATATGTCGAGAAGTTAAGGGATTCTGTTTTGGATTACCACTTTGTGGCGGGTGTAAGAAGGCAACAAAAACTGTCGTACCGTGTGTTGATATTGTTCAACCTAAGCGACTCACTCACCGGTTGTCCGATGAGTGCTTCATAAGTATCTTTGAAGCTTGATTAGTGGTCTATTGCACGATGGAAATGTCTTGCCTAAGAGAGCATATGATCTTAAACAAATGCTCAAGTCCATCGGGTTAACACATCAGAAAATTCATGCTTATCCGGGTGATTGTATCTTATTTCGGAAGGAGTATGCAGACCTCGATGAATGTCCCAAGTGTGGGGGAAGCGATATAAGAAAAATAAATCTCCATAAAGGTGTTGTGGTACTTTCCAATAATACCAAGATTGAGGAGAATGTATAGTAATATTTGTGGATCTTTAGAAATTTAACTTGGCATCATGATGATAGGATCAAAGATGGAATCTAAGACACCTGGCCGATTCACCCGGTGGAAGACATTCGATGTCGGGCATCCGAATTTGGCAACAAGCCCACGACACTTTGCGTCTTGCACTCTCAATTGACGGAATGAATCATTCGGTATCCAAAGTACCAACCATAGTACATGGCGATGATTACATTGGTTTATAACCTTTTTCCCCGAGTTGTGCATGAAGCGCACTTACATGATGTTGTCTATGTTGATATCAGGGGACCCAAACAACCCGGGTAGCGACATAGATGTATATCGACTCCTTTGATAGAGGACTTGAAGCTCATGTGGGATGAGGGTGTCGATGTGTATGATCTTTGTAGAAAGGAGAATTTCAAGTTGAAGGTCATCTTTGTTTTGGAACTATCAATGACTTTCCATTTACGGGAATCTATCATATTGTGGGATCTTGTTAACATTTATGGTCATGGCGAGAAAGGTCAACAAAAAGCGAAAAAAAAAAAAACAAGTGCTAAAAAGAAATGCGACTTTATTGAATGTTGTTTTTCCGCTATATTAAATGTTGTTTCTTTTTGCTTTATTAAATAAAGTGAACTGGATCAACAGGTTCCGAGGCAACGAGATAATGAACATTGTGGACATTTTGTGTGTTGCTCTATTGAAGATATAATCCGCGCTTCTCTAACGAACATTTCTCTCAATGTAAGTCAATTTATCGATTTATTTAAATTATTATTGATTGAATAAAAATTCATACTATATTGATTGATTCGTTGTTTGCAGTTTGTCTATGAACGTGAGCTCAATTCTTACTCTAAGAAAAGACTGGAGAAATGGAAAAATGATTGGATGGGGTACCTTTACAATCGATTCTTATATTCATACGATATTGAGTGAATGTTGTTTGAAATTTTGGTAGCATGTAATTAAATTATATATTTGTGATGATATATATTTCATGTTTTTGGTGTATTGGACGTATGTTTATGATTGTATGTTTATTTATTTCATGATGTGTATGTTTATTAATTTATTTGATGTTTTGGTATATATATGTGGTATAAGTTTTGGTTTATAGTTTTATTATAGGATTTTGGGTTTATGGTTTATGGTATTGAACGTATATATAAGTTTTGGTTTATAGTTTTATTATAGGATTTTTAAAATATAAATTAATAATTAAAAAAAAAGATATTGGATAGCGGTTAATAGCTTCTTGCATACTATATAATATATAAATGAAATTAAAAAAAAAATTAGCAGGTGATTTGATAATTGTAAAATAAAATCTTACAAAAAAGCGGTTGAAAATCTACGTCAAGTGCTTTTCTTGGACAAATGATTTTTTTATCGGTATCAAGCTTAGACGGTGATACTTGAAAGCGGTTATAACCGCTCTCCAAGGTCATTTTTCACAGCTGTCCAAGCTCAAATGTGTATTAGTGAACTAATACTTTTCTTTTAAACAAGTAATACGTTTCTATTTAAACAAGTAATACGTTTCTATTTAAATAAGTAATACTTTTCATTTAAACATGTACGGAAGCTAACTACAACAAATAACGGAATTACTTTCTTAAAGCCAACTACAACAAAGAACGGAAGCTAGTGCATGGAGAACGAGTATTGCTTATGCTATGTGGGAAATGAGGCCGAGGTACAATGGCGATGGAAATGAAGATGATGGGAATGAAGATGAGAATAATAATGATGAATAATAATGTATTTTTTTAAAATAATATATATTTTTGGTATTTTTCTAAACAATTTGAATAACTTTTTTTATTATACAAGTGTGTTCCATATATATTTGCATCAATAGTTTCAGCACCGAAGTCTATGGAAATCCATGTTAATCAATAAAAAAAGTGTATTTCACAATCCTGTCAAGTCTATGAAAATTCATGTAAATCAATAAAAAAAATCAGTCAAACTCTAGATGAAGTCTATAGATTTTCTAAATCCACTGTCTTTTTAAAGTAAAAAAAAAATCAATAGAAAATTTTATTCTTATCCCAAACTAATTAATGAAACACTTTTAAACAATTTACTAAGTATATTTTAAATAAACATAGATATGTATACAAATTACATAAACTTAACTTTGTTGAGGTTTCGAAAAAAAAAAAGAATTATCTTTATTGAAACAGGAAAATATATATCCAATGATAAGAATCCTCAATTTTCCTACCGAAACAAAACCAAACCCCCAAAACATTTTTCTGAATAAAAAAATAAATTCAAATTCAAAGTTAGTAATAGTGTGTGTACATATAAATGCAGGTACGTACAGATTGCAGACTTTACTCTTTTGTGCTATTCTTATCAGAGTGGCACGAGAGTGGTGGCCCCAAACAAGACCTACGCTGACTCAGCAACTTCTAAATTTTCTCACTTCGCATTAACTACTCATTCCTATATATCTCCTCTCACACACATATAATTTAAACAACAAACACCGTGAAATTATTAAGAAATGGGAGAAGTAATTAAAGTGTTTCCTTTTTTTTTAGCATTATTATTTTTATACTGATTTTTTCCCTTTTTATTTTGTTGAGCATAAATCGTGTTTTCCGATTTTTGAAGTCGTGTTAGCGATTAATCCGTTGTGAATGCAGGAGAAGAAAGAGGAGGGAAAGAAGGAGGAGGCGGTAGTTGAGAAGAAGAAACAAGAAGAAGAAAAAAAGGAAGAAGAAAAGAAGAAACAAGAAGAAGAAGAAGAAGAGGCTTTAGAGATTGTACTCAAAGTCGACATGCATTGCCAGGCTTGTGCCAGAAAAGTTACCAGAGCTCTCAAAGGATTTGAAGGTTAATTAATTAATTATATTTATTAATTTCTCCTTTAATTAAGAAAAAAGAGTCACAAGTTTTGGTTGAGGTTTGTGCTGTGGGATATAGTACCGTTATTAGTATATGTTACTATTTTCTAAACCTAGTATATCAAATTTGTTTTATGTAGTACGTTTAATCTAAACAATATGGTAGGGAAAAGTAATGTGCCAACTACATATATAATTAAATAATTGCAACTTAGCACGTTTTCCAATTCAACTATTCATCTATACAATATATTAATCATGCATGTAATGTCACAAGATTTGTAGTAAATTGAATGGTGCAATGCCAAAAACATCAATTAGCATTATCCACTCTATTACTACCTCTCATATATAGGGTATATGTAGGGTGTGTTTTGAAATACTTAAAATAGCTTCCAAAAACATTTACTTTCAAGTTGTGTTAGAGAGAACTTTAAAAATAAGTACTTCTGAAAGTTGTTTTAATAATATAAACTGCATACTATAAACTTACTCTATATACCTAGCGTATCAAATAGGATCCTTATTAATCAATACTCCATCCGTCTTATCTTAAGAAAAGTAATAAAGTGTTAAAGTAGAAAAAAATATTTATTAGTATTTATGTGATAAAACGATAAAGTGAGTATTTTTATTTTAAAAAATATTACATTAAGATTAGGACAAATAAAATAAAAAGAGTTGGATTAAGATTGGACGGAGGGAATATCATTATATTTATAAGAAAGTATCATAGTATCATTTGCTATGGGTATTAGTTTATATCATAGTATTAACAGGTGATAATTAAGGATATTATTTAATACTCAATCCTTTTTTATTTACATGTTGTTTTAGCCATTTAAATTAATTGTGAAATAAATGTCGTTTTTGTATATGTTTTATCCCCATTTATCTCATATTTACTCTTAATATTGTAATTTCAAATTTCCTACAAATGTGTTGTGTGTTTAATTTTTCAACCAATAGTATTTATTGTTAAGAACATTTAAATAATATTAATTAAAGTTAATTTTGGAAAAAAAATATCTTTAATTTGCCTTAAAAACTTCAAAATCTAGAGGGAGTATAATTTAAAATGTGGTATATATAATAGGAGTGGAGGAGGTAACGGCGGATTGCAAGGCGCGCAAAGTGGTGGTGAAAGGCAAAGTTGCAGCGGCAGACCCTATAAAGGTGTGCCAACGAATTCAAAAGAAAAGTGGGCGCAAAGTTGAACTCATTTCCCCATTACCAAAACCAAAGCTGCAAGACCAAGATAACAACAAGCAAGACGATAAAAAGGAACAGCCCAAACCTCCTGCCGCACCTCTACAAGAAGAAAAAAAACAAGAGGTACTATAATTCTATACACTGCTTATTAGAATAGTGTAACGTAGTATTAATTAATTAGCGATAAATATAAGTAATAAATAAACGATGACTATTATAGAAAATAAGTAAGAAATTAAATAGGGATAAGTATATAATAGTGGATGAGCAGAAGAGTGCAACTTGTGCTGACATGAAAACCACACAACTGTAGAAATTGGGCACATTTAACAAGGCCAGTGGGGTGACTCGTCCTCTGCTGCATCGACTACTTGTACAGTACTACATCTCTATTCAATGTGGACACTCTGTTACATTACATGGATTTATTTGAAACTTGTGTCTAAATTTATTGGACAACAAAATATTTCACGCCCGGGCTAGTCAAAATTCTAAATAATGTTATGCCCCTAGTCTATCATATCTCTTCTTAAAAGTTAATTTATCATTTCAATTATTAATATAAAACTCACTCGTAAAAATACGTGTAAAAATCAAACAAGCATAAGATTGATGGATGGATGTAGTAAAAAAATAAATACGTGCACGTGATTGGAGAAATGGTTATGTAATTTTTCTTGGTAAACTATTTAGTGTGCGGTCTCCATCTTCCAGATCAAGCAATTTTATTTTTTGGGGACAACTATAATCTTCTCTGAATATACGATGGTCCCATCTAGTGTTCAATTATTATTTGAATGATTGAAATTCTCAATAATTTGATGGTTTGAGGATAGAGGAAAAAAGGTTATCTAGGTTAAATAGTTCATAATTTGTTCCCCAATATTATAAATGTAAATTTCGGGGGAGATTAATAGAGTTTATACTTATCAATTCATGGGATATCATGTTTTATTAATTCCTAAATAAGAGATGTATAGGGTTTATGATCTCCTATTCCAATTCATGTTTCATTTTATATTTCAAAATAATTATTATGCTTCTTAAATATTAAATGACATAACTAATTAATACTAACATGTACTCCTTCCATCCCAAATATATATAGGCTTGATTGATTTTTTACACAAATTAAAAAGTTGTATTGGAAAAATAAAATAAACAAGCAAAATTTCTATTATATTCATATTTAATGATTGTTATAGTTTTTAACATAATTAATGTATAAGGTTATATTAGTAAATTAATTAAAATAAGTTACTTTATGTAGAAACAAGTCTATATATTTGGGACATCAATAAAAGAAAAACAAGTTATATAATTGGGATGGAGAGAGTATTAAAAATAATGAAATACTACAAGATAAGACACAAACTAAAATATAGTTTGATTTGAGTTGGGGGAATTGTGATGGATCTTAAAGACGGTTATTTGCCCAGCAGGATAGCGTAGAAAAAATCCTTAAAGACTGCCCGTTGGACCTACCTAGTCTCGAATGATATCATCTGTGTCATTTTTTGAGTTTTCATTGTGTTCTATAATTTGAGTGTATGACATGGGCTAATGTTTAAAAATATTCAATGAACCACTATAATTCTAAGTCCATCTATTAAAGATCCAGAAGGCGCAATACATATTGGAACATAACAAATGAGAAATGACGCACAGGATTTAAACCAATCTTCCCTTAAGTAGCAACTAGTTGGATTGATTCCTACTAATATGTAATATTTTTGTGTTCAACTCCACAGCCTCCAGCTGTGATAACAGTGGTGTTAAAAGTTGGTATGCATTGTGAAGCATGTGCCCAGGTCCTGCAGAAGAGAATTAGAAAAATCCCAGGTAACTAATAAATTCATCACAATTTCTTGCATTGTCATTTAATGAATTGATTGTGATCATTTGGCAATTAATTAGCAACTCATCTTGAATGAGTTATTAAAAGTACAAACTCATTTAAGGCACATCTTATCCTGACCCTCTGGGGTGGGGTTCATCCTTTAAGAGAGGAGGCAAGTTGGGTATACACAATACTAAACCTAAATATATATGATCTTTTTTAGGCCACACATTTTTGTTGTTTTCTATTCTATGGTTGGTAGGTGTGATACTGATAAACGTAGATCTCTATAATTCTGCACATTATTTTGCAGTGGATAATCAGGGGACTAATATCTTAGTAACAACAATTCTGGTTTTACAAAATAATTGTTTTCTTGAATCCAATTAATATATACGAATGACTGCTGGTTAAGTCAAATGGACTTATTTTCGTATATATTTCTTGCTCAAAGAAATAATCAAGCGATCCAAATTCGTAATTGATGCACCATTTGAAAAAGTTGATTGAGATGACTCTATAAATTCGCTTGGAAATTATTTATGAGTTAAATGGTGGCAATTAAGGTCTCATTGAAAATTGTGCTTAAGAGCTTAAATTATGGATTAGATTTAATCCAATTGCATTGTTGACTCGTCTAATTCAGTGAAGAATTATTTGTGAGTCAAATGTGGCATTACGGGTCCACGTGAAATTTAATTTTGGTACTTTGACCATTATTAAATTAAAGTTTCAAATTCGGATTTATTGGGACTGACAAAATTACAAATTTTAAGGTCCAATAAAGAAATTTGAATTTAGTGGTGAAATTCAAAATGTTTGGTTTTCCAATTCATTTAGAGATTGTGTCCAAATTAATATCCGGTGAATATTAATAGATGGGCAAACAACTCGAGTGTGGGGGATGAAGTCTCGCCACAGATACATCCGAATGTGGGGAAAATAGACCTCTATGGAGACATTCGAATGTGAGATTGTTAAATAGCAAAGACGTAGCCTTAAAGCTAGATGGAAAACCTAAGGCAGATGGTGCCTAGTGGAATGTTTTCCACAAGATATATGGATTTGTTCATCCATGTTCTTGAAAAGTCACCACACAAGGAGATAAGATTATGAGAAAATGATAAAATGATCCTAAAAATCATCTCGAAGTGTGGGGGTGACTAGTAAAAGATTGAAGCACTAGTAGTGCTTATCGGTCAATAATGAACAAATCATATATTTCTAAAAATGGAATGTGAAATATCCAGACGTGTTGAAAGGATACACATCAGTAAAACTGGATATTTTGACACAGACTCCAAGCCCATCAGTGAAAATGTGGGAGAGTAGTGTCATAAAAATCCTCTAAACAAATATGCAATGAATTGTAAAATTATTGTATTTGGATAAAAACCCAGCCGGTTAAAGATGAGATGTTTATGAGGATAACATGTAAGGGGAATGGAGCTAAAACCCACACATGAAAGGGTGTTCATAGCGGTAACTCATCCATGATGACTGGAGGATCCCAAGAACTTGGTTCAATGAGACAACTAAGTTATGAAGCACTCAGTCATGCACTTGACAAAATACTTTTCAAGCTCATTCTCGAATCCCTTCAAGTGCAAATTGCACCTTTGGGTGCATAAACCTGATGACGTGTGGTAAGGTTAAGCTTAATAGCTTTTAATGATTCCTATACCTGTAATAGGTGGAGTATTGCAAGGTACTCTTGATGGGAGATCACCTATATAAGTGTGAAGTGGGGCCGCTTCAACTGACATTTCAGTACACACTTATGAATCCGAGATATGATCCACGACCGAAATGGACAACAATTTGAGAACCAAAAGGGTATTAGAGTCATTATTGTGTGTATGTCATTGTCTTGGTTTACACAAAAAGCTGACCAGTTCAAGACATCGCGTTCACTGAGCAGCGAGTAAATCCGATGACATTTCAGTACGGAAGGTTCAAAGCCACAAGCTACCTATCCCGATGCAATAACGGTTCGTCGGAATTTTCTTAGGTTTGCATGCATTAATTTCATTCATGTGGGAGATTGTTGGAATTTTTTATTTTGACCAAATAATTAAGTGGTATTAATAATTCATTTTTGTGGAAATGAATTTAGTGGGTTTGAATTCTCAAAACCAAATTTGGGTGAATGAGAAATTAATGTCATTTAATATGTGGATAAATACATTATGAATGTATTTATTATGGTAATAGTAATAAATTGTGACAAAAAGACTTTATTCCTAAGGATGTGTCCCGTAGGAAAATTGACTCATTCCTTTTGGCGAATAGTTGTCTATTTCTAAAAGTTGCGACTTTTGGAAAAAATGAAGTGTATGGTGAAGAGTCACAACTATTATCTATGACGTTTGAAATTCTATATAAAGACCCCACATTGTTCATTTCATTCCATCGGTTGATTGATTTCAATAATCAATTTTACATCGATCAAAAAGACAACTTTGTGAGTTGTCAAGATATTCAACTACAGTATGCATACATGGCATTTTAGATTGTAGTTCCTGCATTAGAGTCGTGTCAGAAAGTTCCGGATACTTGAGTCCGTTCGCCGATAGTTTTCGATTCGTAGTGCAGCGGTCAGAAAGCTCTAAAGTCGTTGTATCTTGGGGGCGATTGCTATGATACCGTATTGCACCGGAGTAAGGGGCAATATCGTCTTACGAAAAGAGAGTCCAACTCTTGCCTCGACTTTACCGTGTCAGAATCTACATAGTCATCTTCGTCTACACACATCCAAATAATATTTTTTCCAACGAGATTAGTGGTGATTGTTTGCCCTATAGGCTTTCAAACTTGCACAAAATCTGCCTTATGAACATTAATCATACCAATGATTAAAGCCTAAAATTGTTTAGTGCTGATAATTTAATATATAATGTAATACAATGCAACATTTTATATGGTGTAGCCAACAAATTGAATCCTAGTTCTTGTAGACAAACTTGTAAGTTAAGAGGCTACAATCTTTTAATCAAAAACTGCCTACACATTATCAGGGCAGGGCAGGGGCTTTTCAAAGTAAAAAAATGTTGAATTGTTAGTCATTTTGAGTTGGTTTTGCTTCGTGAGTTGAAATTTTAAAACATTCGGCTACTAATTATCGGAATGTGATGAATATGTTGGGCTGCAGGCGTAGAATCAGTGACAACGGATATTGCTAACGATCTGGTACTGGTGAAAGGCGCAGTGGATCCAGAAAAGCTGGTGAACGATGTGTACAAGAGAACCGGGAAACAAGCATCAATCGTGAAGGAGGAAGAAAAAAAAGAGGAGAAAAAAGACGAGGGGAAGAAGGATGAGAAACAAGATGACAAGAAAGCAGCAGCAGCTGAAGAAGAAGAAGAAGAAAGCAAGGACGACGATGACAAGAAAACCGCCATCAAGAAAATGGAACACTGGCCTCAAATGGACTACGCCTACGCCCACGCCCCTCAAATGTTCAGCGATGAGAACCCCAATGCTTGCTCTCTCATGTAACCGAATTGATCACGTTTTTTTACCCACTTATATATATATATATATGTCAATAATCATGCTGGCATGGTGAATTAGGTGGTGACATTTTTTTAAAATAATCTTTGCAAGTTGTTGTTGTTATTGTATTGAAGAATTAGTAATGTACATAACTTCAAACCACCTAGGTGAAGTTGTATTATGTTGTATTTTATTTTATTTTATTTTATTTTATTTTAGGCTTTGTATGAATTGAAGACTATTACTACAGAATTTTAGCTTTGCAGTTGAGATGAAGTGCCCAAAATTGGCATCTATCTTTTCAAATTTTCTTCCACCATTGGTGGTGCTGAATTGATTTTAGACTTTTGGTATGAGCTTATATTCGGCGCATAATCGTCAACTCCTCATTTTTCCAATTTTAGTGATTGAGATTATTATAACCAATAGACGTGATAGGATATGGATTCTGTCAATTTCATTAAGGGTACATTTACTTTGAATGATAATGCTTGATAATAATTAATTATTTACTCTTGTCACCTATTTACTTTGAATGAAGATTTTTTTATTATTATCCCATGACTCGGAAATAACCCTGAAATTTCAGTTTTTTGTAGTGTTATTTTCAGATCTCTCTTTCGAATTCAACAAAGTTACTATTGGGCTTGATGTTAAAATAAAAGGAGTTTTTTTATTCCATATCGGTAGGGGTGAAAACAGATCGGATACGAACGGATAGTGCTTATACCGTATCCTAAATCATATTTTTTTTCTCGAATTTGGAGTCGGATACGGAAAAGCCGGATTCAGATACGAATTCGGAATACTAGGTATACGGATACGTGACGGATATCGGACGAATTCGGGCCGGATTCGAATAACTATAATCGGATAATATATTTCAAACGAAAATCATCAAAATGTGATTGAAACACATAAAAAAAAACTACCTATGCAATATTTCATAGAAGTTCTAATGCAAATTATAAAAATTATATCTACTGCTAATAATATGAAACTAAAAGCTATATCCTCCGTAACCATCACCACTCCAGCATAACATAACGCCTACATAAGTATTAAATACTATTATATATATATATATATATATATATATATATATATATATATATATATATATATATATATATATATATTAATATAAAATATAAACCAGGGGCTTAGCCCACCTGGTCACTGGGCTCCTCATTTGAATTGAAGACCCAGGTTCGATTCTCTTTGAGAACGAATTTGGAGTTATAGGAGTTATAAGGTGGTTTGGTGATTTCGTGGAGCATTTGGGTGTTTGGTGTACTAACTACTAACAACTAACTTTGCCCGATAAAAAAAAATTAAAAAAATTTAAAAAAAATTAAAAATAAAAAATTCGGATATCCGGATTTACTATCCGGATAATATCCGATAAAATATGGGAAAACTCGAATACGGTCGGATATTATGTATTCCGGATCCGAAGTCAACTATCCGTATTCGAATTTGTATCCGACCGAATACTAATTTTTTATACCGAATTTGATACCGACCGGATACGGCTCTGGATCGATCGGGAAATATCCGATCCGTTTTCACCCCTACATATCGGATGAGAACAAAGAAAGAAAACTTCCAAATCCTATATAAGAAGTTTTTATTACAAGTGCACCGTTCAATACACTTTAGTTTAGTGTTTGATTCTAATTAAATTCCTTTCTCATATTTGTGAGAAGGTGAGAGTCATGTAGACTTTTATAATAGTGTAAGGGTGTCGAGCTAGAGAGAAAAAAATTTGTATGATTGTAAAAATTTATTATATAGTGATGTTTCTTTCGTGGTTCGTGATTTTTCTCCAATTTTGGAGTTTTTCACGTAAATTTTTGTGTTGTTGATTGTGATTTTATTTTTTCATTTATTTCTCGTTTTTTTTTCTTAGTATGAATGTGGAACGGAGTTTTCCCAACTTCAACCACCTTGATCGATCACGGATCACCAGTATTTTATAAAGTTGATTTAGAGTCCCTTTCTAATTAAACTATGTCACCTCATGCACCTTGCCTGAATGGTTGGAGGTTTTGTACTCTGATAGTGAAGTGCATAGAAGTTTTATCCTCAAGTTTTTAATCTTGGAATTTCTTTTAAATAGTACATTTCTTGGAATTTCTTTTAAATAGAAGTACATTTCAAATACCAATGATTTTAGAGCACAACCATGTAAACTCTTATTCAAACACTTTAAATACACACAATGCGTCTGTATACATATGTTGGACGAAATCTAAGTATTCCAACGACATTGAATTGGCAATTCTATTAATGATTATATATCACTAACGATGTGAGATTGTTAAAAACAACCGAGACAACAATCTAAAAATTAAAATAAAAGATGAAACATAATTTGAGAGTCAATTATATAAAGGCCCCGTTTGGTTCGCATGATTGATCGGAATAGGTCAAGATTAGGATTTTAATCCCAATTAATCCACCGTTTGATTTGTGAGATGAGGGTCCATGATATACTTCAAGCTCGAGTACAAAATGTATTAAATTCATCCATGGAAGGATATATCAATCTCATGTAAAAGGTGGGATAGAATATAGCTCAAATGCAATATTACAAATTGTCCTTCTATTATTTGAATATATTCACAAGAATGAAGTGTGATTGTTTCAATTCAATTTAATGTTATTTATGATATTTTAATAGATATCTCATCTAATCCCTCAATACAATCCTATAATTCAAACGCATATTTTGATTCAAACAAATCCAATTCAATCTTACTCAATCTCATTCAATACTATCACACTTAATCAATCAAATCTCGTCCCGTGTACTAAACGCCCCCGCCGTATATTCTGACTTCACTTTATACGCATTCTTCAATAGTATAGGAATACGAGATTGAACATGTATGTCAATTTCCCATCATTAAATATCGTTTTCTGTCACCTTTTAGCCGGAGAATTTTTAATGAACTTTGCTTGTGGCGAAGTTTTGAATGTGTGGCATGCACATTTAAAAATGGAGACACACTTATTTGAAAAACGTCTCACGGTAAAAGCACAAGATAAGTTAGGCGTTAGTATTTATAACACTTTTGGTAGGAGTGAGTGTCTTTTCATCTCTCATCGTGAAATAAATCGCCATATATGAATTTTTTGTCTTAACCTTCCAGTTGATATCATGAGTACTTTGACTTCACTTTATACACATTCTACTATCAATAGTAGTTATCTAAAATGGAGAATCTTGTGTGTTGTCAAGATTGTCGTATTAACTATTAATGCCATGTGTGTACCAAAAGGTTTAATAATTTTGAGTGCATGGTTGAAGAATTTGAAAGGGTTATAGTTGCCCCCACAATCCCACATTGGAAAATTGATAATCAAGCTCAAAACATTGTGGGGATGATTGCAATATTCACTAAGAAGATGCTTTTGGTTCAAAATCTTGTCGCTACACTTTTAACCATATCGAACCAGGTAAATCCATTAATTCTCCTCCACTCTAAACTACATACTGCATGCATGTGATCATGATGTGAAGATGCTTCCATTTCTTTACATTCGTGATTTCCTTCACCTTTCGTATTCATCCATTTTAGATATTTCCAATTTGCATGTATGTGTTGCTTGATTAAATTAGGCGATTCTAAGTTCTAATTTTACTTTTCTTTTTTCTTTTGGGAGATTACCCAATTAAATTAAGAAGCAAAATTCATACACCCTCTTAAATCTTAAGATTTGAGGAAACATACCGCACTTTGAACCGGAAATTACAAAAAATACCAATTTTATCAATTTATCGAGATTTTTCCAGTACGGTATAAAAAAAAAAACCTTGCATACCAATTGCAAAATGCGTATATACCAATATCTTATATGCCGGAATTTTGATATGAAACGGTATACTAAAACCAAAATTAGTATATATACAAAAAATTTGGTATGATCACTACAAATTTATAGTGCATTGCCTATAAAATTTTTCAATATTTTTTCAATATGCCTACAAATTTGAACGAAAATAATTTCATTTTTAAATAGTAAAGTTTGCCTATAATTTTTTTTAATTATATATGCTATTTTTTAACTACAAATATAATTATCTACAGAGATGTAAATTGCCTAGGAAATTATTTGTGTAGGTAAATTCACCTACAAAAATTATAAATGTATAGACAGATTGTTCGTAGGTAATTTATTGCCTAGGAAATTATTTATGTAGGTATTTTTTTTCAAAGATTATTCTAAAAATTGGTAGGCAAATCGTAGACAATCCTCATTTTTTAAGAATCAAATTATTTTTGTAGGAAAATTTCGTAGTCATTTAAAAACTTTCGTAGCACTAATACACATTTGGGCTTGAACAACTGTGAAAAATGACCTTGGAGAGCGGTTTTTAACCGCTCTCCAAGCATCAGCTGTCCAAGCTTGGACAACTGATAAAAAACCGCTGTCCAAGAGAAGCATTTGGGACGGTTTTCTTAACTTTTGCAACTTTAAGCTTGGGGAAACGGTTGATAATCGTTGTCCAAGCCTTTGTCTTGGATAAATGATTTATCAACCATTGTCTAAGTCAATATATTTTTTAAATTCATTTATTATTTTACATAGACAACGGTTGAAAACTGCTGTCCAATATATATATATATTTTAATTATTAATTTATATTTTAAAATTCCTATAATAAAACTATAAACCAAAACTTATATATACGTCCAATACCATAAACCATAAACCAAAAATCTTATAATAAAATCATAAACCAAAACTTATACCACATATATATACCAAAACATCAAATAAATTAATAAACATACACATCATGAAATAAATAAACATACAATCATAAACATATATACGTCAAATACACCAAAAACATGAAATATATATCATCACAAATATATAAAAGAAATTACATGCTACCAAAATTTCAAACAACGTTCAGTTAATATCGTATGAATATAAGAATTGATTGTAAAGGTACCCCGCGCGTCCAATCGTTTTTCCATTTCTCCAGTCTTTTCTTAGAGTAAGAATTGAGCTCACGTTCATAACAAACTGCAAACAACGAATCAATCAATATAGTATGAATTTTTATTCAATTAATAATAATTTAAATAAATCGATAAATTGACTTACATTGAGAGGAATGTTCGTTAGAGAAGCGCGGATTATGTCTTCAATAGAGCAACACACAAAATGTCCACAATGTTCATTATCTCGTTGCCTCGGAACCTGTTGATTAACAATTCACTTTATTTAATAAATCAAAAGAAACAACATTTAATATAGTAGAAGAAACAACATTCAATAAAGTCTTACATTTCTTTTTAGCACTTGTTTTTCTTTTTCGTTTTTTGGTTGACCTTTCTCGTTCATGACCATAAATGTTAACAAGATCCGGATTGCCATATTCATCATCATCTCTAATTATTCTCTGGTATGGGCGTGGATTTGCAGGATCATCGAAAGATGGTACAGAATGAGTGAAGTTTTGAAAAGGATCATCAATTATATCAACATCTTCATCGACATGGTCGCTAATCTGAAACTATTGTTAAATTTGTTTGATGAGAACCACAATGGACCATTTCTTATTAACGCGGGTGGGGACATAGAAAACTTGTTGAGCTTGAGTGGCCATTATGTAAGGGTCATCTCTGTATCCCACATTCTTTAAATCAACGCGTACGAACACAGAACTTTCAACTTGGACCCGTTAGGGATCCTCACCCAACTACACTCGAAGATTGGTTGACGGTGAACAACATAGTCGAGTTCCCAAATGTTGACAATCTGTCCAAAGTAAGTAGTATTTGATTGATCCACTGCAGTTGCAGTAATGGACACTCCACTATTCTGCATAGTACTTGTGGCATCATGATCTCTGGTATAAAATGTGTATCCGTTGCTAAGATAACACTTGTATGAATACACATGTCTATCAGGCATTCTGGATAACCACTTAACTCTTTCATTCACTGATTCTATTTCCCGTGACAACATATTTGCTACATAACCATTGAACCAGTCAACAAACGTGCGATTGTGCTCAACTTCAATCCATGATCTATCTCTGGTGGGATTTCTCTCAGCAAGTGATCGCATGTGCTTGGTCAATAAAAAGGAAGACGTCGACCGTGTTGTGAAATACGCACAAGTGCATCCGTGTTAGTTCCTCCATGCTAACACTTACGGGTTGACCACCGATAATACCTTCACCATCCATCCTATTGGTGTAGGTAACCGGAAGTCCAATTGCATCGACATTCGGAATAAATTCGACCCCAAGACTGATTGCTTCTTCTATTAAATAGCTTTACGCAATGCATCCCTCCGGCCTGGACATATTCATCACATATCCTTTGAGCACTTTCATATATCTCTCTACACCATACATCCATCGCTACGAGCAGGACCACACATCCTTGTCTCGTGTACCAAATGAACTGTTAGGTGAACCATTATATCAAAAAATGATGGAGGGAAATACATCTCAAGCTCACAGAGAGTCCCCACAATCTGCCTCTGAAAACCAAGCAATTTTCTAGGATCTATGACCTTGCTACTCATTGCCTTGAAGAACCAACATAACTTTGTTATGGTTATGCGCACATTTTCAGGTAAGATAGAACGTATTGCAATGGGCAAGAAAGTCTCCATGATGACATGATAGTCATGCGATTTCAGATTCATCAGTCTCACGCCATCATCTGATACAAGTCTCTGTATGTTGGAGGAATAACCCTCTGGTACTTTCACATCCTTTAGCAGCTGAAGTAACTCTTTTCTCTCATTCTTGGACAAGGTGTAAAAGAGAGGTAAAAACGGTTGACCCCTTTCTCTAGGCATAGGTTTTAATTCTGCTCTTATTCCCATATCAATCATATCCATTCTTGCATTGTAACCATCCTTGGACTTCTTATCAGCTAGGAGAGTGTTGAGCAAGCTGGCACAAACGTTCTTCTCAATGTGCATTAGATCAATGAAGTGTCTAACATACAACTCTTTCCAATAGGGCAATTGAAAGAAAATTGATTCTTCTTCCAACCGCTAGTGGGGACACTCTTTGCGAAGATCTTTCCGTACTGTGTGTTGATATTCTTCATCTCATTCAATACATCCGAACCTGACAATATACGTGGTGCTTCACCTGTCTCAATTGTGCCCATCGGCCATTGTTCTGTACTTATGGGTTGGGTCCAACCACCTCCTATGTCCCATATAAACGGTCTTCCTACAATGTCTCAAGCGAATGTGATGTGTCTTCTTGGTACAACAAGGACATGCATCGGCCCCTTTCACACTATATCGAGATAGATTCCCGTGAAGGGGAAAGTCATTGATAGTTCCAAAAACAACATGGCCTTCAACTTGAAATTCTCCTTTCTACAAGCATCATACACATCGACACCCTCATCCCACATGAGCTTCAATTCCTCTATCAAAGGAGCCAGATATACATCTATGTCGTTACCAGGTTGTTTGGGTCCTGATATCAACATAGACAACATCATGTAAGTGCACTTCATGCACAACTCGTGTGAAAGATTATAAACTAACAGAATCACTGGCCATGTACTGTGGTTGGTACTTTGGATACCGAGCGGATTCATTAAAATGGGTTGAGAGTGCAAGCCTTAAAGTGTCGCGGGCTCGGTGCCAAATTCGATGATGCGACATCGAATGTCTTCCTTTGGGGTGAATCAAATAGGTGTCTTAGCATTCCATCTTTGATCCTATCATCATGATGCCATCTTAAATTTCTAGCATCCACAGCGCTGCTATACATTATCATGAATCTTGGTATTATTGGAAAGTACCACATCACCTTAGCGGGAGATTTATTTTTCTTATATCGCTTTAGTCCACACTTGGGACATTCCTCGAGGTCTGCATACTCCTTTCGAAATAAGATACAATCACCCGAACAAGCATGAATTTTCTGATGTGTTAACCCGATGGACTTGAGCATTTGTTTAGCATCATATGCTCTCTTAGGCAGTACATTTCCATCAGGCAATAGACCACTAATCAATTTTCAAAGATACTTGTGAAGCACTCATCGGACAACTGGTGAGCTGCTTTTAGGTTGAACAATATCAACACAGCTGACAATTTTGTTGTCTTCTTACACCCGGGCCACGGTGGTAATCCAGCAGAATCCCTTAACTTCTCTGACATATAAGGGTGATCTCGCAGATCATCGTCATCCCCACTTGATGTATCAACAGTCGGTACATCATCGAAAATATCCGCATCCACTGTATCTTCAAACCTAAAGTCAGTTTCTAGGTTGCTTGAGCTACATCCATATCCTCTCTCACCATGATATGTCCAAATGGTATATGTTTTATCAATATCGTGAATCATCAAGTGGTCAAACAGACTTTCTCGACCACTAACGGTTTTTCCATTCATACATTTCCAACACGGACATGGAATGTACCGAGGGTCGGTGCAGTGTCTAATTGCATGATTACAAAATTCTTTCACCCCATTACTATACTCATCTGATAATCGATCTGCTCGTACCCACTTTCGATCCATATAGAACTAGAGATGCCTATAGAAAAGACAATATGAAGTGTTTCTCAAGATAATGCATGTATCCTAATGTATTAAACCTAAAAGTATTAAACCTAAAAGTATTACAATCCTAATGTATAAAACTTGCATATAGAATGTGGTAGTACCTAAGGTTTATATATTGCATATGTATCTAAGGATTTGTTGCATCTCAAAACAATGTATATAACCTAATGTACCATCATTAATCATCTAAAGCAACACACTACTATCCATTCACCAAATCATCAAATTAATATAACCAAAATATATCCTAATGTATTAATCCTAATTTATGCTTAAATCCTCACACAAGCATATTATCAAACACCTTGAGTGCATCAATTGTTCATTTACAATTAATTGTTCATTTATCAAGCATATTATTTCGAATTAATTACAAGTACACTGCCAATTAATCAAACTTCTACGTTAATTTATCACCAATTTAGTCCAACCTCAATTCTCAAATGAATCGGAAAGTTATGCTATCAAACACCAAGTTATGCTATCAACTTCTACGTTAATATATACTATGCTAGTGGTTTGTATCAAACACCAACCTCAACCTCAACTTCTACGTTAATACTATCAAACACCAAGTTATGCTATCAACTTCTACGTTAATACTATGCTAGTTGTTTGGTTTGAAATAAATTAGGGCTCTTACCTGATGACGCAGCGGGAGAAGGAGAAAGACGACGGCGGGAAGACGACGGCTAGGGCTTCTGGTTCGATTTGGGGAAGAGGGAGGAGGAGGCTAGGGCATGGTTCGCGATTTGGGGAAATATAAGAGGTAATGGGAAGACGACGGCGGCGGCGGAATGGGAGGACGAGCGAAGGAGTTCGATTAGGGTAGAGGAAGGAGACGCTAGCTTGATTTAATTTGGGGAAAAATTGAAGTCTGGTTCGTGATTTGGCCTTGAATTAAAATTTTCAGAACACTTGGACAGCGGTTTGGAACCGCTGTCCAAACTATTACCTTGGACAGCGGTTCAAAACCGTTGTCTAACCCCTTGCACAGCGGTTCTGTTTGAAAAAAGGGCTGTCCAAGTGCAGCTGTGCAAGCTCAAATGTGTAGTAGTGTAGACAATTCTTCATTTTCTTGTAAATTTGTAGTGGATATCAAATAAGTACTTTTCACATACTAAATGTATCAGTACGACATCAATATATAATTCCGTATGCATACCAAATTTTTTGGTATCAATATGTATGTAATTCCGTATGCATACCAGAATTTTTTTATATAAAACCGTATTTTCAAAATACCGTAACGAACCACCACTGACTAAGATAGAGTTGGACAACTTTTTGTACAGATTAAGAAAATATATTCCAGAAATTGCAATGATGCTCTTCCTATTTTACTCCACACAAGTTAAAAACTTAAAATATATACTTATGTTATAAATGAATTTAAGTTCATTAAATAGAGATATTTTCGTTCACTAAAAAATACAATGAATGTTTTTTTAAATAAATAAACTGAATTAAGACGGATGAAAATCATGAAATGAAAATGAAATGAGATATATTGAGATTACGGAGCTAGGGAATATATTATAATTCCCCGAGTCTTTGAAGTCAACAGTAGGAAGCAATATGCTTCAAGATAACAATCAACTAGTTTCCCTTAACTACTCATTCCAAACAACCCTCATTGTCAGAGATATGAATCTTGAGGAAGAATACCTAATTAAGCTCAAATTTGTGATAAGTTCTATAGTGAACAAATTTCATGTTATGAAATTAATTTTTAATTTATAAATATGTGAATCTATTCAGGTTATGATACGTACGAGTCAAGTTTAGTGGGTTAGAAAAATGTGTTGGAGTTGATGAAATAAATCAATTAGTTTAATTTCTTACTATGAAATTTGTTCATGAAAGACCAACTCCAAATTTATTGTGTACAAACATTAAATTATATTCCAAGATATTAAACATTCAGACTACCTAATTAAGTAAAATCTCTAATATTTACTTGTATATAAATATAGATGTATGTAAATGAAAAAATATCTGGAGTTCAAGAGGTTATTAATTTCATTTGGTCCCTTATCCTTTCTCTCAAGGCTTTTGTTCTTTTTGGGTCAACTTACTCACAGTGCATTCACCCACTCAAAAAGCTAAACCAAACTAGGATCTTCATTCTCCAAAATCTTCCTTTTTAAAAGAAATCCACAACACAAAAAGTTCCACCTGTTCCCCTTCCTTCCTCCCTACTTTGTATGTCGATTTGTTTTATAATTTGTATTTTTTCTTGTATTCTAGTTTTTTTTTTCGAAAACCCTTAAACCATTCTAGTTTTTATTTACATCATTAAAAAGTAATAGCAATATTACTGGACATTTTGAAATGTATTTGTGAGAGCTTAAAATTATAATGAAATGTATTTTAGTTGTCTAATTTGCATTTTTCAAAAATTCTTAATTTTTGTAAAAAGTTCAAACGCATTATGAAATAATGTTAAAAATAATTCCCTCCGTCCCAAAGAAACGTGCACGTTTACCGTTTTCACGTATTTTTTAGAGTGAATTTTTTATTAGTTTTTGAAATAATAAAATAATTTTTAAAGATGCATATAAAAGATGAGAGGTAGATCTATAATACTCCTCCTTAAAAATCACTTTATCATTTGAAATACTAATAAACAATTCGCTCACTAAAACTCGATAATAAAGGTGGTGTGCACATTTTTTTGAGACGAAGGTAGTAAATTCTAAACTCATTTTAAAATAGTGTTAAAAACTTTTAAAGTACAAAATGGGTGGGACTTGTTGAAGGAAAATACATTTATGTGGGTTCATCCAGAAGTAACTGATGGAGGGGTAGTTTAGGTATTCTATTATATTCTGTGTAACCCTAGATTATATCATATATAAAGGAATTTCTGATGTGTATTAACCGTACGAGAAGAATGAATAGTGAAAACCTCCTGGCTTGGTATGCCCCCAAATCTAGTCATTCCTGATAAACTGGGTCATCAAATCTGTGTCTTTTATTTCTGCATATCCTACAACACGTTATCAGCACAAGTGTTCTCCTTGATTGTTTCAAAATTTCGGTCAATTGATTGTTTCAAAATTTTGCTGGATCATATACTGTCGAAATTGTAAAGTCTAACAGGGCAGAATTAATAAATCATTGAATTTTCGGCGAACTCTGTGAAAGCTTCTCTCCGTTTCCGAATCTGCACTTTCTCTCGGATTCTACAATCAAGCATGCTATTGTGGTCAAGGTGATTGTCAGGTTATATCTATTCTGAATTTAATTTCCCGCTCTTTTTCCTGGACCGTTGGATCTTCATCAATCGATCTCGGCCCTTCATTTTCACCCCAATTTAATCATAGTAATTTTGACAATTAAATTAATGATATTAATTTCTCTTTATTCCTCTTTATTACTTGCTTGATTGAAAAATAAAAATGCTATTAATGTGTAATGAATAATATATCATTTGAGTAATCTTTGCATTAGTTTTCTCTTAATTCTAAATCAACATCATCTTTTTGTGTATAAATTGTTCCTCAAACTGCACACATCTATTACATCAAAATAATTTTGAAGTTCTTCATCTTCAAGTCATCTTAGGTGAGTGATTATAAAGTGTTTGAGTATTGTTATTATGTATTAATTCATATATTGTTTATATAATACACTTTTTCATATACTGCTATTATCTAATCATTATGTATAATTTAACTGTGATTGTTTGGATGGGATGATGTATTCCTTAGAATGCAAATAGTCATTATGTGAATTTTACTATTACGTATTTTTAATGGATTAGATCGTTGTAGCAGTTCACTACTTTAAGACTGTCCTTAGTGAATTGCTGCATAAACTGAATTTTCCTGCATCAATATATTCTACTGATAGAAAATGTACTGATCATCGTCCAATTTTCAATTCACATGTTACTATCAAGTTTAATAATATTGAACACATTATAGATGACAAATATGCTACCACTAGAATAGAGGCCGAAAATAGTGTTGTTTATGAAACAATTCATCATCTTATGAATAATTTTAATGTCAAGATTATTGACATTAATGGACGTAAACTTGAACATATGAAGAATAATATCCGTCGTTGATATTTTCAATTATGAGCAGAAAACAGTGACAACTACGATTCGACTATTATTTTTTTTATTTTTACCTTATTTTTTATTGTTTATCTAATGTTTGATGTAATTTCAAGATATATGAGAAGTCCACTTTATCTTAATACCGAAAATTAAAATTAATTGCAAAAATTTCACATCTACGAGAGAATGTATGTTAAACTTTCTTATCATTTTACATGTGAACAAGTTCGGATACAAATATTTAATTATAAAAATTGCTCTCAGCATAATGCAAAATTTGTATGTAGTGATTTAATTACAAAAATCTGCTCTCAGCATAATGCGAAATTAGGATATATGTTACAAATATGGTGCACAATATTAATTGTGTAATTTTTATTTTTTTAGCGCTACTTAAATTATGTATTTTAATTTAGGGAGTTTTATATATTCGATTTGATAGACATTAATGGACATCCTAAATCTGTATTGGGCCGTTGGATTTTCAACCATCAATCTCAACCCTTCATTTTTACACAATTTATTCATAGTAGTTTTGACAATTTAATTAATTATATTAATTTCTCTTTATTACTTACTTACTCCTAGGGCAAAATTTATGTTCTCCCACCTATTTAAAGAGAGGTTTAACACTCCATATTTTTCAATCTCATTTGTAGTAGTTTCATTATTTTTTTGTTTCTCATCCAATTTATTTTTATATTATGAATCAGATGATGAAAATAATTACAGAAGCCTGTTCAAGAACTAGGGCAATGTCTATTATTTTTTATTATTGGTAACTTGGACAATGTATGATTTTTGTTTCAGCTGTGCTTATTGATCTTGAATTTTATTTTTTTCTTTAATCTACGTGTTGTAGTTATATTCTGGAAAGCACAATATTATGTTTTTATCCTTCACATAGCAAATAATTTTCTAAAAAAGCATGCATGAACAACTAACAGGGGTTAATGTCTTCTCTTAGTTTTCTTTCCTTTTAATTATGAATGTTACATGAGAAATACAATAATGATTGGAATTAGGTGTAATTTCTTTTGATGCGTCAATAAAAAGTTATCAAAGAAGTATATAACCCTTTACCTCTGTAATTGATCTGCTTAATTGTGGGAATGCCATATTGAATTAGTATATATTTACATTTTTCATGGTTGTTCCTATGATTAATGATTCGATCATGACATGATTCAGTTATTTAAAATGCATTCCTAAATTATTATTTAATATTTGAGGTAAAATATATATATATATATATATATATATATATATTTTAATAAAATCAAAGTCTTAAGAAATAGAATCAGGTAGATATATTCAATTTGGTCGAAAACAATAGATATATTCATGCATTTTAAACCTATATATAAGATTATTATTTCATTAAATTATTTATAATCTATAAATATATAAACCACCTACAGGTTTCCATTTCACTCTTTTTCCTGGGCCATCAGATCTTCATCGATCGATCATAACCCTTCATTTTTTTCATAATTTAATCATAGTAATTTTTCCCATTTAATTGGTGATATTAACACCTCTTTATTATTTA
Source organism: Stenogyne calaminthoides (assembly GCA_037126765.1). Lineage (NCBI taxonomy): Eukaryota > Viridiplantae > Streptophyta > Magnoliopsida > Lamiales > Lamiaceae > Stenogyne > Stenogyne calaminthoides. The sequence goes on along the minus strand of JBBCBC010000004.1, from coordinate 41,398,681 downwards.
ATTGATGGTATTAATTCCTATTTATTACTTGCTTATTATGAGGATAAAATTTTTGTTATCTCACCTATTTATAGAGATGTTTTACACTCTACATTGTTGGTGACATGGTTGAAGATGATGTGTGCGACGGTGCTTTCAAAGTTGTGATAGTTTCGTCTCCGTTGAGTAGTGTCAAAGCATTATAATATTATCTTATTATGCTTACGCCTTTATTCATTTGATAATTATAATATTATTCGAGTGATATAATTTTCTTGAGATCAAAGTATGTAATGTATACAAAGCCTTTATTCATTTGATAGTTGTAATATTATTCCAGTGATATAATTTTCTAGCGATCAAGGTATGTAATGTATACAAAGCCTTTGTTCATTTGATAGTTGTAATATTATTCCAGTAATAAATATTTATAGGCAGGGAACTGTTTTCTCTTATATATGAACTATTTTCGCGATGCTTGACACATTTTTATTTTTTTAATTATTTTTGTATATCATTTACTTGATTATCTATTAATAATTGATATTCACAATTCAATTGTATGCTTACAATTTTAATCAAAAAAAAAAAAAATTAATCCGTATCTCATAACTCATAAATTATACTTTTTAATAAATTAAAACTAATGAGATTAATGTTTATTGCAGTCATTTAAGCTTAAATTGAGATTTATAATAGATGTTAAATGCAACTGAAATTTTGTATAACAATTTAGTAATGTGATGTTGATTAATTGTATGTCGTATCTATTTTGTCGTAAAATATCTTGGAGTATAATGTGTTAATTTGAAATACATATATATGATTTTTTTTGTTAGACAGACGAGCAAGGAGAGAAATTATTTACATGTTTTGAGTGTTTTTTTTTTTTTACAATTGTAATAGCATCATGGCTATTGTGTCTCCTATTTTTTCTTCTAATTTGGAGGCAATATGTTGCTGAGAAATTAACAGTCGATCAACACTCAAATAGACTAAAAATTTGCTACTATAAAAATTATTATTTTGTTATAAGAATTATATATTGTTATTTTTAAAATTATATAATCATAGGAATATGTTATTATTAGGTAATCTTATTTAATACAATACTATAATTTTGAGCATGATTATGCAAAATAGCCTAGAAATATGTTTATTATAAATGATATATGTAATTTTTGCCATATTATCCTCTTAATTCTATACTTTGGTCATATGTTTTCTTATATAAAGTTTCACCAATAAACGTTCATTAAATTTTTGAATTGTAAAAATATACGTAAAAAGAGTTCAAATTTCATATGAATGTTAATTGACTCATAATTTATCATTAAACATTTGCACTCTTGATATTTCGAACAAATTTGAAGCAAATTTTGGTCTCATTTCAATTCTTTAATTATTTTCAATTCGGTCAGTGGTTAGCCTTTATTATATTTTTTTCCATATTTAGTCCAAAAGGACCAAAATTGAGTGCAAAATGTACAAAGATCATCAAATAATATTCTGCATCTTGGAGAATTTTCTTTAAAACAAATTTTTCTAATGTGAAAGTAAACAAAAATAGGAAAAAAAAAGGTTGAAAATGAAGGGCAAGATGACAACGAATATAGATGAAATATGACTAATTAAAAATTGGAGAAGGTTCCACACAAAATTTTGCTGAAGGATTGTGATCGTCAAGAATCCATAAAGTTCAGGATGATGTTCAATGCGTAGACCAGTCTAAAATGGACATTAGCCGAAAATTTATAGTTCACCAATTGTTTGATACATAATTTGATTAAACAAAACTTATACCAGCCTTTATGATTTTTTTTAATCTATTTTGAAGAGTTTTGCTGATTTAGTTATTATTTTTCTCACGATGTGTAAAACTTAAGATGTCAAATTTTATTTTATTTTTGTTAATATTCTTTGTTGGGTATCAATTGCATATATATTATATTTTAGAATATATTTAGTTTAAAAATTAAAATAAAAAATGTAAATATATTGCATGCACAATATTAAAAAATAGTATAAAAGTGTTTTTTTAACTTTTATTAATTTTGATTTTAGTCCACTGGCTTTTTTCAACTTTATAAATATTCTTTAATTTATCAAATTCAATATTTTTGTCCTTGTACTAGCAAAAATAGGTTTCTCGAATTTAACTTTTTTGCCTTTAATTTTAACCAACTAAAAGGACGAAAAAATTCATTTTGGTCCTTAATTTTCGTCCATGTTGAATAATTTTTTCCCTTTTTATTTTTATTTTTTTAAATTTTCTTGGATTAAATAAGGTACGTCAACGATTGCCTTTTCATATAAAATAAGATTAAGGTTTATAATTATACTACTAATAAATTTTCTTCCTTTTTTTGCCCTTTTTTTTGGGATACCTAAAGAAAGCAGTTTATGCAGAAAAGTTAGTAAAGTGCAGGTTTTTTGTGATAAAATATTTATTTGAGACTTATAAGATTCACAATCTAATTTTAGGTACTAAAGATTAATTACTTTGGTTCTATCATGATTTTTTTTCATACATTTCACCTTATTAAGCATTCACATAAAGATTCTCTAAAAAATCTAAAATTGGAATGTCCCTGGATCAATCAGGGTGGGAGAAACGAACAACACAAGAAAATTCAAATTTTTTAATCTAAATCTACCTCTAAAATAAATGTGAGACTTTTACAATCTTGAAAATTCATGACGCTTCATTTTAACATTTATTGTTTAACAACCAAATATTTTGGAAGTTTCGATAAAGCTGTTTATAAGTATTTCTCAAAGCCAATGTCGCAGCTTGAGTTCTTACAGGGCGATGAATTTTTTTTTCCAAATTTGAGAACTGATATACTTAGTTCATCTTTGTATGTTTCTTTATGATTTTTTAATCATATATACGTAAATTTGTGTTTCCAATTTCAGCACATAAATTGATTTTATTTTTTTTTCCAATTTTTTGGTTTATTTGATGCATGATAGGAGATTTTGGTCCTTAAGACGTACACTAAGAAAATATGAAAGTGACACTGGGTTGGTTGAGCCCTTGAAAAGGAGATGCAAGTGCATCATTTGATCTCCAAAATAGATGTTGGTTGGTGTTGGTGAGTCCGCGAGAGAAGACAACCCTTTTACTAATTTTTTTTTTTTTTGGAAAGTATGTTGAATTATCATTTCGATAATTCAAAATTAAGTTTATCAGTAGATGCAATTTTTTTATGTATAGTTACTCAATTTCATAACTTGGTTATTAGTAAGTTTTGTAGTAAAATGTTTCAATTATCACAATAACTATTAAACTGACGGAATATGTATTATGAATAAACTTTGATGTTCATAAATCAATATTTCTGCGAAAAATAAGTCAAATTGAAATAGTAATCTGCTTAAATGGTTTTGATTTACAAGACTTTTATCTTGCAAACTCTATGAAGGGATGCCCTCTTTTAGTAACAGTGTCTATTTACTATTTTCTAAAATCTCTTATTAAAATGAGAATTTGTTGCTACATAAATTTTAATGTTCATAATTAATTGTATCTTTCTAAATCTGGTATTGTTAGATAATATCAAGATCCATTTCATCTATGTCGCTACAAAGGAAATAATTACACAAGGGAATCAAGATTTCGAACATCTTCAAATTCAAGATGTATGATGCAACATTATATTTTATTAAATTTTATGAAAAATAATTTGAATTCTTTGTTCTGAATAATTATATCTTTGATGGTGCCCAGTTAATTTGGTTATAGCTTCATTTTTTCTCAAATAGAACGTCAAATGCAATCTCATATTTAGGAAAATATAGAATCGAAATCCCTCACAGCGAGCTTGAAGAATGTGTATGTGAACATTTCCATAAAAAGAGGCAACATTTGTCGGCGAAGTTATCCTTATTACTAATTACAAGAATTAGTTCATAAATCCTCGCTTTTTCAAAGAAAATGTTACCATTGCTGACTTTTCTGCTTTTTTTGTACATTATTGACGGGTTCATTTATTTTATTTTTTCATGAAAAGGGAGATATGAAAAAAAAATTACTTATAACCTGATGAACATTAAATTATGGGAAGATTGAATGAAGAACTGTGGGTATGACCAAATGAAGAATTTGGATTCCAGTTACATATGTTTTCATGTTCTTCTTAATTTGTGAATGATTTCAATTGTCTTCTTTTCAATTTATGAATCGTGTATCTTTTGTTTTATTTTGTAGGTTAGATCAATGTATTAAGTGAATGATTTTTTTTCACCTAACATCATCTTTGTTGTGCATCTCTATCCACCATTGTTACATTCATCTTGAAAGGTGATATCCGCATAAATCTTCTCAATTTAGTCCTTTAAAAAAAATCTAAAAATTGCTTGATTGTGAGGCTATGACTTAAAAAACTAACATTCATTTTAACGTTTAGTACTATCCTAAAATGTTTACACTCGTGATTTTTCTAATAAAATTGAAGCAACTTTTGGTCTCATTTCAATTCTTTTATTATTGTCAATTGAGTCAGTGTCTAGCTTTTTTTTGCTTTTTTTTTTCTTTTTTTGGTCTAAAACGACCAAAATTAAGTGCAAAATTACAAAGATCATCAAACATTATTTTGCATCTTGAAGAATTTTTTTAGAAAATTATTTTCTAATGTGAAAGCAAACAAAAATAGAAAAATAAAATTGAAAATGGATGGCAAGAAGACAACAAGTATAGATGAAGCTCGACTAATTAACAATTGGGGAAGGTTACATATAAAATTTTGGTTTGTGATAATCATATATTTTCTTCATTTCCTTTGCCCCTTTTTTTTTGGATACCTAAAAAAGTAGCTTATGCAAAAAAAAAGTTAGTCAAGTGCATGTTCTTTGTGATAAAATATTTATTTTAGACTTAAAATAAGATTCACAATCTAATTCTAGGTACTAAAGACTATTTACTTTAGTCCTGTCATGAATTATTTTTCATACATTTCACCTTATTAAGCATTCATAAAAAAGATTCTCTAAGAAATTTAAAATTGAAATGTCTTTGGATCAATCAGGATGGGAGAAATGAACAAAACAAGAAAATTCAGATTTTTTTTCTTTCTAAAACTGCCTCTAAAATAAATGTTAGACTTTTACATTCTTGCAAATTAAATTCATGACACCTGATTTTCACTTTGATGAATCTGTTTACAAGTATATTTTAAAGTCAATATCGCAGCTTGAGTTCTTACTGGGCGATGAAAAATTGTTCCAAATTTGAGAATGAATACACTTAATTTCATATTTGTATGTTTCTTTATGATTATTTTTTTATCATTTATGCGTAAATTTGTGTTTTAATTTCAACACATAAATTGATTTTTCCATTTATTTGTGGTTTATTTGACGCATGACATAAGATTTTTGTCCTTTAGACGTACAATAAGAAAATATGCAAGTCACACTTGGTTGGTTGAGCCCTTGAAACGGAGATGCAAGTGCATGATTTGATCTCCAAAATGGATGTTGGTGAGTTCGCGGGAGAAGTCAACCCTATTACTATTTTATTTTTTTTGAAAGCATGATGAAGTATTATTTCGATCATTCAAAGTTGACGTTGTATTCAGTTCAATTAAGTTTATCAGCAGATGCAATTTTAGTCACTCACTTTCATAACTTGGTTATTAGTATATTCTGTAGTATACTCCAATTCTTACAATACCTATTAAATTGGAGGAATGTGTCTTATGAACAAATTTCAATGTTCATAAATCAATGTTTCTGCGAAAAATAAGTCAAAGTGAAATATTAATGTACTAAATGATTTTGATTTACAAGACTTTTATCTTGCAAACTCTCTGAAGTGATATCCTCTTTTAGTAACAGTGTGTACTCAGTATTTTCTAAAATCTCTACTTAAAATGAGAATTTGTCGATACATAAATTTTAATGTTCATAATTAATTGTGTATTTCTAAATTTGGTGTTTTAGATAGTATCAAGCTCCATTTCATCTATGTTGCTAAAAAGGAAATAATTACACAAGGGAATCAAGATATCGAACATCTTCAAATTCAAGATGTATGATGCAACATTAATTATATTTTTATTAAATTTTATGAAAAATAATTTGAATCCTTTATTCTGAATAATTATATCTTTCAATGGCACCCAGTTTGGTTGTGCTTCAGTTTTTTCTCAAATAGAACGCAAAAAGCAATATAATATTTAGAAAATTTTAGAATCAAAATTCCTCATAGTAAGGTTGAAGAATGTGCCTATGAACATTTCCAGAAAGAAAAAAGGAGCATTTGTTGGTGAAGTTGTCATTATTACTGACACAAGAATTAGTTCATGGATACACGTTTTTTCAAAGAAAATGTTACTATTGATAACTTTTCTACTTTTTTTGTACAGTGTTGAGGGGTTCATTTATTTTATTTTTTTATGAAAAGAAGAGAGACATGGAATTTTTTTACTTATAGCCTAAACATTAAATTATGGGAAGATGGAATGAAGAATTGTGGGTATGACCAAATTAAGAATTTATGTTACATGTTTTTTCATGTTCTTCTTTGTGAATGATTTTAATTGTCTAATTTTTTATTTATGAATTGTGTATCTTTTGTTTTGTTTTGTAGGTTAGATCAGTGTACTAAGTGGATGATTTTTTTTCACCTAATATCATCTTTGTCGTGCATTTCTATCCACCATTGTTACATTCATCCTAAAAGTTGATATCCGCATAAATCTTCTCAATTTGGGGTTTTTTTTTAAATGTTTGATTGTGAGGCTATGACTTAAAAAACTAATAACATTCATTTTAACATTTGGTATTCTTCTAAAATGTTTGCACTCGTGATTTTTCTAACAAATTTGAATCAAATTTTGGTGTAATTTTTATTCTGTTATGTTTTCAATTTTATTCCATTTTTACATTATCCTTTTTCATTTTTGGTCCAAAATGACCAAAATTGTGAGCAAAATGTATAAAGCCCATTGAATGGTATTCTGCATCTTGGTGAATTTGCATAAAAAAAAAAAATTGGTGTGAAACCAAACGAAAAATAGGAAAAAAATAATGAAATTAGGGGGATAACAAGAAGACATCATATATAAATGAAGTCTGACTAACCAAAAATTGGGGAATGTTCCATACAAAATCTTGCTGAAAGAAATTTGATCATAAAAAATTCAAAAATTTAAGGAAGATATTCGAAGAGTTGACCAATCTGAAATGGGCACTGACACAAAATTGATAGTTGCACACCAAGTGTACGATAAATTATTTAACTAAACAAAAGATACACCAACCTTTATAATTTTTTATTAATATTTTTTTTAGAGTTTGGAAATGCATGTTATTTGGTTATTATTTTCCTCAGGAGGTTTAAAACTTAAGATGACATGGGCAACACAACTAAAATGCATTTTAGATATTTATTGATTTTCTTTGTTTGATATTTTTTATAATTTAAATTAAAATATAATGCACGAGTTTAAAATTAAAATTATAACTTATACAATATTATTAAATATGTATTGAAATAATATTTTAATAATGTGAATACAACAAATTTTGAACCAACATGATATACAATTGTATATTTATTATATTTAAGAATACATTTAGTTTATAGTTTAGAATAAGAAATGTAAATATACAATATTAAAAAATGGTATAAAAATGTTTTTTTTTTCTTTAAATTTCACTAATTCTGATTTTAGTCTGCTAACTTTTTCCAACTTTAAATATAGTCCCTTAAGTTTACCAAATTCAATTGTTTAACCTTGAACTAGCTAAAACAAGTTTACCAAATTCAATATTTTTGTTCCTAATTTTAACTGGCTAATAGGACGAAAAAGTTGAATTTGGTCATTAATTTCCTTACATGTTAATTATATTTTTTCCTACCCATTTTCAATTATATTTTTATTTGTTTTGCTAGATTCAATCTGATATGACAGTAGTTGATTTTTCCTATAAATTGATATTAATATTCAAGATTATAATAATCACAAATTTTCCTTCTTTTTTTGCCTTTTTTCCCAATTACCTAAAGGATCGATTTATGCACAAAAGTTTAGTCAAGTGCAAGTTCTTTGTGATAAGATGTCCATTTGAGACTTAAAAAAATTTAAAAATCTCGATCTGATTTTAGGTACTCAAGACTAATTACTTTGGTTCCGTCATGAAAAATGTTCATACTATACACCTTATTCAGTATTCACACAAAGATACTCCAAGAAATCTAAAATTAGAAAGTTTTGGAATCAATCAGGGTGGTAGAAATGAACATAAAAATCCATATGTACATACATATATTTTTTAAATCTGCCTCTAAGATAAACATGAGGCTTCTACATTCTTGCAAATTCATGACACTTGATTTTAACTCTTATTGTTGAACAACTAAATATCTTGGAAGTTTTGATAAATCTATTTACAAGTTTTTTTAAAGACGACATTACATCTTGACTATGAAAAGATTTAAATTGCGTCAAGTTTGAGAATAGATATACCTAATTTCATCTTTGTTCATTTCTTTCTTATTTTGTAATCATGTATGGTCGATTTGTGTTTTCAATTTCAGTATATAAATTGATGTTTTCTTTTTTTTTTTTTCGATTTTGTGGTTTATTTATCGCATGGATCGGGAGATTTTAGTCCTTCAGACACTAAGAAAATATTCAAGTTACTCTTGGTTTTTTGTACCCATGAAAAGGAGAGGCAAGTGCACGATTTTGGTCTCCAGAATGAATGTTGGTTGGTGAGTCCGCAATTCTAGGTTTGACATTCCAGTTAATGCTACCAAAGATTCTATTTGGAATATTAATTAGGATAGTCATCGTGTCGAGCTTTCGATTAATTGAGATTGATTTCATTATATAGGATGAAACTCCGATGGTAAATAGATATTGCATTGAACCTCTTGATACTACTTTGAATGATATTATACTATTGTGTGGTCCGTTATCTTTTGGATTACTTTTTTATGATAAGATTGTTGTGTTTGGAGGCGATTTTGCAGATATTGCAGGTTATTCCAAAAGAAATGAGGCATGATATTGTTCATGTTACAATAAGTTCATCTCTTTTGTGGAAAGAATTGTATTTTACTGAAACTTATAAGGAATATGCGGTTGCAGAATTTGGAATCGACGGATGGTTTACACATATTGAGAATTTTTTTTTAATTGGCTAACATCTATTGGAGATTGAAGTGTAGGATAACAAATTGGGTATTATTTTGATATACAAATTCCGGATGATACTCTTTTTAGAGGTAGTAATGATCTGATCAGTCCTATTGTTGATTGTATTTATCCTGATTTTAAAAACATGATGGATGATCATGATTATTTACATAACAGAGCAATTTTTAATACTACGTTGGATGTTATGTCAATAAACGACCACTTTCATTCAGGTTAATGAAAATAAATCACGTATTTATTTGAGCTCTGGTAGTCCTTGCCATGCTGATTCAAATGTTGATCATCTTTCTAATGTCCATACTCCTAAATTTTTGAATAAGTATTCAGGTGTTCTTGATCATTAACTGAATCTCAATATAGGTATTCAGATGTCCTTGCCATGTTGATTCAAATGTTGATCATCTTTCTAATGTCCATCCTCCTAAATTTTTGAATAAGTATTCAGGTGTTCTTGATCATTAACTGAATCTCAATATAGGAATACTAATAATATTATTTAGAAATATTGATCACTCAAGGGGTTTGTGAATGGAACCAGGTTTGAATTTTAAATATTATTTTTTTTTAATTTTTTCCTCATTTTTTAAAATTGAATATGTATTAATTCATTAAATCTTCAATGATTTTTTTTTCCAATATATAGGTTGACTATTACGAGGATGAGTGATATAATTCTTGAAACTAAGGTTCTAACGGAAAATAATGCCGAATAGTTAGTTTTGATACCTAGATTTATGTTAACTCATTCTGGTCATAGATTGTCATTCAAAATTTCAACGGAGATAATTTTCGTTGGTTGTTTCATATGATATGTTTATATATAAAATCAAGTACAATAGTTTTCTCATATAAGAGAATTTCTGCAGAAGTTTGTTTTTAGTCATGGACAGTTACATGTAATTTTTTCACGGATAACAAACCTCTAAAGTTTGGGTTCGAAGATCCTATTGTGTCATGATGATAATCGTGATTGTAGTATAACAAAAAATGTAAATTTTCATGAAGTTTTTAGTAATTATATAATTATGTGATAATAAATATTCAAATGTCAAAACTTTTCATGACATTTTATTTTTGTTAAAGTTCTTTTCATATAGAATTTTACAATATTGATTATTTAGATTATTATACATAAATGAATTATTATATTTTCTCTAATATGAAAATATTAGATATCTTAATTACGTAGATATATATTTTTGTGAATTTTTATATTATAACAAGATACTAACATAAGCTATTTGTTGTAAAATTTTTAAATTTAATTTAATAAAACATATGTCAAAATTATATGTTTTAAAATTAATCAATATTTTTATCATGAATATAAACATTTAATCAATATTTGAACTTTGCTACAGATTCATCATATCATTAATACAATAAATGTAAAAAAAACAATTGGGTTAATTGCAAAAAAAATTACCATCAATTACAACATATCGTTTTTTCCTTCGCAATTCAAGACATCACCTTTTAAAATTTTGCAATTTGAAGTGTTTGTTCATTTTCTGGAAATAATTAAATAATGTGATTCCTGGAGCTACTATATAGATATTGTCAATGTAAGATGTCACGACAGATGAGTAAAATATATTTTTTTCCTTTGTTTTTTCTTAACAAAAACAATATCTAAAAAAATGTTTATAAATTTAGGAATAGAACCCCAAAAACTCATCATGACAAGAAATAAGCTCTAATTACTTCTCCCAAAAAACTTAAGAATGCTACATCGTCCACCATATCGTAGCTCCAAATTCTTGAATATTTTTAAAAAAAAATTAGATATTTTTCTCTTAAAATTATATTTTTATATTAAAATAAGATCATTTTAGTCATCAGTCTTGACATCCTACATGGACATTTATTTCAACTCCAACAGCCACGACACTTAATTATTGCTGAAAATTTGAAAATCATAACTTTAAAATGTGGTGTCTCGAATTGCAAATAAATATAAAATATTGCAATTGATAAAAACTTTAAGGATGGTGATATTTTTTTTCAATTAACCCAAAGAATACTATAAAGTGAAGAATGTTAATAGGATTAAATATTTTGTAGTCCAGTAACTTTGCATCATTTTAAAGTTGATCTCGAATGTTTTGATTTTTTGGGTCCGGTAAGTTTTCAAAATTTTTGAAATTGGTCATTTAACCTGATGCGGTAGGTCACCAAATAGGTAAATGTCACATATGTAATTATTTTATTTTTTTCTTTAATTTCAAATCATCACATGGAATTTTTTAATTATAATAATTTTGGATCGGGTATTGAGTCGGGTTTAAACACAAACTGGATATCTTAAAATACAAAGAGAATTAGATTGGTTTACCAGGACTAAACTGACCCAAAAAAAAAATCAAAGTACGCAAAAATCACTCTTCCTCAAAAAAATACGCATAAAAATCCCGATCCAAAATTATTAGGACTAAAAAAAATTAGGTGACATTTCGAAATTAAAAGAAAAAATAAAATAATTACTTATTTGATGGTTACATGTTTGGTGGCTTGCTACAATAGGTTAAAGGACTAGTTAAAAAAAATTACATGACCAAAATCGAAAAGCCAAAACAATCGGGACCAATTTCAAAATGAATTCTTTTTCAAAGAATTTTCTTTAACATATATATCACATTGCTATGAATAAAATTAAATGTAATTTTAAAATATTAAAATCTTAATTAATAAATATAAATATTATAACATGATGTCAATATAAAATTTAAATTTTGTATTAATTCAATTTAATATTTTAACATTTAAAATATTTGATAATAATAATGACCGTGCGTTAGCACCGGTGAAATACTAGTTTGCATAATTCGACAATACAGTGGGAGAGCCATATATGATTATCATATATAATTCTTAGTTGATGTATGTCCGTATAAATAACGAAAATATATGCTTAGATATATTATTTTTCTTGATGTTGATATATCAATTTATTTATTCTTTATTATGTTTGGGTCTTCTTCAAAACTGATTGATTATTTACGAAGATGGCATCATACGAAGAAGACATGTTGTTATAACATTAGTTTCCATTGCAATTTATATTTGGCTAATTTTTTTATTTAGTTTTTTTTTTTTTTGGACTCAATTGATTACTCCACCCATTTGAGACAAGTTTAAGGTTAATGAAATTGCCATCTATATGAGACGAGAAAGCAGACACATTAACCTCCCATCGAGTCTGCACTTGACACGAGTTAAATATTTCATTAGACGATTAGGAACCCTTACCGTAGGGTTCCGCTCTGGTAAAGAGGCTTAATCCCTTTTAAATTTCAACAATTAGAACTGTTTGCGGCAGTATAGGCTTGGGAATTATTTACTGTAGAAATTAGGATTTCTGTGACAATCCTTACTTGCCTGTTATTACTTATTTTTGTGGCTGATTTGATTCATTGAAATTTATTGAATCTGTTTTCATCTGATGAAATGGGTGGCGTCGATTATATTTTTTCAAGTAAAACCACACAAATATATTATGTTGATGAACTTTTTTCAAATATCCTATCCCATGATGTATTTGGGTATGTGAGATTATGATTATTTTGTGAATTGAATTTTTTTTATTGTGGCATACTTTATTTGTATACATGTTTACTATTGTACATTTCCATGATAAATATGTGACTTATACTCTCAAGAATTTAACTCGTATGAACATTCTTGAAAAGTAAGGATCTTATATTGCTACGCTTACGTAAGTAATATATTTTCTCCCTTACTTGCAATAAATGACTAAACCAACTTGACCTAAATTTAAAATATTGAGCTCAAAAGAAATTTAGTACCATTGTTGGGTTTTATTTTTTTTGTGGAAAATACCTTCTTCAGGAAGAATTATTTAACAATCAAACCATCCACTGGTCCCTATGTGTTGGGATAACATTTGTCAGTATCTATCGGGATGAACTCATAAACACAAATTTAAATTAACAATTATTACTACCATGAATTTACCTAAGTGAATTCAAATAATAATCAATCCAACAACAACATGCAAATAATATTTCACGTAAAAGATCCTAGCATGCGGAATTTCTAGGAGTTTACGTAAACGTACCCGTTGGAGAGACGATCTGAGACAGACATGAAGTATCTGGATACCCACCAAAAGTCCTTCTCAAGTATTCCCAAGTCCTCGTCCAATAACCCCGGTGGAAGGTTCTCCAATGAACGATTTATAAAACAAAGGAAAATAAAATTATTGTTGCACCACCTTTGTGGATTTCTAATATTTCCAACGCATGGAACACTAGTTGGAGATGAAAAATTCATCCCCTATTATAAGTGAGGGAGGGTTCGAAAATTTCAAGGCAATTTAGGGCTAGGAAAGATCTTTTCTTGATCTCCAAGAAATCTTGAATATATCCAATATATTCTTCTTTTCATGTGTATTTTTCCATAAAAATCTCACACCCTTATTTAGCCTTAATTTTCAAAAATTACAAGAAGATTTGCAAGATTGGATCTTTCTTGAATTTATGAGATATTCTTGTATTACAAGAATACAAATATTTCTCCATAAAATCTTTCCAAGAAAATAAAAAAAATCTTTCTTCCCTTTCTTTTATGCCATTTTCGAAAAAATCCTCTTAAAGAAGCCAAGTGGGAGATTTCTTGAATTTATGGGATAATCTTGTATTCCAAGAATACATTATCTCCTTTCCATAAAATCTTTTCAAGAAAATCCTTCTCCCTCTTTTCTTTAATATTTTCGAAAAAATAAGGAAATGTAATGCAACAATAATTTATTTTATTTTAAGCACCTTTTATTTATTGGACTATAATTGGGTTACTTGAGGGGCCTTTAGGAGAATTAAGATGGACCTTCCAATGGGCTTCTGAATTCCAATATTGAGCCACAATATAATTCAACCCATTAATATTAATTAATGTCACTATATAATTAATATTGCACTATCCATCTTCACTTATATTACGGTAATATGGCTCCCTGTTATTATTTTCCGTGTTTAAGATTATTTAGTCATTAATTAATTAAGCCACTGAAAAACTTTATATTAATTAATATATTTATCCTTGGAGTAAGGACATCCCAGCTTTATTATCCATACCGGAAAATTAATTCCACTTGCAAGATTTGGTATGATAAAGGGGATCAATCAAGCAAGACATTGCAAGCACACGATTCTCTGTATTAATTTAGCAATTGTCGTGCAATTAATATTATTGCCCAAGATATAGGGTATCGAAGTCGCAATGATTCTCTTCCCATTTATAAGTCAAAGCAATAACTATTAATCGCACACAGTCCTTATTAAGTGACAGAGATTAAGAAATCAACAACCACTGGGGTCTAACTCTTCATCCCTTAAGTCAGTGCGAATGAGTTTATCCTCTCTGCAGGTCCGCTTCAGCACATCGAATGCACTAGTGTAATCTCTTGGTCAAGACAAGTCAATCTGAGTCTTACACATCAACTTCTACCAATAGATTGTTCGGATCTATCTAAGTTGTGAAACACGCACTCGTTTACAAGGCACTGTTAACGTGATCTTCTGTGATCTGGTATCACCACGTTAACTACAATGTAACGCGTGCTATGAACGGTTTGCAATAGATATATATATAACATTCAATCATATTTAAAGCAACAGTGATAAACAATTTATTTCAGTAAATAAGTGTTTAATACATAGGTTATACAAAGTAAAAGCATACTTTCACGTATAACCCCAACACTATGATGATGAACTGTCTAACAAGGTCAAAGTCAATCCCCTAATATCTTTGAGGTAACACATTAATCCTATTTTAACTGGGAGTACCTTCAATTAAAAACACACAAAGAACTATGGGAGACCGTTACGTTTTGGAAACATGCGTAATACCCTGTTTTCAGAATTAACTGTCTAGTGGAATGAAATCCGCTTATTTTCCTATTAAAGGATCAACAATTTTGATAAATATATGTTGCGTCTTAAAACATGTCATACTTTCTGTGGAAAGCAAATCACAGAAAATGATACGATACAGTAAAACTCTCTCCACCTTCCCTACTTCAATGCATATATTGGTTGGCAAATCAATATAGACTTGAATATGAAAAAAAAACAAAAAAAAAAACTATCACGATGTAAAGTGATACATCTAAGGAATAAAAGAATATAATGAATAAAAAGTAAATCATTCTACGCAATTTAAAAAGTAAATCCTTTTACTCAAAATTGATAAGTTTCTACTCAAAATGATCCTACTTTCCTTTTATTATTCATGCATAGCAGTTTTGATTTTATTAATAGGCTTTAGCTTCTTAACTGTTTCATATTTTTAAATCTCTGGCGCTATGTATACATCTGTAACCTTTTTTTCAAATGATGATTTTATTATTCAAGTTCTTATTTTTATGAACTATAACCTTTTATAAATTCAATAAAAAAATAAGGGAAGTGTTTTTTTGTCTCATGTGTGGTCATTATTATGCTATTAGTCCTGGTGAATTGACAAAATTTGTATTGGGCTTGTACGTTATCATAATAAGACTTTTGTCTTGATATAAGCTATAGTAGGCAGCAACAAGTTATTTGAAAAGTATGATCAATTTCTTTTAAAAAATAATGTCAGACCTGATGGGATAAAGAAAATTCCCGAGGTTAACTTTATTAAGAGAACAATGGAAATATTCCCAAAGGAAAGAGGACATGACGTGTTGTTGGGAGATGAATTTAATATATATGATTTTGATTAAGATCCCAAAACCCCTGAGTATGACATGTTCAGAATGATCTTGATAGTTGAGTCAAGATTCAGTTTTAGAGTATTTAGGTTGATTATCTGCAAAATGTATAGTCAGCAAATATAGTTCAGGATAGGTTCAAGACTCGGTGGGATCGAGAAATCAAGACTCAAGATTTAAGATTAAGATCGACCAAGAGACTCGAAGACTCAGAAGACCCTGAAGACTCAGAAGACTCTGAAGACACAAGACTGAAAACTGAAGATTGAAGATCAAAGAATACTGAAGGCACAGTAATTACTGAAGATTCAGTAATGTACTGAATGCTCAGTATGAACCTGAATGTTCCGAGGCACTGAATATATCTATCTGAAGGATGCAATACTGAGAAGATTGCGATTCCTTAGAAAATAGATATCTGCGCCAAGACATTCAAATGCGCATAAAAGGAACTAAGTCGAAGTGTTGTTAAGGTTATATCAAACTCGAGTTTGTAACCAAAAAAGAGTCGTTGAAGGTGTCTACCTTTAACGGAGACAAAAGTCAAAAAGAGGAAGAAAAGATCGCATCATATCGACCTAATCGACAAATGACGTGTCGCCAGAAAAGATGTCGATGTACAAAAGTTCGATCGCAAAAAGTGAAGACCGGCTACATAAAAGGTTATTGCTAAAAGCGTGTTAGGGAGTTTCAAACCCTAAATATAGCCGTTTCTCACACACCATAAGAGGGAACTCACGGTTGTCTCTCCAACGGATAGTTTTCAAGAGTGACCTTGGTGTATGCCTATAAATCTTTGGTGACCCTCTACATTGTAAGGTTACGGGAAATTTATACGCAACTCAAGAGCTCAAACTTATTCTTGCAAAAGTTAAAGCACTCGAAAAACTTAGAATTTCCCAAGTGCTTCTATATTGAAGAGAGCTCACTAAACTAAGCCTAGCTTGATAAGATTTATCCAAAGCTTAGTCGAGATATCCTAACCCTTTGCATTGTGCTTCATTGTAAAGGATATCTCATCCTAGTTGGAAACCAACCGAGAAACCCCAAACCCTTGAGAAGGTAGTTGGAGTGTGTTTGTTGGTGAGAAGAGTTGTAAAGAGTTAGTAAACTACGCGGAGTAGTCAAAAAACTCTAGAGGAGAAGTTAGTAAGCTACAGGGGTAGTCTGAAAGCTTGTTTGTGTTTTGAGTAAGTAAACTATGGAGGTAGTCAGAAAGCTCAAGGTCGGGTTGAGTAAGTAAACTACGTGGAGTAGTCAGAAAACTCATGTCCGAGTTGAGTAAGTAAACTACGAGGTAGTCAGAAAGCTCAGAAGTTGATAGTGAATTTCTCTGAAGAGTCAGGGAGAGTGGACGTAGGAGCTTGAGTCTCTGAACCACTATAATTGTTGTGTTCTTTATTGCTTTCCTTATCTGTGCTTAACTAGTGCATTGACTTGATTTTGAAAGCATACTTTTCACTGATATTCAGTTGGAATCAATCCACTGAAGTTGCATGTAAATTGAATCACAGCCTAATCACTATTTCATAAAGGAAAGGTTTTTAGCAAAGCTTAAAACGAGTATAAACTAAGGGCCAACCATTCCGCACGACTGAGTAACTAGAACAGATAGTTACCAAACTGAACTCTCATTTGAGGATTCAGTAAGTTAGTTATCTGATCCAAGCAACTCAGGATCTCTGACACTCAGGATCTCTGACACTCAGGACTCAGTTGGGATTATCTGAGGTATCTGAAAGCAGCTCAGGATCACTGTCTCAGTAGACTATTGACTCAGAGCGATTTGTGCTTCTCAGAACCTAATCTTCAGGATTATCTGACCCAAGCTGACCTCAGTTTGAAAAAGTTTAAAAAAAAAAACACAGAACAAGTGTATTCCCCCCCATACACGTGTAAGACTCGTTTGCACCGGGACCAACACGTGTTAATCCCTACCAAAGTAAAAATAATAAATGCACCACGTAGTACGGGCTGTGGGACCCATGGTGAGGGTCACCATTGCTATACAAGCACAAAGTAGCAGTTAACTATAAAAGGCATGAGAAATCTAAAGAACATGAAACCCACTATATTGAAGGCGAGAACCATCGTAAAGATGTTAACTCACGATTGCAGATTTCAATGACAACAAGAACTTTACCCAGTCAATAGATATTCGTGATTTTAACAGCTCTGATTTATCTATTTCTCACTTTTCAAGAATTTTGTTAAGACTAGCGTTTCCACTTATTTGAACAATTACTTTTTGTCATAAAGTCATTTAGACTAATGGTTTTTAAGTTATATCTTTTGTATAAGATCTTTTAGTGACGTTGGCTTATTAATTTGAACTTCATTCCGAAGTAATAAATTTATTTCAATATATTGTGCTTCAATATTTCTTGTTTAATTTTAAAGATATTTGTGCCAACATTATCATTTGAAATATCATAATGAGAATGAAATTTAATTAGCTCTAGTGAATGTGAGAGAAAACACATCTTAGAGAAATTAATGAGTCAATCTAGTGAATTGTATCTCACTATTATATGGATTCTCGAATTATATATTGTCGCCAATAATGAACTATGAGACACTGATTAATATAGGCTTTGTCATGACAATCTTGGACATCCAAGTTGTGACATGATGATCTATATTTTGAAGAACTATTATAGACATCTGTTTTCTGAGTGAAGCATAAAATGTGATACAAATTCGATATAATGCACAATATCGGTCATGTTGCTACTTTCCTGCAACCTCTATTTTCTGAAGTACCGGAAACACTGTTTACATTGCATTCTACCTCATTTTATAAATCTCAAAGGAACATCACTCATTTTACAAAGTCTACTCTTTAGCAAAAGTAAAAATGAGACCTACTTATTATGCTAAAGATTCAAAATAAAATATTTCATTATCACAAAGAATACAAGATGATATTTGTGGAACAATTCATCCAGAATGCGGACCATTCAAGTATTTTATGGTTCTGGTTGATTCTTCGACATATGGTCACATGTCGTTCTACTATCCACAATTAATTATGCATTGCAAACTCTAAGCACATATTATATGTTTAAGGGTTCACCACCCTTATCATAATCAAAAACATTTGATGATTATTGCATATCTACTGGGATCAATGTGAAGCATCCTGCACCCCTTGTGCTACACAAATGGTCTAGCAGAGGCCACAATCAAAAGAAAATAAATGGTGGCTATGACATTGTTTATGCGCATCAACATGCCTATCTCTGCATGGGGTTATGTAATATTGCATGCAACTTTACATATTCGTTTAAAACTCACTATTGATCAATCATTGTGTGTATCAGTTGGTAACTAGATATAAGCCTGATATTTCACATTTACGCATATTTGATTGTGCAATATACGTGTCTATTGTGCCCTACAGCGTACTAAGATGGGTTATCAGAGACGATTAAGTATATATGTTGGATATGAATCCCCAACAATTATCCACTATTCATAACTTTTGACAGACGACCTAATTACCGCTAAATTCACTTTAATGAGACAGTCTTCCCGTCGTTAGGGAGAGATAAGAAAAAGATTTTTCTAAGGGAACGATTGGAAGTATCTTGGTCCATCCCCACTATGTCTCATTTTGATCCCCCAACTTCACAACATGAAAGTGGAGTAAAAAGAATAGTTGATATTCAGAACGTAGCAGATTCGATGTCTGATACGTTTACTGATATTGCTATAGTGGCTAGGTCTCATATACCAGCAGCAAATGTCTGCAAGGTTAGAAGTCCCCAATAAGGGGCACAGTGTCGTAGAAAAGGTGTTGCAACCACACTTGGTGGAAGTTTGGTTGAGGTCGTGGCTCTCAAAAGAAAATAGGGGAAGCTACCTGGTTTGATTGACACCTATCTAAAGAAAGAAGTGTAGGTGTGGCACAATTCAATTTATTGATCATCAATGAAGAGAATACATCTCGTAAGATTATCTCTGATTATAGTTATGTCCATGAGTCATTACTGGAGGATGCTCCTAAGTTTTATATGATTTCAGAGATAAAGAAATCTCAATATATTATGAGAATGCATATGAGTCGATGGACAGACATTGCACACAGATTGATGATGTATTTGCTTATACTGCTGCTCAAGAAATTATAGAGCACGATGATATCGAACAATGCCGAATTGTATAATGTCAACAAATAGCATATTGGCCTAAACTGAAATAAGCAATCCAGGAATAACTTGATTATATAACAAAGACACGGGTATTTGGTCTGGTATTGCTAGCCTGACCAAGTGTAAAGCCTGTTGGACATAAATGAGTCTTTGTCAGAAAGCGTAATAAGAAATATAAAGTCCTGATATGTTTCACTACGCCCTGGGTTGACATAATTGACGTTAGAACGTTTTGCTACTTAGTTAGCCTAATAATTTCCAAAGAGCTGGAAATGCAGCATATGAAAGTGGTTACTGCATATCTCTATAGGGATCTTAATTTAGAGATATACATGGAAGTGTCTGATGGTGTTTCCATTACCCCAATCAAGTGACTCTAAACCACGGAGTGTGTTTTCAATAAACTTGAAATGCTCACTTTAGATTGAAACAATATGGACGGATGTGGTATACCCGTCTAAGTGACTACTTAATTGAAAAATATTAAAAAAATGACGAAAAGTGCCCCTGCTTTTTATAAAGAAGCAAATTTTGGATTTACAGTTTATGTTGATGGATGAACATAATAGGTACTCTTAATGAAATAAGAGAAACCAAAAAAAAAATAGGTACTCTTGACGAAATAAGAGAACCATGAGCTACTTGCAATCCGAAATTGAGATAAAGAATCTTGGGAAAACTCAGTTTGTCTAGGTTTTGTACTAGAACTTGAGCTTGTGGAATACTTATCCACCAATCTGCATATGTCCAAAATATGTTTAGGTGATTTAACATAGACAATATGCATTTGGTTAGCACTCCCATTATCAATCGAAGTATGGATTTAAAGAAACATCCATTTCGTCCAAAGAAAGATGACGAAGGCTATTGGGATCTGAAATTCCCTATAAAAGTTCAGTATGCGCATTATTGTACTTAGCTCAATGCACTCGATTGATTATTACTTTCTCAATGAACTTGTTATCTAGATTTAGTTCAGGACCAAACACAGTATCATCGAGATAGTGTCATTGATACACTCGAATACCTAAAAAGAAACCTTTGAATGGGCTTGCTATGTCATTATTGAAAATGCTAAAGAGACCACTGATGCAATTGTGACCTCTAAAGAAATCTTAAAAGGGACAACATATGAAATTGTAACCTTTAAGAAATGTTGAAGCTACCCCTTACACCTATAGACTAAACAATGTGTTAGTTGGTTTTGTTTATGTTGGTCATCTTTGTAATCCACATAAAGGTCATTCCTAAAATGGTTTATGCATTTACCATGGGAATCAATAAGTTGTACTCAAGTAAGAGTAACTTAAGTAAGCTTTAAGAAATTATGTTTGATTTGTTTACATAATTATTGCCAAGAATAATTCTTGAGAAATCAATGACAAAAATTGAGATTTGTACCTCACATGATAAACGTACTTATCAAGTGAGAGGTGTACACTTCAGGGGGAGTCTCGACATAGGTGCGTTGTAACTCTTTTCCCCTCGACCAAGATTTATTTTCTGACTTAACTTTTGTTATTTGGCAAGGGCATTAGTGAGACAACATTCATGCACCACCTCTACCCTCTTGATTTGGCAGAAGGGAGAGTGTTGAAGGAAAATATATTTATGTGTCTTCATCGAAAAGTAACTGATGGAGGGGTAGTTTAGGTAATCCATTATATTATGTGTAACCCTAGATTATATCCTATATAAAGGGATCTCTGATGTATTAACCGTACGAGAAGAATAGTGAAAACCTTTTGGCTTGGTATGCCCCCAGATGTAGTCATTCCTGATGAACTGGGTCACCAAATCTATGTCCTTTATTTCTGCATATCCTACAACAAGACTCACTCTCTCTACTAAATTTTAAACAATATTAGAGCTTCCGCGGACCACAATGGATGAATGAAAATCCATTCATTCATTCACCCTCTCTTCTCTACCTCATCTCCAAATTATTAATTTTTAAAGGCTTAATTGCGAATAAAATCACCACATTTTCACAAATTGCAATTTAATCTAAACTTTTGAATTTTAGCAAACAAATCATCACTTTTACTTTTTGTTGCAATTTCAATTTCGGGCAGTTTGCCCCCTTGCCCGTAAGTTGATGTGTACAAAAATTGCACCATCATCAACCCAGTAAGCAGCCACGTCAAAAAATACTTATTAACATAATGAAAAAAAAATAAAAAAAAAATAAAAAAAAAATAGAAATTAAAACAATAAAATAAAAAATTTACAAATAAAATAATTAAAATGCAAAATTTAAAATTTAAAATCAAATACTCATCCTCTCTACATCTTCATCCTAGAGAAAAAAAATGGTTATGCAAAAAAATTTCAAAATTCAATTACACTAATCTTCAACCTCATGTTGTCTCTGTCGTTGCCCCACCCTCGACCCCACGTTCCTTTCACCACCGCATATTCACAAAGTAATCTTAATTTTACAAAAAAGTTCCAAATTCTCTAAAATCTAATTAAACAAAAAATTTCAACATCCAATTACACCATAATATTTGTTACTCCAATTACATTATATCAAACTATACTACAATTAAAAAAAAAAAACCTCGCTATATATACCGTGCTTCTTTACAAAAAGTCAGCTCCTATTTCGAGAGCCGAGTATGGAGTGGAGTGTGCAGTGACCAAATTCATATTTCAAAATTGATTCAAGTGTTGATGGGAGGGAATATGAATGAAAAATTGAGGTGCAACTTGAATGGGAGTAGGATTGGGGAGGGTGGCCAGAAACATCGGTTGGGGGCAAATGTTCATTAGGTTTAGTTTTTTAGGTTTGATTTTTTTCTTTATATATATATATTGTGTTAATCGGGGGCAAATAATATTCCCTAAAAAAATATTATTTATGTTAATTTTTAATAATGACAATTTTATTTATAATTATGATTTTGAATATTATTTGTTTTTGTTGGTTTCTAATTTTGATTTTATTTGAAGAAATTAGATTTTTATTTTTATTTGTGTTGATTTTAATATCTTATTATATTTAAATTTATTCTAAATTTATTTATAGTAGTTATAATACTTAATTTATTTTTAAACTATTATTTATTATGTTTATAATTATTTATTGATGTGGCTACTGACTAGGATGATGATTGTGTATATATTTGTACACATCACCTTTCGGGCAAAGGGGCAAACTGCCCGAAGTTAAAATTGTCAAAAAGAGTAAAAGTGATTATTTATTTGCTAAAATTCAAAAAGTTTAACTTAGATTGCAATTTATGAAAAGGTGGCGATTTTATTCGCAATTAAGCCATTTTTAAATATTTAATTATCTAAACAAACTTTCACAATGGATATCAATCATTCATCCATTCATACACCTTTAGTGGGTCCCACCATCACCTCATTTCTACCCATTTTTCAATAAAATAACATTTTCTCTTTTCATCCATTATATTGGAGGGATGAATCTCTCTTTTTAATTCAATGAACATTCATAATAATTTTAAACACCAATTTTTATCTATTCAACGATTAAACACTTATTGGATGGACCATTGTGGATGATCTCAAAAATAAACGGGTAGGACCAGATACGAGCTCACCTTAACGGCACCGCAAACTTTCCAAAAATCTAGGTACATATACTGACACGATCATCATTTAATTTGCTTATTAAAATATGAGAAACACTCTTGTGAAATATTGCACACTAGTGTTATGTGCAATACAACATAAATAAGACAAATATTGACCAAAATTTGCGGGTCAACGGGCGGGCGGATCGGGCGCGGGCAGGGCGGGCATGGGTTGTGGGCTGTGGGCTTTAGTTTGGGAGGACGCATATATATTTATAGAAGGATATCTTTATCAAATATGTGTTGTAGTCTAGTGGTTCAGGCTTGTTGTTAATGTGTGTGGTCGCAGGGTTGATTCCTATTGAGCACATAATTTTTAATATTTTTTTTTGTGTTATTACATCTATGTGTTACTACATGAAAAAAATGTGATACTTATAGAAATGAAATGTGTTACTACGTGAAATAAAAATTACATTATCATTTTTTTTATAAATACATTATCATATGGTAACACGTGAATATTCATTAAATATCACGACGACATGTGTACAGTGTTACATATTACTAAAAAAAATGTGTTACTACATGAACAAAAAGTGTTACCCTATGAAGAAAAACGTGTTACCACATGAACAAAACCAATACAAGCGCGAAAAGAAATCCTGAGTCCAAAATTACAGATTTAAAGAATAACTTGATATGTTACTACATGATCAAAAGAGTGTTACCCTATGAACAAAAGAGTGTTACTACATGAACAAAAACCAGTACAAGCGCGAAAAAAAATCATCACTCCAAAATTACAGATAAAAGAACAGCGTGAGAATAGTGCGGAAGGATCTGAAAAACTTTATCACAAAATTGTGAGGAAAAAGAATGGAAGTTCCAGTAAATTTGCGAGTTGAGAAAAAGAGAAAAAGAAGAACAAGAAAATAGAAGGAAAAATCTAGAAAACTCACCGCTCACAGCTGTAAAATATGGTAGGAAGAAGACTTTGGAAGCGCTGCGAGGAAGAAAACCCTACGTGAGGAAGAAGAATCCGGATCCACGTTGTTGCGCTGTTGTCTGACCCGCGAGATAAAAAAAACTTAATTGAACTATAATTGCACATATCACTTGTATGCAATATTGCATACAAGTTTTTGCGTTAAAATATTATGAATTAATTATGATGTCACTCTGCCACTCAATATTAAAAAATAGGTGTATATAATAAAAAATGGATACAAATATACGGTGACCATCAATAAATGATTGAAATTTGGGTGGACCTTAGAAAAGCATTTCAAAATATTCAAGATGGAGTGGATTCTCTCGTTAGAACTTAGAACTCCTTCAGAGTTATAAAAAAAGAGATGAATAACGTATCCAAAATAACAATGAATTTTTAAAATAAATTTTGTTGTACACTTTGTTTGCAAATTATATTTATATATATTATATATATTTCTAAATATCTTTAATTGTTTTATTAAAATATTAATGCTGTAGTATTAAATATTTTGTTAAAAAATATTGATTTTATTAGTGTAAAAATAATATTAAATAATTACAAATAAAATACATGATGAAATTATTTTATAGGGATTAATTTTTTTTATAATTAATTAACTTTGCATCGTTTTGAAAATTTTTTTTTATCAAAAAACAATTTATATTCACCAAATATGGAATATAAGGAGTACTCCCACCCTTACAACACATGATTACAGATTACAGAACGAAATTTTATAATTTTATTTTGAAACAGATCCGATTGTTTTAACTTTTTTTATTTCAAACTTATATGTTTTTTAATTTTGCTTTAACTTTTTGATTTAAAATTTATAAATTAATAGGATAAAAACTTTTCAAAATGACACCTAAATTTATTTATCCTAATAATTTTAAATCGGGACTAAAAAAATTTAATCCCTATTTTATGCAAGACCACATCTGACCATAAATATAAATGCACGGATTTGATCCTATGCCGCAGGTGGACACGAAATTTAATCCCTATTTTATGCAAGACCATCATCATTTAATTAGTTTCTTTAATTAATTTAATCTTTTCATTAATTATATAAATCAAAATCCTAAATAATGAACCCTAAACCAGGAATTATTCAGGTCGAGTAAACCATGAATCACTCGGGCCAGATTCGGATTCGGGTCGAGATGGGTCCAGATCGAGTAAAAAAAATTATTAAAATTAATAAAATTATATAAAATATGAAATATATATAAATGAGAAAATTAAATTAATTAAAAAAATTAATTAAATAATAATAAAAATTTTAGATATGAGGCACCATATATATAATGGGCATATAAATTTATGATACGTGGGCCGCCCATATTATCAAATTCGTATAAATACAACCCAAAAGTTAGAGCCGCCAATACTAAATATATAGGGTCCACCAACAATGTGAAATGTTCGGTAGGCAGAAATTTGTCCACCTTAGGTGGGCCCACATTTCGGGCATGGAAGTCCGTCAAGTCAAATTTGTGGGACCAATTTTTATAAAAAAGTGTTGCAATAAACAGCTTGGAAGCACACTTGGCGCTTGTCCTTTACTCCTCATTTTCTTGTGGAATTGAGATGTTTTAAATAATTCAACAGATATTTTCCTTTAAAAATAATTGCTAAAAGAACTAATATTTAAATTGAGAAAACGAAATCGATAAAAAATTCCATAAACTTGGTTGGCAGAAATTTATGGTGATCTCACACTGCTACATCAAATTGTTTGTCATTTTTACTATTATGACACCCACCCCAAGAAGGAAATAAAGAATCGTTTAGAATTATTATATCGAACACAACAATTATATAAATCTAAATCCTAAATTATGAACTCTAAACCAGGAATTCTTCAGGTCGAGTAAACCATGAATCACTCGGGCCAGATTCGGATTCGGGTCGAGATGGGTCCAGATCGAGTAAAAAAAATTATTAAAATTAATAAAATTATATAAAATATGAAATATATATAAATGAGAAAATTAAATTAATTAAAAAAATTAATTAAATAATAATAAAAAATTTAGATATGAGGCACCATATATATAATGGGCATATAAATTTATGATACGTGGGCCGCCCATATTATCAAATTCGTATAAATACAACCCAAAAGTTAGAGCCGCCAATACTAAATATATAGGGTCCACCAACAATGTGAAATGTTCGGTAGGCAGAAATTTGTCCACCTTAGGTGGGCCCACATTTCGGGCATGGAAGTCCGTCAAGTCAAATTTGTGGGACCAATTTTTATAAAAAAGTGTTGCAATAAACAGCTTGGAAGCACACTTGGCGCTTGTCCTTTACTCCTCATTTTCTTGTGGAATTGAGATGTTTTAAATAATTCAACAGATATTTTCCTTTAAAAATAATTGCTAAAAGAACTAATATTTAAATTGAGAAAACGAAATCGATAAAAAATTCCATAAACTTGGTTGGCAGAAATTTATGGTGATCTCACACTGCTACATCAAATTGTTTGTCATTTTTACTATTATGACACCCACCCCAAGAAGGAAATAAAGAATCGTTTAGAATTATTATATCGAACACAACAATTATATAAATCTAAATCCTAAATTATGAACTCTAAAACCAGAATTCTTTGGTCGAAAGAAACCAATGAATCATTTCGGTAGGATTAGGGTTTGAATTCGAGATGGGTCCAGATCGAGTAAAAAAAATTATTATAATTAATAAAATTATATAAAATATGAAATATATATAAATGAGAAAATTAAATTAATTAAAAAAATTAATTAAATAATAATAAAAATTTTAGATATGAGGCACCATATATATAATGGGCATATAAATTTATGATACGTGGGCCGCCCATATTATCAAATTCGTATAAATACAACCCAAAAGTTAGAGCCGCCAATACTAAATATATAGGGTCCACCAACAATGTGAAATGTTCGGTAGGCAGAAATTTGTCCACCTTAGGTGGGCCCACATTTCGGGCATGGAAGTCCGTGAAGTCAAATTTGTGGGACCAATTTTTATAAAAAAGTGTTGCAATAAACAGCTTGGAAACACACTTGGCGCTTGTCCTTTACTCCTCATTTTCTTGTGGAATTGAGATGTTTTAAATAATTCAACAGATAATTTTATTTTGAAACTGATCCGATTGTTTTAACTTTTTTTATTTCAAACTTATATGTTTTTAAATTTTGCTTTAACTTTTTGATTTAAAATTTATAAATTAATAGGATAAAAACTTTTCAAAATGACACCTAAATTTATTTATCCTAATAATTTTAAATCGGGACTAAAAAAATTTAATCTCTATTTTATGCAAGACCACATCTGACCATAAATATAAATGCACGGATTTGATCATATGCCGCAGGTGGACACAAAATTTAATCCCTATTTTATGCAAGATCATCATCATTTAATTAGTTTTTTTAATTAATTTAATCTTTTCATTAATTATTGTCGCGAGTCGTTTTATTTGAGGAATATTATGTGGCTAATTCGGTAACGACTCACAAACAAAACATGCACGTGTAAAATAAACTGTAAAAAAGATGAATTTGTTGACCCAGTTCGTCAAGAAATGACTACTCTGGGGGCATACCAAGCCAGGGATGTGGTATTGCGAGTTTTACACGTACAATATTTGATACATCTCATGAAGATGAATCACTAAAGATGTAGATGATTTGGAAGATTGATATCTGAGTATTAGGGTCTCTCGAATTTTTGTGAACCTTTCGTCTCTGGGAAATTTCTGAACCTTTTTCTTGTTGTTTTTTCTTCCATTTATAGCACTCCGACAAGCATGAGCTGGGTCGGCAAGCATGAGCTGGAGACTCCGTGCCATGCAAGAACTCTTGTGATGCTGCCACCTTTCCAACTCCGTCTTCTAGATTGATCTTCGCTTTTGCTTGTCTATAAGGCACTCTTTTGGTCGTCCAAATCAATCTTTTGCTCGGCCGCATGCTTTGTTCGCCCCTTTAACCATGTCAGTTTTATGCTGGAATAATGTCCTTCTCGAGCATACTGAGCCCTCAGGATGTCCGGGTCTTCAAGATATCTGAGTGTCGAGCACTCTGACCCTTCAGGATATCTGAGTCTTCCGGATGTTTTGAGACCTCAGGATGTCTGAGTACCGAACATACTGACCCTTCAGGTGATCTGAGTCTTCAGGATATCTGAGTTCTCAGGATGTCTGAGTACCGAACATCTTGACCGCCTTCATTGATCGAGTCTTGGGATATCCGAGTCCTCGATGGATGAAAGCACCGAAAGCATCTTGACCCTCAGATTATCTGAGTCTTCAGGATATCTGAGTTGCGAGCATACTGACCCCTCAGGATAGTCTGAGCATTTTGGCTGTCTGAGTCCTCAGATTTGTTTGAGTCCTCTTGACTTAGCTCATTTGACTCCTTCTTTCCTGATTTGAGTGGCGAGTATGTTTGCTTTGGGTGACAAGTGGCGAGCTGGTCGAACAAACTTGTTTGGTCGACGGTCGGCGAGCACACTTGTCCATCGGGCATGATTATTTTAATAAATATTACACGTGTTGCTCTTACGTGTTTGATTAATGCTGAATTATTATATCGAACACAACAATACCCCCCAGCAGGGTCGGTTTTGTATTCACCATGGTGCCCGGCTGTTAAAATCTGATTGGGCCCTAGTTGACGTCGTTTCGTATTCCGTGCCAAATTTTCAAAATTGAATCTGGTATCTATAAATATTTCATTTCGCCGCCTTAATCCATTTTCCTTCTTTTCTTCTTCTCTCGTCTCTGCCTTCAATCCTTTCTGCGTCTAAAAATTTCCGGCAAGGGCTTCATCATTTTGGCGAAGGATCTTACTCAGGTAACCACTGCATTCTTTCTCTCATTGCGATTATGGCTTCTTGCTCAAACCCTTCTGTTTCCCTAGAATCAGACCACCATAGTTCTTCTTCCCCCTCTGTCGGTAGAATCCCCCGTAGCGACGCTAACGCGCCGGGGACAAATGTCTCGGGTTCGGAGTTTCGTTGGCAAGTTCGGCAGCCGTTTGCCATTCTTTCCTCCGATTCCGACGAAGCCCTAAATGAATTAGATAGGGACTTGGTCCGTAGTGATTTTTTTGGATGATTGGGTGAGGATTCTTTGCCCCAAACTCAAATTAGGTCTAGAAATTTGTAGATATTGTTGATGTAAATAGAGATGATAATATTGTGAGGGGAAATTTTGATGGTCGTGAATGTGGTGAATCGAACATAGGGAGGGATATTGACGAGCAAAACTCGAACTTGATATACTGTTGGTGTCCTCATAGTCCAACATATAATGAGTATAATGCTCGTTATAGTTTTGATTTGCCGAAAGCAACCTCATAGGATTAGGGTTGAAAATGAGTACCCAGCGAGCAAAATAGCGAGCATTATTAATGTAGATATGCTCGCCATTTGCATAGAAATTATTAAACCCCCAAAGATGTCTTTTTTTCGGGCAAGGGTCTCGATGATGAGCGCAGGACCAGCCGAGGGTTGTGTCATTTGTGAATTTGGACACAATGGAAGCCGGCCTTCAATTCCCACTCCATCCGGCTATCACCCGTTTGCTCGTGGAATGGAATATCACCATTACGCAGCTTAAGCCGAATGGGTGGCATATGATCATGAGTTTCCTGACTTTGTTCGGTAAAATGAAGCCTAGATATTATCCCTCAGCAGCTAAACTTGCTCGATTGGTGCATTTGACCCGTCCGAAGGGCGAACATGGGTGGTTGTTCATGCAGGCAAATGCCAAATGCAAGATCATTGAGGACGTGCCGAACAAAATCAGTGACTGGAAGGAGAAATTTTGGTTCGTTGGGGGTGATTGGAAGAGCCCGGCTTCTGGAAGCGAACCAAATGCTCGTTTAGACATCCCTACTGACTTTGGGGTTTATCGCAGTACGTACGTTTGTGTCTTATGTTCTTCAATTTGAACTGATTTTAACTTACTCTTTATTTCAGGAATTCCAGCTGCGACGGACAAGGAGACCAACGATGGTTATTTTAGCAGTGTTTGGCAAATTGATATCGAGTCTTGCTCGGAACGATCTGTGAGGACCCTGAATACCACCGATCAGAGGAAGAAAGGAGTCTTGTTCGTGCCCCCTCACCATCTTGTTGCTGTTAATCCTGCTGGTAAGGATTGTTTTTTTGCATTTGCATATGTTTTTTATCATTTTGCTCGTTGTTATCCTTTCTTATATAATGAATTGTTTTGCTTATAGCTTTCCCTGCCGTGACTGTTGCCATGAGTACATCCGAACATACTGAGATGGCTCGAAGAAAAAGACCACAGGAGCTCGCTCGAATTCAAGATGAGCGGGAGGCTCAGCGAACAAACAGAGGAGAAACGAGCAGGGCTAGCAGGGCGAGCCGAGCATCTGTATCCGGGCCTGAGCAATCGAGCCGACCAAAAAGGATTACTCGTTCGGCCGAGCAGGGGACGAGCGAACAGGCTCCGTCGCCAAAAAGACCAAGGACGGAAGTCGGCGAGCAGGGGCCAAGCAAGCAAGCTCAGACGAGCACTGATGCCGTTAGGGTGACTCAGACCCCTACTGCCGAGGCGATCAGAATGGCCGCCTCCGTGGTCGGTCCAGTCTCGCAAATTGTTGAAATGGAGGTTGGCACATCTTCTCCACCTCCTGCTGGACCCCGTTCATGGACTCCTTTGAATCCTGAGCTTCGGTCCCCTGAGGATAAATCATTCTTGGGATGGGATCCGGCTCGTGCGAACAGGTACATTTTGTTCGCTTTACTTCCTTTTTGGTTAATTTTGTTCTCCTTATTATGTTTATTTGCTCGGGTGCATGTGTAGGTTGAGCAGGTTGGCGCCCTTGATGCCCAATTTGAAAAACTACTTCTGCTCGCCGAGTGTTCGCAAGGTTCCGGGCATTCCCGAGCATGTTCAAAAAGCATGCCAGACTCCCGTTCGAGGATGGACTACCGAGCTGGAAGAGTCTACTACGGGTCCCACTCCTCTGGAAAACATGCGACTCGGCTTGGTACTCCAGGGCCAATCTATGGTCGTCCTTGAGAAAGTTTATGCTGAGTCTGCCAACCTTCATGCCAACTACTTGGCTCTGATCAGAAATTTCGAAGAAAAGGTGGGCGAGCTGAATAGAACTCAGGATGAACTGAGGTTGGCTATGCCCGCCAGGCTCAAGAAAATGCTCGCCAGGCTCAGGAGGATGCTCGCCAGGCAAAGGAGGAGCTAAATCATTCTCAGGAGGAGGTGGTCAGCATACGGAGAGCTCAGGAGGAGATGAATGTCGAGCTTCGTAGACTCCGAGCTGGCATCGAGGCCACGGAAAGTGAGAGGAATGTGCTCGGCTAACAACTCATCATTGCTGAAGAGACCAACACTCGTTTGGGTCTCGAAAATTCAAGGCTGCACAATGAAGAATATGTTGATTCCATGTCCAACTTCTCCTACATTTGTGCCTTCGCCGATGCTATCCGGTCTGCTCGCCATGTATTCTCTGGCGAACAAATTACCCCTCTCATATCCAGTTTCCAGCAGTACCTGATAGACAATCCACCAGATCGCAATCTTCCGATGTCAGATTTGAACGATCTGTGTGATTTCTCCATTCTTCCTGAAGGGATCGAAGTTGATGATCCTATCTTGGATGAGGAAGATGGCTCGGACGTGAATACTGCTGGTGTTGCTGGCCAAATTCTCCGAACTGAGTCCGGGTCCGATCAGGTGCAGGCCGAGCAAAGGGGACCTCCTGTGACCGAGCAAAGTGTACCTCCTGACGAGCATACTAGACCTGACCATGTTAGAGGAGCTGTTGCTGAGGGGGCTGAGCATGATTTGTTCGACATTTCACTTCTGTCCACCCCCAATTATGAATTTGCTCCTTAGTGTAATTTTTTCTTTACCGAACATATGTTGTGTAGTTTTTGTCTTTTTTATTTTTTGCTCGAACAATTTCTTCCATACTTGTAAAATTTTTGGATTTCTTATCTTTTGTTCGAACACTTTTGAAACTGAATGGTTGAATTGCATATTGAACTGTTTCCTCTAACCTGATCGTTGAGGATGAATGTGGTTGCTGATGAATGATTGATACTTGTGTTGCTTGATGTTTGCTTTCTGTTCGCTTTGTTGCTTTCTAGTTTATGCCTCTTTTCTTCTGAATGAATTCGAACATTGGGTTTGCCTATGCCCGCTCCTGACTTTTTTCGTTTTTGATTGTCTTATTGACGTTGCAATCGGTTGATCGTCTTATTTAGGTGCGACCAGATGGGTTACTTTATGAACCCCTCCTTTCTTGGTTCGTGATCATCTTATTTAGGTGCAATCACTTCGTACTAGGGCCGTCTTATTTAGCTGCGACCCCGCACTCATCACCCGCTTGCGCTACGGGTATCTGTAAGTACGAGTCATCTTTTGCGACTGCGTACCCATTACTCGCTTTTTGCTGCGGGAATCAGAGTATGAACTCGTTCGCCAGGTGAGCATAGACTTGGGCTCGTTCGTCTTTGTTCGGGCCATCCGGCTTAAGTGCGACCTCAAATAGGCTTCAACTAGAAAATCTTAGCGAACAAAAATATATATATTTTTTTTTTTTTGCAACACTTTGTATTCTATTACAACCTTTACATTTGAAGAAGACTATCTATTACACAACTGTAGACATCAGACTATGGTTTTGGATTTAAAACCTTGTCTTGAGTAGACATGAACTGGCCTCACCTTGTCCGCGGAATTGATGTTGGCAAGCATGTGGCACATCATTCTG